>JALMGF010000163.1:1497500-1592500 GCA_023333645.1 Sceloporus occidentalis | reverse complement strand
GGACATAGGTTTCTATACACATTGTCAGGGCTTTTGGGGCTCAAGAACCCTGTGATACCCTCAAATCTAACAAACATTCTGATCTGCTAGAAACGAGGGGCATTATGGGAAGAAAGAGAGACATCAATGGAGGAAAGAGGGAGACCAGGGGAGGAAAGAAGGACATCAAGGGAGAAAAGAGGGCCATCAGGGGTATAGATCCCAAAGAGGGACTGGTCATACTAAACAGAACACATGGTAAGTACAGTCAACTATTTTTGGACAGGCGACCCAGGTAAGAGGGTTTTTCCGAATGCATATTAAAGAACTCACTAGGGATCTTCATGCGCATTCATGTTTGGTGGAGCTCTTTGGGTCAGTAAGCTGCTGATGGCTGAGAGTGATAAGGTGAGTCGGTCCTTAGAGGTCTCCTATGATCACCCAGGCTAAAATCTCAATATATCCCGTGTGCTGGATGTTTAGTGGGGCCGACACCGCGTGATAGAAAGTTCCCATCAACCTCAGCCAAAGCCGCTAATCCAACTCTGGTCTAGTGACACAGGGGTCAGGTATAACACACGCGTCTCGCCCCCGCTCCGGGGCATTCCCCGATTGATATACCTCCTGCCGGGGTAGAGGTAACTGCTGTTCATCTGATATTCAGGGCTGGAAGTCTAGACACATTTCACCGCAGGGATTATCCGCTAACTAGTAGTTTAAGGCTTAAGACAAATAAATCACTCCGGGCCGTGAAAGCAAAATTGTTTCAAACAATGGAAATGTATTTCCTCACCCGGGGCGGGAACACCTGCCACCTGGGAGCGAGACCTCCGAGGTTTGGAAAAAAAAGGGAAAACAAAGCCCCGGGTGTACAGCCCGGCAGGCGAGGGGTTAATGCTGGGGGGGGAAGTCCTAATTGTAAGCCTTAGAGCACAGCGCCTTTTATTTAAGGAGATCCAAATGCCTCGATATTTAGGGGACCGTCCCCTGATTCTGTTTGTGTATATAAAGTGCATTTAAAACAATAACTTTTACTTAAATGCTGTAAAATGGTGTAATTGCAATCAGATATTCTAATCAGGCCTTAATCAGTCGTCGGTCTCGTCTTAGATTCAGGAGCCGTATGTCTGTCCCATGCGTGTTTAATCCCCTCACTGTATTACCCTCTACCACTTCTGCTGGGAGGCCATTCCACGGCTCCACTACCCTCCCACTATCTCAGTAAATGAAAATGTTGTTACATTACACATTGTTTGTGTTGATTTCGTTTTGTCTTCCCCTGTGTGCTCAGAAAATGATTTCAATGTGATGTGTGCGGCGCGGGCAGCCATCAGACACCATATCCCGTACTACGGGGCCAGCTGGTCTGTAATGTTTTATAATAAGGCTACTATTACCTGCGACTGCCTCATGTTTGAAACAGGAAACATCCATGGGGAGGGTCCCTGGATTTTGTGTGACGTCACTGGGTATGACATCATATGTCCCTGATACGCAGCTCTCTGACCCACAGAGACTGAGAGAGGGAATCTCTGAAGCAGCTTAATAAGAAACCCCCCGTCTTTGTTTAGTGCTAAGCATACCTGCACCATTCTTAATGAGCGTCCCTGGGACGCTTAAAATATTAACCCTTTAATAGCCACTGTGGAGATTCTACATAGCAACTCGCCAAATGTGTTACCCAAATGGCTCTAATACCGGCCCTCATGGAAAGCTTAATTTGTTATTATTTAAAAATACACTTAATTGAGTCACCTGCATTCAAGCAGGGATATCAACCATTACATACTGGGAGCAAAAGTCTAATATATGATAATATTAGTGTTAACTTCAGATTGTGTGACCCTGAGAATCTGCCCCTTCACCCTGTGACTCAGGGGCAAACCCCAAGGGCTCCCAGGTATGGTGGTAAGGCATGGTGTGCTGTGCTGTTCTTTTAAAGGGGTATCTGGGTGTAACTGTCCCTTTAAGACCCTCTTCAAAGATAAGACATATTGTGGCCAATAGTGACCAGAATGCAATGTGATGGCGCCCCCTGTTGGCCATACACATTAATAACATGAGTTCATTTATAGCGCTTGGACCGCTATTACGGGCTCATCATACAGCGCTGCTTTATGGAAATTAAATAAGATCTCATAACGATGCTAATTTGTGTTCATGAGATATCTCTCCGCACCTGCAGAAGATTGCGTTCAATCAAACGGGAATGCAATTAAAGTCGGTTCCATTCAGAGGGGCGCTATCAGGACACGGCTGAACACTCTCCCCTGGACACCCCATCATTTTAGGTAATACTGCGCTGTGTTAATACTTAAAGTCATCCGCGTGGGGTGCTTTAAACTTAGATTACTCGAGTATTATGGTCTGGCTCACCCGCTGCAGAGAGGTATAGACACAGATACAGAGCCCTCCGCCAATGTTGCCACCCTTGGTAAATATGAGCAAAGAAGAAAAATTGTCTTCATGGTTTAACCCTTTGATCTGTTCTGATCTTCAAACAATACACAAAAAACACACAATTGCACACATAACAAAAAAGGCAATGAATTGTGAAATCTGCGTGCGGCGCAATTATGGGCACCCTTTCAGTCCATACTTTGTGTTACATCCCTTTGTCGAGGTGACAGCTCTGGGTCTTGTCCGCCGGATGAGGTTGGAGAATACATGGCGAGGGATCTGAGACGGTCCCTCCATACAGAATGTCTCCAGGTCCTTCGGATTCTGAGGATGACGATGGTGGACTCTCCCCTTCACCCCACAGGTTTCCTATGGGTTCAAGTCAGGGGACTGGGATGGCCGTGGTAGGACCTTGGTTTTGTGGTCAGTAAACCATCTTTTGTGTTGATTGTGATGTCTGTTTTGGCCCTAAAACATTAACGAGCCACCACCATATGCCGCCGCGGGCATGAGGTTCTTTTCCATATGGCTACCTCTCTGTGTGGGCCGAGCCCACCACTGGTGTTTATTGCCAAAAACCTCTATTTTGGTTTCATCTGACCGTAGATCCCATTTGAATTTCCAGTTTGTTGCTGGTTGAGAGTCGAGGCTTTTTTCTTTAACCCTTCCAGGCGGCTACTGTTGATGTAGGCGACGTAGGATTGTAGTTTTGATGACTTTCTGACCCCAAAACTGTGATCTTTGGAGATTTTTTGGCCACTCGAAGCATCCTCTTCACTGAACGTCTTAATTATCCCCCCGATGGTGGAAATGGGCATTTTCCATGCTTATGCTATTTTCTTAAACCTCTTGCCGCTCATCACAGCGATATTCCTTGGTGTTACCCGTAGGGCAGACATTTAAACACACAGTGATTTTTCATCCAGGTCTCATAATTCTCCCCCGGGTATTGACTACAGCTCCCACCATCCTCAGCCAGGCATGGTTTCCTGAACCTTGCCTGTACGTTGTAGTTGCCGGAGTTATCTGGGGACTTGTTATAAAGCCTTGTAGTCTTTGCGTGCCTGGGGGTCACAGCCGCAGAGCCCGAGGGATACACGGAGCCTGGATTCTCCCACGGCGGCTCCTGGGGCAGAGAGTCTGTATGGGGTCTCAGCGGAGAGGAGCGGAGGGGAGCAGTAAGTGCCTCTAAATTCATCTAGATTAGCGAACCCACCTATTTATCCCAGGTAGAGAGGGGCGAGTGCCTTCTTAATACTTAATTCCCCCATTCCCTCCCTCAAGGTATAGTTTACTGCCCCTCACAGCACTTGCTAAAGACGAATGCATATAAAAGGACTTTAAATCATTGTTTATATGATATATATATATATATATATATATATATATATATATATATATATATATATATATATATATATATATACTCTATAAACATAAGAGTTTGGTTAATAATTCTCAAGTCCCTTTACTTTATTATTCATTATGAGTAGAGGGACCTTCCCATTTATATAAAATGATTTCCTCGGTGCCTGGATGATAATCTCTGCTCAATCCCGAGAAATAAAACATTAAAATTGGGAATAACGGTACGGACCGCGCATTATAATTCCTGTCCCGATGACTATATGACTATTCCGTGTATTGGGACCGTCAGCAGCCGGCTGGGAACGAGGAGTAGATCGGGCGCACTACGAGTGGACATTGCCATGCTGCGCACTTCGTGTGGGAGGAGCCGTGTGATCATCATGCGTGTGCCGTGTCCCAGCACCAGATATTTTAAGTTTGGTAAATATGAGAGGGTTGGTCACTAGCAGGTTATATAGTATTACGCCATTAAGTGAATATTATTTGTAGTGCATTATTGTTAAAAAATATTGTGTGTGTATATATATATATATAGTTTAAGGTATTGGGTGAATATATATTTAAATATATATATAATATTTTTATATATAGTTTAAGGTATTATTGGGTGAGTATATATTTAAATATATATATAATATTTTTATATATATATAGTATTAAGGTATTGGAGGAATATATATTTATATATATATATATGTAATATTTATATATATATAGTATTGAGGTATTGGGGGAATATATATTTAAATATATATATATATATATATATATATATATATATATATTATTCAGACTTATTTTTTAAAGCAACATAAGGGTTATTTGTTACAAGGCTTCGTAGTCTTTCTTTCGACCCGAAATCGTTAATTCGACCCCAAATCATTAAGTGGAAACCCCGCTGCCCCATTTGTTTCCCCCCCAAAGCATTTGCCCTGAAAAGCATGATTGGGGGTAGTAGATGTGGCAAAGGCCTGCCGTTAGTATGACATCCGGCACTGCCTGTCACCCGTCTGCATTCACACATGATTACACAGGAATAATTCATGCCGGTAACTACACATTAATTAACCGGCACACCTGCAAATATACCAAATTAAGACATGATTATATTTAAAAAAATACATTAGTGGTAAATTAACCTGATTAAATGAAAAAAAAACACTTAAAATATATTACTCATTTTTAAGGCATAATAAGTCAAGTTTAATTGCAGTTAAGAATATGATGGGTTGATCAGCTGGGTGCTGGGCCCATGTCAACCAAGTCAGGCTAAGCCATGGTTTAAATATGGTCTGACCTCCCCATTAGCCTCTAAAGGTGAATGAACCTTATCCGGGTCAATGCAGTGATACTTACCAGGGGGTGGTGGTACAAGTTTACTTACCCATACCTCCCGACCGTCCAGGCTTTCTTAGCACAGTCCTGATTTTGGGGCACTCTCCTAGGTAGTTGCCCACTGTCCAGCTCTTATGGGGATCACAGGCCGGCTGGGGAGATCTTCTAATTTTTACTTACTGGTCCAAGGAGGTGAAAAGTCAGTGGGGGTCTTACAGCACCTCTCCCTCACACACTGAGAGAGAGACAGAGACCACAAGCATGGGGGAGAACAGGTCTCCCATTTGCCCTTCCTAATAAAAGGGACTAAAGGGCAACACGAACCCTTCTTGCCCCGCAAACCCAGAAGGCAGCCATGACTGACCCCAAGCAGTAATGCGATCTTACGAGCAGTCAGTAGAAGTATAGGTTACAACCAGCCCCGGACCGCCCATCTGCTAAATAGATTCTATTATTTGTCCTGAGTTTAGAAATACCCAATGTTTTATGTTTTGTTTTTTTTTACTTTTTGTTGCAAGTTCTTGGGCAATAAGTACAAATAGCGTTTTGCAATTTCAAAATCATTTGTTTTCCAAATCTGGTCATTCGGCCCCTTTGTGCTATTTTGACATGGAGGCATAACAGCAACACCGTTTAAGCGAAGAAAGCGATCTTAGATTGCTCTCTAAGCTTGTTAAATGCCATGACGTGCCAGGCACGTCATTGGTCATTAACTGACTGTTTTTGTGTAATTGGTCGAATGAATGAAGAATTATGTATTGCGCACATTCTTTTTTCGTTTCATTCATCCACTCTTGCATTCGTTCATTCGTTTTTCGGACGAATGGACAAAACGGCAACATTCGGCACCAAAACAAATGCACAAGTCTAGTTACCACGTTATTCTTCCCCAACCCGAAACAGATATTGTGTTTGTTCTTTTGCGATCTCTGTTACTATATGATACACGAGGAGCAGAATAAAGATCACCAGTAATGTCTATTAAGGCTCTTTTACACCTGCAACACCTCATCATCTAAAACATCATCAGAATCTACCCACTCAAAAAATTAAGTTGATTAAACCTGAAATAAATTTTAAAAAAATCCCTAATTCTTGGGGGTGAATATGTGAAATTAAATTACTCTTAATGGCGGCTCTGCTCGCAAGGAATGATTTTAATATTGGCGCCTTGCGGCATTTGTCTGAATGTTGATTCGTTTTTAATGTATAATACATGGCTCATTACGGACCTTTCTTACAGGTGCGCCTTTACTGGGTGGGAAATCTAATCAACGCTAATGCTCGAGTTTATTTATTTGAATTTTGATCGTGTATCAATAATATATGAGCTCAGCTGTCTAACCCATCACCTGCACTGATTAGGGAGACGTTCTGCAGGTTAACCCTTTATGTTACACCAGGAGAGGGGGAGGGTCACCGTGTAACTTAGTGCCGTCTGTAAAGAATTTTCCTGTTTGTAGGAAATATTATCGGTATGCGCACCCAGTCCCCTTACGTTAGTCCCCAGCGGGTGGTTGGCACATTTCTAACTGTGTCTCAGGATTTGTACCCCAATCTCGGGGTGAATGGGTAGATTCTCATGGTCACACAGACACCTTCAACTTCTCCTTTGATTTAATGATATCTGAGCATCCCAATTGGTGCTTTATTCACTGCTATGCCACAGCTGGAATCTCTGCTTGAATACAGGTGACTTCCTTTTGGAATGTCATTACCTCCTGACGAATCGTGGTTTGATAAGGACCTTCACAGAACCAATTGGTGGCCTCTAGGTCACTGCAATGGAATATTTGTGATTACACTCTGAAAGGGTTAATATTGAAGGGTAAAACTTTTTTTTTTGTTTTTCATCTTTTCTTTGGATGATTTTGGCTGCTAAAGAAGTTAAATGGAATATATTTGTAAGGAGCGCCCCCTAGTGGCCAACCATATAATGCAAGGCAGACTTCCTGCAGCCACACAAGTTCAATGTCGAACTATTTTCCGACTTGTCCCAACTGGGCTATTCTTTAGTGGGTCTGGTAGGTAGAAGACAAACTTAAATTGATTGTTAAGATATCAGTGAAGTCCTTCAGGCTTCGGGCCCGAGGATGAAGAGACCTGCATCCCGTTCGCGGCTATTTCTGCATTGCAAGGTAGCTGTCCCTATTCCCTCAGAGTAGATCACCAGGAAAAAGGGACTGCAGGAGGTTCATGGGTGCCTGCAAGCTGTGATGTTACACTGAGAACATGAGTGCAAACTGGGCACTTTTTGTTTGATTTGGCAAACAACATCCAGCCCTATCAAAGGTACACAGAAAGGATCCAGTCAGGGTGTAACTACAGCATATGTGAGGTTTTTACTCTTGACACAATTATATAGAAACACAGAAACAGGCTTATGCCAGCGACCGCAGATCTTCAACAACAAAAAAAGCCAGCCCAAAGTTGCCTTCTTGCCCTTCTTGCCAGCCCTGGAAGGAATTGGCCATAGAGATGGGGAGATCTCTGAGTAGAGTCCAAACTGGTTGGGTCTAGTAACATCGTGGAATGTTCATATCTTTCTATGATACAAATGGTTAAACGTTGCGGAACATAGAATAGGTCCAGGAGCCTCATCAGTTTAAGGTGAAAAGGCCAAGAATGCATTGTTAATATACGGAACGTGGTGTTATGATGTCATCGCTCCCCGGAGACGAGGTGACAGTCAGTCCGTTTTATCAGATCTGCCGGAGAACCGTACAAGGGGTGAGAATTGACTTACAAGCCGCTAAAAACCACCCGCCATCTACGGAGAAATCAATACAGCTCTTATCACTTTCTCTGCATTGATTTTTTCTATACGTCTAAAATATGAAGATCAGAAAAAAACACTTTTTCCTCCGCAGAACCCCTTCCGACAACACACAGACAACAGGGTAATGGTGTAATTTCCCCAAGTTGCCCTGCGGTTTAGCCTGTATAATATTGTGTTATTATCCTGTATTATACTTAACACCTGCCCTATACAAACCATCACTTCTCAAAAACAGCTTCCTTTGGGGTAAATTCACCAATATGTGATACAATGATACAGTATAGGCATTGCCCTTACACTCCCAGCACTGTATGCAGTAATATAACCCCCCCAGTGCTGTATACAAGTGTCACTGGATCCTCCGTGACTTGGGGGGCACATGGAGGCTGTATTTCCCATTACATACTTCCAGCAGATGACAGCGGACACTAATTGCAGAGGAATATCTGGTCCCTTTGCTTGGATTTATGTTTGTCACCCTGGGTTTTTTTTTCCGTTTTTTTTTGTTTTGAGAGCCCGAGGGCGTGCTCTTCGGTCGACGTCTTCATACGATAAACTGAGTGAAGATGAGTCCTGCGGTGATCCAAAACTGTGGAAGCCACAGTGGAGCCGAGTCCCCAGTCTTCGTCCTCTGGAACATGCACTCCCCAAAAGGATATGCATCCCCTTCCTTCACACCCAGGCAGAAGCCATGGGTGGGCCAGGTCTTCTAGGATCTCCCCGAGAGGAGATCCACTGAAGTCTTCACCTCCTCCCGTACATGAAGACCTTCTTTGGGAGAGTGGGGGCCAGAAGGCACACACCGCTCCCCCCCCCCCAATACTGGACTGAGTCTTCATGGGCTCAGCTTCACTGTGGCTTCCTGTGACCCAATGGCGCTTAACCAACCTGTGCAGAATTTTTTTTTTAAAAGTTTGTCCTCCACACACCTCACAGTGCCGAGTGCCCTAGCAGATCCATGCTAGCAGATGCCATCCCCAGCCCTAAAGACAGAAGGCCAAACTTTCCCTCTCTCACAGGTACTCAGTTGATCGTGCCAAAACACCAAGAAATTAACATCACCCTGTACCTGATTAAAGAAACAGCCCTCTCAAGATCCCAGTACCCAACCATCCACCTGCCAGCCTACCTGACCGATATTACTGGTTCTGATGGCAGAACTGTGTAAGTTGGTGTGACTTTCTGTTATAATGTATTTGCATATGATCTGCTATGATATGTTTGACATATGGTGTGATGCATGCTGGTCATAACTCTGTATATAGTAATATAACCCCATACGCTGTATATTTAGTAATATAACCCCCAGCACTGAACACAGTTTTAAAAAAAACCAGCACTGTATACAGTTGTGACCGGAGGCTGTGTTTCCCATTATAGATGGTGGACCCATGGATTGCATTACATACTTCCAGCAGGTAACAGCGGACACTAGTTGCAGTGCACAATCTGGTCCCCTCCCTTGGATTTATGTTTGAGTCACCCTGTACCTCATTAGGAGTACAGTACATCGCTTCTCAGTCTTTTGGCCAAGATCAAGTGGAGTACAGGATAAAGACAGCGAGAGAGCCAGAAATCCTTATATTCCAGCTTCCTACTGCCTGTCTGGCCAATATTGGTTCTGATGGCAGGATTGTGTAAGTTGGTGTGGTTTTCCGGTAGATTTTATTTGCATAGGTTCTGCATATTGTGTTACATATGGTGTGATGCATGCTGGGCATAACTCACCGCAAGTCTATTGAAAGGCTCTCGGAGGCTGGTGGTAATTGTTTCCGCAATAGATTTAGTTCATGGAATGTTTCAGTGTGAGTTTTGTTTTGTTGTTAGGAAAGCTGTGTTTTGGCCTTTTGTCTAAGATTAAGTGAGTACCTGTGACAGAAGGAATGCTTGGTCTTCAGGCCTTAGGGCTTGGAATGCACAAGGTCCCCAGGACTGGGTGCTGTGCCCCAGGTGTAAGTGTGAGGCTAAGAGGAAGATCCGGCCCTCCTGCAGGCCTTATGGCTGGGGAGGGAAGGAAGGAGTGTGACCCCCTGAAGAAAACACCGAAGCACGAACCTTGGAGCTTCAATAAAAAATAAAAGCATTTAAAAAAAAATTGATATAAATGCTCACTTCTCAGCCTTTTGGCTAAGACCAAGTCCCCCAGGGTGGGGGAAAGCTTGATCCTGTGGCCTTAGGGCCGAGGTATTTATTTATTTACATATTCCACATTTTTTGCACGTGTGCCTGTGAATTATGAAAAATTCACGTTTTTTTGAAAATATGGCAAGCACACCGATTGTTTTGGACACGATTTTGACGTTGAGCTCTGCACCGGATCCCCCGCAGCGCTGCATGAGACCCGGATCCTCCTCTCTGGCAGCCGGTGAACGTCTGCGCGATACATGCAGACAACCTGCGCTGCTGCCGGCACTTCCACCGGGGCATCTATGACGGCGCGCCGGCATCACATGACCTTCCAGGGCTCAGTCACAGAAGCCCCGACAGAACTGAACGGCAGCAGCGGAGGTTGTCTGTATGCATCGCTCAGACATCTCTTGGGGGCAGAGTGGCAAGCCACGGGGCAGATGTGCATAACTGGGGGGCAGGTTGGCAACTAAAAGGAAATAAAAACAAGAAATGTATTTTTCGCAATCATAGTTTTTATTAAATACGAAAAAATAGTTTACATGAATTAATATTTACTAGTAAAACTTTTTTCTTGTAGGATAGTCATTTTCAGGCTTTGTGTGTGGGGGGGGGTCGTCTTATAATTGAGCAAATACGGTAATAAAAAGATTCTGATGAACGTTTTTTAGCCGAACTTTGCTTAAATGTGTAATTTTCCTAAAATACGGTATTATCTATGCATTATTTAAGGGTGAGGATCAATTACATAAAATGGCGAGGGTTATAGTGTGAATCATTAGAATGCCCAGAAACTTTCTAAAGGGGTCTTTCCTCCCCTGATGCCCCTTTTTCCTCCCCTGATGCCCCTCTTTTCTAGGAGGTCAGAACGTTTGCTGGGTACGAGGGTATCGCAGGGTTCTACTGCCCTAAAAACCCCGATCATGTGTATAGAAAGCAGGAAATGGGTTAATAAGTTGCGTAATAAAATATTTGAATTCTGTATGCTTTACGTTTATAGCTATTATCAGGGCACAGAGGGGGTATAAAGTCTGTGATACCGCTTACCATTTCCATGGCAACCAGCCCTTCCACATTAATTTGACATGTATAAACGTTATCTCTTTTACCCGGAGAATCTGCCCGGGGTGGGGGGTCATGTTTCTGGGATACACAAAGCCCCGGAGGCCCCTTACACGTGAAGTTATTCCTCCCGCACACCGCAGGGGGCAGCACTTTGCCTGCACTGCTCAGGAATGTGACGCTGGGGTAAAAGAGAGGAGACTCGGGGGCAATTAGTAGCGCGCGCACATTTAATGGTCTGCCCCATCTCCCAGTTGGTTAAAGGCAGTGAGGGGGTTAACCCAGTGCAACCCACCCTCCCGCGCGCGCTCCTTCCGGCGCGGGGCCGCTCTCTGTAGCTCCCTGGTGTGGGCGGCTGTGTCAGCTGATCATTTGGTCACGTGACCCACCCTGACTGAGGACAGGAAGCAAAATGCCTGATGTGTATGGAGGAGTGGAAGGGTGAGAAGCAGTGTCTGTCTGTCTGTCTAGCACCAGCATTGTCTGTCTCTCTGTCTACGCAGCACCAGCAGTGTCTGTCTGTCTCTCTGCACAGCACCAGCAGTGACTGTCTGTCTGTCTGTCTGTCTGTCTGTCTGTCTGTCTGTCAGCCAGCCTCAGTATTGACCGTCTTGTTTCCTTAGGGGTGGGACACACTCCAAAGTGGTCCTGATCTCAGAGGATGGACAGATCCTGTGTGAGACGGACGGCCCCTGCACCAATCACTGGGTATGGAAGCGTTTTATATAAAGCCAGAGTTTGGAATGATTTGAACAATTATTACCCGGTAAACATCTGCCACGGACTCTGGGCTTATTCACTAAAGGGAGAGTTTGCAGGAGAGTTGTGTTTCCGTTCGTTGATGTAACATTATGAAGGACCAACCCCAGAGAGCTTCTACTGCAGGACTAGCCAGGCTGGCCCTGTATAATGTATACTTAAATCAGTGCGATCTCTTCAGTCTCATCGCCTATTGAATTATACATTATACAGGGTCAGCTCAGCCTTTTACGCTGGAGAACCCTTAATAATGAATGATGGATATCTTTGAGTAAATATGGGATATTTTAATACGATTGTTCTATTTTTTTCATTTTTAGCTGGTTGGTACCGACAAGTGCTTGGAGGCCATCAATGCCATGACGATAGAAGCAAAGAAGAAAGCTGGCCTAGACCCTCAGCACCCCCTTAAATGCCTGGTGAGGGGCGGCTTTAATGTGCATACCTTGTGTTGTCTTGCATTACTCGATAGGCTGGGGAATAAATATATACATTATATATACACTATATAATATTACTTTCTATGCACTCTTAGCCCTTCATGTTATGGCATAGGCCAGGGGGTACCCACCAAGCAGCCATGTCCTATGGGGGCGAATGACCCCCGAAGAAGGGCGGCTTGGTAGCCCCAGGGCATCGACCTTCTCCGTGGGGCCGTGTTTTATGCGGGGTGGTTTTGTTTTGCGTTGCAGGGAATGTCTCTGAGTGGAGGGGAGCAAAAGGAAGCCATTAAGAACCTGATGGAGGAGATGAAAAGACGCTTCCCTCAAGTCAGTGAACACTTACACATCAGTAATGACACGCTTGGCGCCATGGCGACCGCTACGCGGCACGGTAAGCCAACGGCACGTCACACGTAACCCTCGTTGGGTTCTTTTTTTATTTTTAAGCGCGGTGTCCATTGTCCTCTTAGACCAACCTGTGATTGCTCTCCCCAGGCGGCGTGGTGCTGATATCGGGGACCGGATCCAACTGCAAACTGGTGAACCCAGACGGGTCGGTGGTTGGCTGTGGGGGATGGGGACACATGATGGGAGACGAGGGATCAGGTAACAATGTTATGATGGTATCTGATTGGTGCATTACATTACATACGTGTTCACCTAAAAACCTGTGATCACAATGACATATGTTTATGAAGGGGTGACTCTCAGTGTAGGGTAAGGACGAGTGCGTGCGCGGCTTAGGCTAGAGTGACTCTCCAGGGTCTCCATAGCCCCTCATTGCCACGCCACAAGGTCAGGACATGCCTGGACATCTTAATGGGCTTCACAGGTTTTAAGGACTTATAGGTACGTCCTAAAGGGACTGAAAGGGTTAAATGGAATAGCGCTGCCACTTAACCACCGAGGCAACTGCTAGGGACAATCTACCTTTACAGGAAAAAAAAAAACTAATGCACTTAATTGATAAAATGTAATTGATTTTTGTTTTTGAGTTATAACTGTGACGCCTTTATTTTATTATTAGTGTTACTGTATTTCTGAGTATTTTATTTTTTTATTAATGTATATTATTGTTTGTGTACATATTTATTATTAGTATTGCTTTATTTTGTTTTTATTTGAAGTAGTAGTATTTTATTATGTGTACAACGTTATTATTTCATTGTAAGTATTAGTATATGTATTAGTATTATTTTAGTAGTATTATTTTTCTTTATAATTATTTTGTGTGTACATCTTTATTATTATTTCATTTTAAGTGTTAGTATTACTTTATTAATATTTTATTATTATTTCATTGTAAGTATTAGTAAATGTATTAGTATTTTATTATTTTTCTTTATGATTATTTTAGTATTTATTTTGTGTACATATTTATTTTGCTGCCTCCCTTTGATTTTAACCCCCAGTTACTTGTTGATTAAACATATTATGTTACATGAGTTGCCACCATATGGACTACATCCATAGAACTACATCTCCCATAATGCTTAGCTGGCCAGAGAGTCGTATTGATATCTCATAAATATACATGTTTACATATATGTGTGTCCAACACGCGTGACTCTCTTTGCAGCGTACTGGATCGCACATTTAGGCATGAAGACCGTGTTTGATGCCACGGACAATCTTGCGGAGCCCCCGTACGATATTGGCTATGTGCAGCAGGCCATGTTCACCTACTTCCAGGTAACCGTAGTAACGATACTACGGGCAGAGGCAGGCGTCCACGGCGAACTAACCGGTTAATGATCGCCGTCATCATGCTGTGTGTGTGTATATATATATAATATATATATATATATATATATATATATATATATATAATTTAACCCCTTCAGGACCGGCGTCTTCATACTGCTTCTTCCCTTGAAGACTGCAGTTTAAAAATTTAAATATTTTAATTCCGAGCTCGTGATTCGCTTCAAATCGATCACGTGCACGGAATTAAGGGGGAGTGGCTGCTATGGAGCGCTGGGGACACCCAGCGGTCAGTAGCAGGCACCCCTCGCAATCCCAGCGTCCATAGCGACCTGGTACGTCCCGGTCTGGCGGTGACGTATG
Source organism: Sceloporus occidentalis (assembly GCA_023333645.1). Lineage (NCBI taxonomy): Eukaryota > Metazoa > Chordata > Lepidosauria > Squamata > Phrynosomatidae > Sceloporus > Sceloporus occidentalis. The sequence continues at coordinate 1,578,181 of JALMGF010000163.1, read as the reverse complement.
ACCAGCAAGTACCAGGTACGTCCCGGTCCTGAAGGGGATATATGTTTTTATTTGATTTTTTATTTTGTTTTTTTTTTTAATTGGTGTCTGGGGCCCAATGTGTTTTTATTTTTATTTTTTACCGATTCGATTTATACATGTTCCCGGCACATGGTATATAAGCCATCTTTGCCGTTTAACCTGGTTGCGCCCCACTCGCTATCGGGTAGAATTATTAAAACATGCTGACTTTGGTTTGTAAACCCGTAAAAGACCAGAAGATTGAGTGAAAGGTCCAGGAAACATTATTTTAGGGGTAAGGTCTCCAGCAGGCGTCTCTGATCTTTCCCCCCCCCCACTCGGCAGGTGTCCAATCGGCTGGGAATCCTGACCCACCTATACAGGACCTTCGAGAAGAGTAAGGTCGCCGGGTTCTGCCTGCAGATAGTACAAGGTACTCTAACTCTGCTTACCCCCGCTCCATACTGACCAACACCCCTTTAACGAGAGGGAAGAGTCCTGAGAGAGTTAAAGGGGATTTCTCTGCAGATCGCATTGCGCAAGTTTTAGATATATTTCTCTGTAATTAATTACAATCCATAACAAGAATGATAAAAAAAATAAAAAATTCTATGGTCCCAGAAAACCAAAATGCGTTACTGCCCCTTTAATGACAAACAATCCGCCCGATAAATAAGTTTAAAATATTATTAATAAATTCTAGGCTTATTTATTAAGCAGCTCAGTAATTGGTTAAAAGTTCCCCTCGGGCAATACTTTAATTGCACTCTATATTCAGGCAAATAAACCTTAGCAACTATGTATTTATCGATACCCTGAAGCATTATTATTATTATTTTTGGTAAATCATTGTTTATTGATGTAGGTAGCTGAGGATGTAATAATAGGGGTAAGGGGGGGTCCACATTTAATATACAATCGGAAAACAATGTAAATCCCTCGCGTTTGTGAAACACGGTAGCGTTTTTGCCGGGTAATAGGTGCCAAAGATGTCGACGCGCCCCAACCCAGCGGTGTTGTTACTGATCAGGGTGCACTTTTGCCCCAGGTGTTTCTTGCTCTGACTCTTTAAATACCGGTTTTCATCCCCATGTGTATTTCAGGCGCTGAGCAGGGGGATCCTCTCTGCTGCTTCTTACTCCGACGAGCTGGTGAGGTCCTCGCCCGTCACGTCGTGGCCGTTCTACCGAAGATAGACCAGGTGACTGAATGCCTTTTGTACGCACCGAGCTGCTCTACCGTTACTATTTATTAAAAGCCAGACACCCGCCTGTCTTCCCCCCCTCACGCACCCTTCTCAGGCAAAGAGGGGACCGTTGTGTCCTCAGTGCTCCTGCTCTACATCCTCCGTGACCGGTGCTTTTTGGCAAAAAGCCTCCCCAGGTGGTTTCTCTGTTCTATTACATAGACAGCTTTCTACATACCATTCAGGGGGGCAGGAAAAAGGTTAAAGGGGGGGGCACCGATAGTAACATCTCCCCTTCTCCTTGTGTTCAGGCACTTTTTCAGGGTAACCTGGGCCTTCCTATTCTGACCGTGGGCTCCGTGTGGAAGAGCTGGGAGCTGATGAAAGATGGTGAGCTGCTCATCCGTTCTGTCCTTTATAAGTATGGGTCAAAGTGTTGTATTACTTGCCCTAGGGGTCCTCTGGTCTTTCTTGAGCAGAATCTGTAGCCCTCTGTCTGTACGTGGAAGTCTCCACCTTCAACTTGGTAGGAGAAATCCACAAGGGGTTCACCTAATGCGATAATCGAGGCGTGTTATAATCGGGTGACCGGCCCTGACTGTCACCTTTCTGTTTTTGTGAAGGTTTCATAGGCGTGTTGGACGGAGCCCGTAGGAGCCACGCAGGCAGCGCTTTCACCCGTTTCAGTCTCCTGAGACTCAAGCAGTCGTCGGCGGTTGGTGGAGCCAGTCTTGGAGCCAAGAACATAGGGCATGAAATACCTCTCAACTACGAAGCCAATGTTGATGTCTACTACACACATTCCTTTCAGTAGATCCTGAAGGACCTTTTTAAATCCCAACTTTTTATAGAAGATATGGGTTTTTTGTTTTTTTTGAAATAGCCATTTGCTATACTAGGGCAGGGTTTAAGGTCATCTGAATCCAACAATCGGTGCATCACCCGGAGATATTGACAGATGGCCTGCTCAGTTGCACAAGGACGCAGAGGACCACTGGACCGGCTTCTGGACATATAAGGGGCCACACATTGCGTAGGACACCAGCTCTCCTTAAAGCCCAGCAATGTGATAATGTCAGGTTTCTGAGCCCTTTATTCCACACCTGTCGTCAAATTACATTTCCCATTAACCCTAAGTTTAAAGTTCGGGAAATAAGGCGTGGGATTCTAACTCCCACCATCCTCGGAGAAACCCTGGCTGCAGCCTATCATTTTATGGTCTGGCAGAAAGTACTATTTCTTCGTTTTATTTTTTTATTGTCACTGTGGTCTTGTATTAAAGATGGGGTTTCATAAAAAAACATATCGTTGTTATTGTAATGAATGCGCTAATGAGATGCAGGAAACCATCACCTAAACCGTGGTTTTCTTTACCGTGTTTATATCGATTCCTATCAAATTTACTGTCCAATAAGAAGGTTTTAGTGCTGGGGGTAACCGTGTGGTATCTTTGCAACTACAAGACCCATCAGCCTCAAACAGGCGGAAGAGTCAGACCACTGCTTTAGAGATCCGCTGGATGTAAACTGCTGAAGCGTTTCCAGTCCCTGACCTCGCTGTACATTATAAGTGTTGTCTATTTACTAAAGCAGGCGTTCAGAGGACTCATTTAAATTATAGATTCTGTTTTGTTTTTCTGCATGCTGACCAGTTGATCGAACAATAGATCCGTTGCCAACGTGCAGCCATCTGTTGTGTGCGCAGAATGTTTGCACGTCTCGGGGTCAGAACCTCTCCCAGGCGCACAGCCCTACTTTTTACATGATGTAATAGTGACAGCATGGTAACTCATAGGCCGGGAAGGGGTTAAGCACGTGTGGAGAAGTAGACTTGTGTGTTCAGATTTATATTGATTTTAAAGAAAATTTGGTTAAGTTGTACGGATGTCCGAACCGAGGAGGGACCCCAAAAGGGCAGAGCCGTGGGGGGCGGCCTCTCTGCTCCTCCAATCTGGGGAGAGGGCGCGCACGGAGGCTCCCACCTTTCGAGGAAGTGTCCGGATAACGGAGAAGTGAAGGAAGACAGAAGAACGATAAGAGGCAAAAGAAGAACCTGAACTGCACAAAAGGAGACAGGAGAGCGAGCGACGAATTTCATATCCGATTGAAAAAAAGCCCTCCAAGGAAGGAAAATAGCTCGGCTCGGTCTCACTGACAGCAGGACCCCACCTACTATGATTTCATGGGTAATAATACAGATGCATTGGATACAACGCTATGACTTCTGTGTCAGACACAGGCGAAGGGGTGGATGAAACCTGGGAGGAAACACTTGGCCAGCTTGTGATGGTGAGTAGAGTTGGAATGATGTATGAGACCTCAGACTGGCCCGGATCCACGTGCATCGTATATATAAGCAAAAGAAAAAAGATCCAGGGATATCTGTCAAGCCAAACATATTCATTACCTTGGCTGGGACACAAACAATTGGCCTCTTATCTGTGACAGCAAGGTAAACGATGAAGACACGGATGGAAAATGTATCAGGGAGCAGCGATACTGCGTCATATACAGTGGCTGCCCCCATGACAGTCCAGAAACCACTCTGGCCCCAAGGAGTATTTTTAATATCGAAAAAAGTTTTAGGCAGGTGTGAAGACGCTGTAAAGAAAGAAAAAAAGCTTTAAAAAAAAATAGACATTAATAAAATGCAAAGTGAGTAGGAAAAATCTAAATCAAACCAATATTTGCTGCGACCGTCCTTTGCCTTCCAGACAGCATCAGTCCTTCCTGGTTCACCCACGCAGGATTTTAAAGAACTTGGCAGGTAGGTCGTTCCAAACATCTCGGAAGAATCGCGGCTCTTCTGTGGATTTAAGCATCTCAGCTGCTCCTCTGTCTTCATCCAATCCCAACCAGATTTGATGATGCCGAGATCGGGGCTCTGTGGGGGCCACAGCATCACTTCCAGGGCCTCCTTGTTTTTCTTTACACTGAATATAGTGCTTAATGACCTTGGTTGTGTGTTGGGGTCGTCGTCGTGCTGCAGAATAAAGTTGGGGCCAATCAGATGCCTCCCTCATGTTTAAGCATCCGCCTGAACACATGAGCATCGGGACCATTAACGCCGACCAAATCTCATACTCCATTTACAGAAACGCAGCCCCACAACTTGTAAGGAACATCCACCAGGCTTCACTGTTGCCCGCAAACAATCATTTACGTACCTCTTTCTTCCGCTAACGGCTTTCTGCTACAAAAAACAAATCATTATTGCCCGCATTTTTCAAAAGAGCTTGGAGAGAACATCCGGAACCCCGTCTGCTTTGTAATGTCTGCCTGGGAGATGCCTTCCTGAGATGGTGTAGCTACCTTGTGAGTTGTTGCTGTTCTCAGTGCTGCCATGGTGGACGTCTTCAGCGACCTCACCTTGTTAGTGAGCTTGGCTGTTACCCAGTTGTATTCCTCCTACACAGCCGTTTCTGTTAATGATTTTGTTTCAACCTACATAGTAAATCGACGATCATTAACAGCTGTTTGGTGTAATTCTTTAATCAGACACCTAACTATATTGGTGCTATTTTTAAAGTAAAGGGCAGCCCCCCTAAATATTGATCTGATTTATATTTTTCCTCTGTTCACCGACTTTGCACTTTATTAAATCAAACTATTAAATTTTATTTTTTTTAAAGCGTTCTTACCTTACAGCGTTTCCCCCAAACCTGCCCAAAACTTTAGCACAGTAACGTAAATCCCTACCACGAGAACACGACCTGCTACGTGGAACAGGACGCTGTCTAGCAGGGATTCGGTTACCTGAGATCGCCCGCTGAACGACACCAATACAATGAATTGTGCACACGTGTAAAATGATCAGGCTGCGTTATAATCTTTATTTCCATGGTGGCAGTTTGTCACGTCATAAAAACAATATGACTGAGGCAGTTTTAAAAAAAGCTTATTTTCTTTTCCTTTCCACAGGCGTATTGGTTGCAATGTTAAGCGTGCTCAACCCAACCCCCGCTACATGATTACAAGATGGAAGAGCCCAACGTAGGCATGGGAGCTTTTTACCTTTAAGTACCAAAAGGACTCCCCCTGGTACGAAAAAAAGGTTAATTTTGCACATGAACACTGATTTTACATTTAAAGGCTGGATTCGGGTGGAAACCAAGGTGAAAACGTCCCAACCTCCCAGCCTAGAGGTCCACATGGCCTTGGTTGACTGATCAACGCTCCCTTATCCCTGTGCCTGCGCCAATATGGCCCTAGACGGTACCACAGCCGAAGCATGGTGACGTATCCTCCGACGTGTCGTGTAACAGCCCGACGCATAGCAGTTTCGTAGTGTTGAGTCATTCTATTGGAAAGCAAAAAGGCTTACAAATTGCAGCATAATTACAATAGGCAGACATACTTTTTTTTGTTTAGAGGGATCAGCATTGCCCAAGCTAGACTTGTAAGAGAAAGGGATCCTTGTGTACCAGAGCAATTCTTAAAGTGAAGAAGCTGGTGGGTATTGCTCTAAAAACAAAAAAAAAAAACCAAACAAACAAAAAAGGTATCACTGAATCCAAAGGGGCAAACAACCCGTCGAAAAAGGCAGACCCCCCACTACCGGGATGCAGCTTGAGTCGGTAAACCGGTCCAAAAAAGTAAGCGCTGGTTACGGTGAGATACCCACAGACCTGCTTACATGGCTTCTCCGTGGCCCTAAAATTCATGTTATGTGGAACGTCCCTAATTCATTAATACTGGAACTGTAGAAAGAACAAAAAAAAACACCGGTTTAAAAAAAAAAAAAAAAAAAAAAGTTGCCTGATTCCTCCAGTGTTTCGGAACACGAGGGGGTAAAACGGATGAGGGGATATTAAAAAAAAAAATTAAAGGGGAAAATAAACCCATGATTTTATTTAAAGGTGTCTTCCACATTGTTTCGGTTTTTAAATACAACAGCAGATGGTCTTTCGATGAGAAGCTCGCACCCCCATGTTAAAAAGAAAAAATGTCCAACAGGCATAACACCAAAATACGCCGTACGGGGGGGAATTCTTAGATGCCCGAAGAAAAAGATACAATCCCGCATTAAAGGTTACTCGAGTCCACATGCCGAGTTAAAGCATCGCTACTGACCACCTCCCCAAAACAATCCCCCTTTTTTTTGTGCAGTTTTTTTTCCTGAAGATTTAAGGAAACAGTCTTAATTTTTTTTTTTTTATGTTTTTAAAAAGTTGCCTGTAGCCCCGGTCAGTATTTCACTCCGGGGACAAATTCCTTGGCGTCGGGGTTCAGATTGCTTTTGCTCTGTTAAAAAAAAAAAAAAAAAAGGAAATTAAGCGTCGTCGCTCATGTAAAATAATCCAGAGAACGGCGGGTAATTAATGCAGCGCCAGGCCGGATACACAGAATCAACCCAATACTAGATTGTCAGCTCCTTTGAGCAGGGCAGCCCTCCTTTACCTTTTGTTTCTGAATTGCTATGTTACGCACTACCTGGCCGATGCCGGTCGGCGGGCTTGGGACCCTTTAATCAAACACGCCTCTGCTCTACCGTAAGCATGGTTTAACCAAAAATTGAAAAACTAAACAAAAAACCGTGCTCGTGAACAGATTTGGGTTTGTGCCAAGGCGAGACGGTTTCTTGCCTTGGGATATTTACTATATACCTTTTTACATGCCCCATTTACTATACACCTCTATACATTCCCTATACATTCCCTATACACCTCTATACATTCCCTATACATATACTATACAGCTCTATACATTTCCTATACACCTCTATACATTCCCTATACATATACTATACAGCTCTATACATTGCCCCAGTTGGCAGACTCGGCTTGACGCGCATCGTACCAATATGTCCTCGGTACTGTGATTTTCATTCACCGTGAGGCCGTTTAACTGCTGCTGCAACTGCCCGATGCCCTGCGGCAAGTCCCGCGACGGGATGAACCAGTCCTGATCTTCTTCGTCCAACATCTCTTGGAAACAACGGTCCAGGAATTCCTGCTCCTGTAACTCCTCTTCCACCTGGACAACAAAACACGACACGTTATGAAGCGGCCGGCACCGCGAGGTTACACAATACAGAGTCCGGGGCGGATGTGGCATTGTGCTGACGCCAGTCTGGCGAGATACGAATCCCAGCTTTCCTGCCCATAGGCACACCATTTTACTGACCACCATTCTTTAGGGTGGGGTGTGAGGGGTTGTTGGGTAATTATGCCATGCGGCAGCTGACATGGAGTCTGGAAGTTCTCCATTACAGTAAAAGGTAACACCCCCCCCCATGACCCTGCTCCCGGGGACCCAATATTTACTTGTCTGTTGAAATCCTCTTCGTTCTCCATCCACATGTACTCGGCAAACGGGTTGTTCTCATTCTCGTCGTGCCCGTTGACCACCTGGTCTTCCTTGTTGTTGGACGTGGAGTTTCCAATGTTTGAACCGTTCATCATGGCAGAATCTGGGGGGCAATGGGGGGGAAAAAAAAAAAAAAAAACACATGAGGGTCGGGCCAACAACAGACATCAGGTAGCCAAATAACCCCATTCTACCCGAAACCCGAAGTTAAACGCCATTACGTGTCTAGGAGACCGAGCCAGTGGCGGCAATCAGCCAGAGACCCTCGATCCGCGTTACTCGCACCCGACTTTATCCGTTGGTATGCTGCTGACAGTCTCTAAACGCCAACAGCATGGCTCCATGGCGCTGCCCCTACAGCCTCAGGGCAGCAAAGCTCAGGGATGGCCTTCCCAGTGCAGGAGTAAGGGGGGGGGGCATAGCACAGGGAGGCTGTAAGTTATGTGCAGACCCCGTACTGCTGGCACCATCAATACACAAGGTTTCAGCATGTATCGGCTCCTTGTGCATGATAGGAGTGACTGCTATACTAAATACATACGATTGGCAACAGCAAGTACACTCTTATCATACCCAGGTTTCAGCATGTACTGGTTTCCTGGGCATGACAGGAGTCTGATTGCTGGTAATCATATATATTGATATTAAATGCTGGTGTCTTACTTTTATTGTGTGTGTGAGAGTGTGAGTGTGAGTGTTTTGTTTTGGTCAAGTGAATCCTGAATTTTCAGTTTCGGTGCATCGCTACCTAGATGGTCATCAATAGCCACCTGCAAGGCACAGATCATGCTGCTTCATGCCGGTTCCAAGACTGCGCATGCTGAGGAAGCAGGCGCTCGTCGGGACCTCTAAGGGAAGCCTACATCCTGAACCCTCGAGCCCTCGAGGGATGGTGGAGAGTATCCACTTCCCGACTGCTACGACCAATACCTTTAAAGCTTTTCACTAAAGTGGAGGGACACAATATCACATTTATCCTGTTGGCCCAAGGCTAGCAACAGCCAATCAGAAAGGTGCTAAATACCCCAAGCGCCAATAAAACGAACAAGCAAATTTCACTTTAAGACACTCGGCGCTACTTCACTGGCAGCCCCCCCCCCCCCCCCCGAGGAATGCTGACCTTCAAGCAGCGCATATCGAACGCACATAACACAGGCGTGACTTGCTGCCGGGGCCCACGGGAAGAAAACACGGACAGTAAACACACTAACTCACAAAACAGACGGGGGGGGGGGGGGATCTGCGTCTGGCATGTGTCAGTGCACGAACTGCGCCACAGTATACGTTGGGATAAGTCGGATCCGGGGTCAGAGATGTATTAAAGCGGCAGCTTCCTCGTGCCACAAGGCTCAAACGCTAGGAAAACCGCTAAACTAACCCAAAAATCACCAAAGACCCGGAAAAAAAAACAAACAGTGCGGTTTGTGTGACGAGATCCGCTGGGGAGAAGTCCTCGTCACGCACAGCAAGGAAACTTCTATAAAGAGGGGGATACGAAGTTACAATCCCCGACTGCCCAAGATTTTGTAGATAAGTGGAACAGCCTCCTAGCAGAAGTGGTAGAGGTTAATACAATATTTTAGAAAACGTACCTAAAAAACAGCACCTCAGGAGCCGCATAACAACCCAACGCAAGAGCAGCGGGAACGCGTCTCAACTCAACACCCCAACGGGGAGATCAGACTTACTGCCCCCCCCACACCCCCGTCGGCAGCGGCGCCGGTATATAAATGTCTGATCACGGGAGCGACCACTTCCTTCCACTAGGTGTCCGTCACCCACCGGAATATTACCGGAGGACGGGAGATACGCAGCGGTGGCTCTGCAACTGCTCCCCCTGCTGGCTGATTCCTGAAACGCGATCAGCAAAGCGAGCCTACGGAGCCCTGTCAGCTGATGAGCAGGGGCAGAACCAGCTGACCAGAAACAACGCAATGAAAAATAAAAATATAAATATTGGGAGCTCAGTGATGTCACCGTGATGTCACTGCCTTCTAAAACGTATGAGATCCCCAAAAAGGGCCGCAACCCATACCGGAAAAACATTTAAAAAGGAGTCCCCCAATATAACAATACTATTATTCTATAGGGGAGGGGCTACACAGAGTGTTATATACATTATTCTATAGTAGGGAGGGGGCGGGCTGGGCTTACTCACCGGGTGTTATATACATTATTCTATAGTAGGGAGGGGGCGGGCTTACTCACAGGGCGTTATATACGTTATTTTAAAGAAGGGGAGGGGCAGGGTCACTCAGTGTTATATACATTATTCTATAGTGGGAGCGGGGTTACTCACAGTGTTATATACATTCTATAGTGGGGGAGGGGCATTAAAACAGAACTGGTTACATTGTGATTCCTACATGATGAGGTTTTTATCATTTGTACATCACAGCGGCATACGATGGTGCTATATAAACCAATAATAACGCTCGTATTATTACTACAAAAAAATCCTCGACACAAACATCAACAACAAGTAATCAGCCAATCTCTAATATCATTGATACGATTTAACAGGAGGGGGGTTCGGCCCAACTAATACATTTTTTTTGGGGGGGGGGTTAATGATTGCAATCCCTTCACACATTCAGGGTCAGAGAGAAAAAACACAGACATTCTCAGATACGGAACCCGGCCAACAGCAGTGAGATTACGCGAGCGGGTATACAGGCAGCGCGGCAACCCATTAACCCCCGGGGATCAAACTAAAGAATCTGGAGAACAAACGCACTGACAAGATAACTATTACATAACAATTTGAATAGTTAGTAGATAAGCAGAACCGCCCTCCAGCAGAAGTGGTAGAGGGTAACATTGAGGGGATTAAACATGCATGGGATAGACATACGGCTCCCGAATCTAAGACGAGACCAACGACTGATTAAGGTTTTAAAGGAAAGAGGGTGAATAGACGGGCCGACGGGGGCGGATCTGCCGGCAGGGACTATGCTTCTATTAGAGGGGTATTTGGGTTCGCATACGGCGACCCCCTATATATATCTATACAGTACTAAAGAAGCCTATGAGATTCAGCATTAAAAACGGAAGCAGCGTCATCTACCACCCCGGATCAGGTTAATGGGGCAAAGACCTACATAACCCCCCTAAGGGTCCTAGTGCTGCCCGCACCATAACAATCAACACGGGAAAAGTAATATTCAAACCACAGGATGGAGCCTCTGAAGGATCCACCCCTCCCAAAAACCTCACGTACGCCTGCTGCTGGATGCCACCGGAAGGAGAGACTCCTGAGGCCTCTAATGTTTGTTTTTCCACATGCCGGGCCATTAACCGCGGCCCCAGACTGCTGAGCCCTCCTCGTGGGGCAGAGTACTGGCCCGGTCACGTGTGTGCAGGCGGCAGGGGTTACAGCTCAGGGGCCGAGGCCCGGTTTGCGCAACAGCATAGATGAGGCCGCCGGGGGGGGTAAACATGTGCGCGGCGCAGCCAGCTGCTGCTAACCCCGCTGCATACACGGGACCGGCCACGGGGGGGAAACACGAGGAGCCGGAGCAAAGAAGTCTGGGTATCAGGCTGAGGACACGCGTGTCGGTCCCATATGCCACGCACAGCACCGAGCATAAGCGGGTCCGGCCCATATGCCTCACACAGCGCAGTACACGCGTGTTTGCCCACACAGTGTGAAACACTCCCCGCCAGGCCGGAAACAAGGCCTCCCCCAGCTGCGACTCCCACTCTCACCAGGGCCCGCGGCCTGCGGGGCTCTCAGCCGGTGTCCCTTATCCCACAAGGAGCGGTGAGATGGCAATAAGCTCAGGCTGTGTGGCGGTGCCCGGGTACCAGGTTCCGGTCGCGGTGTCGGTCTCAGGCCTGTCGCAGGGTTCACGGAGATAACAACAGCACCGAGCTCTAGTCGTCCCCACGTACTGCGCGCGCGCGATGACTATGCCCGCCTCTGTCGCCTCATTGGCTGGGCCAGCTAGCTGTACTCACTGTGATTGGTCAACTGCTCCCGTCAGTCAAAACTGCGTGGACTCGGATACGGCGCAGGTCTGGGTACGGGAGGCGCTCGGAAGGAAGGACGTGTCCTGTGGCGGCGCGCGCTGGCCTACAGAGACACACATTCACACGTGCTGGCAGCCCCGCCCCTTGCCTGGCGCAGGCCTCAGCGGCACCGCCCCTCCGGCCATTGTGATGTAAAGTACGTCATTGAAAAGGGAGGCGGTGTCGATGGCGTCAGTGAGAAACGTTACCACTTCTTTAACATAGTAGGCGTGGCTAAGGGATACGGACAAGTTATATAAATGCAGCGCGGATGACGTAGATAAAACAGCCATTAGCCCCAGCGCTGTAATCGGGCCTGCGGGAATTCCTGTATGTTTAATACATGGCTCGATGAGCGGCCCCCGTCTTGTCACCCGCTTTCCTGTAAAGACTCAAATTTTAATCGGTCGTCGGTCTCGTCTTGGATTCAGGAGCCGTATGTCTATCCCATGCGTGTTTAATACCCTCACTGTATTACCCTCTACCACTTCTGCCGGGAGGCTATTCCATTTATCTACTACCATCTCACTAAAGTAAAACTCCATTAAATTATTTGTATAATAATGTATACAGAGTGCTCTGTGCGGGTTCTTCAGGGTATTGGTTGGAATAAAATGTTATTAGAAACGGACCAGCAGAACGTGGGTTAAAGAGACATCCGTGAGGAGGACTGGTGATGACGTGTAATTAGGACGCGGCTCCTGGTTTACAGGAACAGCGATGATGCGTGTTTCCACGGTGATGCGTGTTACCGCATGTGACATCGCCTGGCGTGCGGTCCGTGTAGCTCGGTCACTGCGTGTGCCAAGCCACTAGAAGCCCCGATTAATGGGGCATTTCACGAGGCATCAACCTTGTTACCTGCCAAGATTGGGGTTGTTGGCAACTATGGCCCTCGGTATAAATGCGCGGGGAGGGATAATATTACCGTATTTACTCGATTATAAGACGACCCTATAAGAAAAAAGCTTTATTAGTAAATATTCATGTAAACAATTTTTTCATATTTAATAAAAACTATGATTTAAAAAAAAAAAAATATTTACTTTTATTTGCAAACCTGCCCCCCCCAGTTATGCACATCTGCCCCATGGCTCGCCACTCCGTCCCCAGATATGCCTTATACCCCCCTATATGCCACTCTGCCCCCCCCCGAAATGCCTTTTAACCCCTGTATGCCACTCTGCCTCCAGATATGCCCCCCTATTGGCCCCGCGGCCGACCTTTTGGCGTAGTAGGGAAGAGAGGGGTTGCATATCACGCGTATAACCTCAGAAGATAAGACTAGGGACTCGAACATCTATGTCCCCAAACAGCTTGTCTCTGCCATCTTTGTCCCCCAAACAGCTTAACAGTGCCAACTTTCCCCCCAAGCAGCTTCCCAGTGCCTCCAAACACCTTGCCAGCTTACGTGGCTGAAGACTTCTTGCTTTGACTGAGCCTCGTTCCCTCCCCGTTTCCATTGCAGCTTGGTAATGGTTACGCTGGTTTCTCGTCCCCACCCTACCCACCCAAAAAAGAGCCTAGTCGGATACCGGACCAAGACAGAAACCTCTGCCGGTCAGCTGTGGAACTCCATCTCGTGTCTATCGGCGCCACATCAGGCAATTTATAAAAGGCAAATCAGTGGCTTTCACCGTAGCAACCAATGGACAGAACCAATCAGCAGGAGGATTCTGCCGCCGCCGCCGCTGTGATAAGAGCGTTTGCAAAACTTTGTATCACTTTTCTTCAATTAAGAACAATAACGGGGCGCGTATAGAGGCCCACAAAAAAAAGTGCTGCCTAAATCACATACCCATAATGCACAGGGCTTTGACAATATTGTATTTTTTTGCCTTTAAAATTCAGTTTTACACCCTGGCGGTTTTTATGTCTTTTTTTTAAGCGTGAGATCTTCGTTTGATTTGATGAATGTTAACTCATTACTGCCGAGTGACTCAGTCCCTGTATCTTTATGTGGTTTTTGCCAAAGCCGGCCCGTTCCCGGTGGGATTTACCAGGATGGTCTAAATTCCTTTCCCGGACCCAAGAATCTTTTTGCCTCTTTCGCCAGGAGTTTCATTCCATTGTTTGAGGGGTGGAAGCCGCTGGGCTTTTTGGGATATTTCAGCAGAATATCAGAGAAATACGTTCCAGGTTATTCTCATAATTTATACGTCGGACGTGCTAGAGGGTAACACAGCGAGGGGATTAAACATGCGCGGGATCGGCATACGGCTCCTGAATCTAAGACGAGACCAACGACTGATTAAGGTTTGAGTCGTTACAGCAGGAGAAAGGGGCGACTAGACGGGGGCCGAACGGGGGCCGATCTGAATTAACTCCTGGTGTTTATAGATCTCCAGAAGAGAATGTTTTTGGCAGGCGAGGGCGGCTGATGTTCCTCCTGCCCCCCCCTCCTCTGATGAAGCCGTCAGGAGGCAGTTTGAACGGGTTCCAATTTTCTCGGGACATCTGCTTCCATCTGAACGCTGGGGAAGCTGCAGCAGCAGCGATGCGCCTCCCTGGGGGCAAAGCTCGGGGCAATCGCTGCCGATGGTGAAGCGGGCGAGCGGAACGCCCGACGGAGTCCAGATTACCGGCTGCCGGGATTCCACTCTTCTCAGCTCTTTATTCTTTTCTGTGACGGCGTAGAATCCGGCTTCATTTCCAGGAATCCGGCGATTCTTCGTCTTCTCCTCCTTCTTGCCGAGGCTTCGCCGGTCCATCCGAATGGTTAATATCAGCTTCGCCCAGGCAGAGCTGGTAAAAGTTTTGCTGCAGGGCTGTGCAAATGGAACGATGCAACCGGAGAACGGAGGTAAAGAGAGTATCGCCCGCTGCAACGGAGCCGATTCCCGGGGTCACCCGGGGCAAGTGAGCCCGGATCCGCTACAAAGGTAAAAAAAACACTTCAAAGTATTCACAAAATCTAAAATTCTAGCAAAAACTGCTTTCATGTAACCGCTTTTAAAGACTTAATCCGATATGTCTGATTACTTAACTCTTTCATGCAACTTGATATTGATTCCCGCGTCCTCCTTCGGCAGAAAGAGTTAATAGTTCAGCGGCGTTCTGTCCAATTTACAGACTTTGGTTAATAAGGAGTCCGAGCCTCCGATTTCTTTATATGACTTATATGAAAGATATCTTTTGTCTTTCCAACGGAGAAAGCCTGTAACCATGATCCGCGTTGGGGGCTTTTGGGTCGGCGGGGGGCCGCTGTTGCGGCAGCAGCTGTCTGGAGAGTTTTGGAATCGGTTAGAATGCCGAATTTTCGTTTTTATGAGTGCGTTACGCTGTTGACCGGGATGCCGCGGTATTCTAAGGCTGGGCTGTTTGGTTTGAAGTGGGGCAGCTCGAGGGGACAACGCCTGAAAATCAGGACTGTCTCGCATGAATTGGGATACCTGGTAGGTATGCCATATGACTGTTAAAAAATCGACTCCTTAAGAGATAGTTTACGCTGTAAATGGCATTAGTTGACGTAAGGTAAATACCACACATATATTATTTATTATTATTATTTATTAGTATTATTATTATTTATTATTATTATTTATTATTATTATTATTATTTATTATTATTATTTATTATTATTATTTATTAGTATTATTTATTATTATTATTATTATTATTATTAGTGTACATTTTGAGGCAGTCGTGTGATATTGAGGGTCTTTTGCCGCAGGGTATTTATTTTGTGTAGTTGTACGGTAGATTTGTGTTTATTTAATAATAGTTAAGTTTCACATTTGGGGTTGTAGCATCAGTTCTATGTTTTGGGACTTTTATTATTTCATTTAAAATCCACACATTCGTGATTTAAATGTAGACATTTTATGGACGATCGGAACCGTGTGACCCATTCGGGATTCAGGAGCCGTATGTCTATCCCATGCATGTTTAAATGCCCTCACTGTATTTCCCTCTACCACTTCTACTGGGAGGCTGTTCCACTTATCAACCACCCTCTCAGTAAAGTAACACCCCCTTACATTCCATCTAAGCCTCTGACCCTCTAGTTTTGGATTTTGGCCTATTTTATCCTTTTAGAGATGGGGTCTCCAGAGCGGCCCCCAGCGCTACGGGCTGCTCTTCACTAGATTCACAGCTTACTTCTTTTTTGTAACAAACAATCATTTGTAATAAATAATAATTACCCCCAAAGCCCCCCTCCAGACTTTTTATTACATATAACTGAAGAAGACACCTAAGTGGTCTCAAAAGCTTGCAATCCGTTGCAGTTCAGTTATCCGGCACAGGCAGGAACTTTACGTTCGCTCGTTTTCTTTCCACGCTCTGAAGCTATTTGAAAAATAACAATTTATGGGGAAAACTGTTTTTTTGGGTCGGGATCCGTGATAAATCGCAGACACGCGTGGATGAATGAGAGATCCCAGACACGCATGGATGAATGAGCGAGCCCAGACACGCGTGGATGAATGAGCGAGCCCAGACAGGCGTAGATGAATGAGTGAGCCGAGACACGCGTAGATGAATGAGTGAGCCCAGACACGCGTAGATGAATGAGCGAGCCCAGACACGCGTAGATGAATGAGCGAGCCCAGACACGCGTAGATGAATGAGCGAGCCGCTGACAGCGCTCCCCATTAATTCCCCCGTCTGCACCGGATCATGTTAATGTTATTCCTCTATAATATTAAACACGTATCCCGTGTAAGCCGCGTAAATCGAAACCGTAAAACCGCTTCAAGCTGTCCGCGCCGAGATCATTTGGCAGCAAATCCCGGCCATTAAAAGCCAGACGGCTCTGAGAAGTCTGGTTCGAAGTGGATCCCAACATACGCGAAAGAGCTTTAATGTCTCCCCCCCCCCAACAAAATACTGTTAATGTTCTGGCGGATACACCTCGGTAACGTCACCCATCTGACTGATGAAGTATATACCGGGGTTTTATCCAATAATAAAGCGGGGATGCTTTGTAAAGGTGCCACCAGCTCTGCTGAATTTAGTATAAAATGCCCACAACCTTCCCAGCAATAATTCTATAATAAAGGGGGGTGTTTATTATTTTTTCTGGGAATGCTTAATTGCCGTGTGACATATAAGCTGACTCTGGTAGGTTGTTGCCATGGTAACTTAAAAAAAAAAAAAGCTTCTTGAAAGGAAAGATGGGGCTGTTTGCCATAAGATTATTACGATTGTTGCTTAGGATGGAGCAGTACGTCAGGGAGATTGTCGTATGAATGTTCGTAGTGTGTGTGTGGAAGCCATTTTTTGTATTAAGTCCATCAAGTTCAACCTCGCTGCTGAAGAAGAAGGCAAAAAAAAAACCACCCACACACATTTACGCGATTTCCATCCATATCCGGCCAACACGACCCAAAGGAATGGTTCAGCTCCGCATTCGGGTCCACATCCCGCGTGAATTTCCTGAGTGTGACTTCAAAATGGCCGACGCGATTGTGTTTCCCAGAAGGGCAGGCGGTTCTCAGGCCAGGAGCGCGGTAACCGCGGGAACAGCGTGATTTCTGGATCGGGTCGTTGTTAGGCCCATCCGCGGCCCGCGGCCTACTTGCCGCACTTCATTCACCGCTTTGGTCTGCCGGTCGGTCTAATTCCACCCTGGGAAAAATGCGCTGTACTGTCTTACCTCCCCAGTGCCCCTGTTCTGTTAGGCCAGTCCCTCCCTGATGTCCCTCTTTTCTATTCGCTCTCGAGGGATTGTGGGTTATACGTCACCCTTCCAGCCCTCATAGGGCAGTTAAGCCTTCTTTACGTTTGCCTCCATGCCAGCGTGAATGCTTGTTGGTGTTCAGTACCACGGACAGAGGATCCACGTTTTCAACAGCAGAAAACCTTTTCTGACAAAAAAATCTAAATCTGATTCACTGCATTGTAATCGGCGAAATAAACGGGACTTCAGCAAAAACAAGAAGCAGTAAACGGCACTTAACGAGTAGTGCTTCACATAACACAGGAACAAAAGGTAAGGCGGACTCTGCTCAAAAGAGCTTACAATCTACAAGTATGTGACATGGGCCAAATGTGCCATTTTTACCCCCCCACCCCCCGAGCTACCTCTGCCAAAAGCAGGAAGTGTAAGCAGGAAGCATAGTTAAGTATGCAGGAAGTGTAGTTTAGTACGCTTCCTGAATACGCTTCTTTCTTTCAGTAGAGGCAGCTTAGAGTCGTCCATTTACACTTCCGTGTCGTCCCCGTCGTAAAGGCAAACTGCAGAATGCCCCGTACACATTTGCCCCTCTTTTAAACACCCCCCGGGTACTTGCCATTTGGAAGAAATACATGATATACATGGGGGGACCCCAAAGCGCATGTACAGAAGGAGCTTCAGCTTTCCTGCTTCAAGGACCTAATCAATGGCGCTAAACATCGGACCATAGAGGAGGTGGTGAGCTGCAGTTCTGGAGCTGCAGCTTGTCCATAAGGTAAGTCCGTTCAAAGAATGTTAAAGTGCGCTCAGCGTATGCACACAAGGCAGATTTCTAAGATATATATATATAGATAATATTTAACCTCAACATCCATGAGAATTCGCTATCCGTGTGGCCTCGCGAGTACGGGGCAGACATTGTCCAAGGTCACGGCTCCTCTCCAAATGCGAGAGGCGTTTGTGGCACCATGCGAGTGATCCGTGGACTGTCACCTTCTGTCTGACAGCAGAATATTTCGTGGTAATTTATGTTTCCACCACGCTTGCTCCCTGCCCCGGGGTTACCGGATACCCCCACACATGTTGTACATAAATCACATCTATTAAAGCGTTAGACGTGCCTAGTAAACAGACAACAAGGAGATGATGGATACAGGTAAACCGGGGGCAGATAGCGCTAGTGATTTCTCAACGCCTTCTGCTCAGATCCGCGACGTCAAATACTTTATATGCGGCAATTTACGGCTTTCCGGATTGGAATACAACTCCCATCATGCCTCGGGTTCCCTGTAACCCCTTTAAATGGCCCAAAACGTAGAAAACCATCTTCTATCAATGCTCTGGACAAACAAAATAATAGTCTTTTCTCAGATCTTTTATCTTAGTCTGAGTGTTCTAATATCTGGAAGTCTTGGGGTAACAGCCTACCTGTTTTCAAAGACGGAACATGTAAAGGGACACACGCTGGGAAAATAATGGGGACCTTACTTTGCCGACAAATTCAATCTGTCAAGGATATTTCCCTACTTAAACTTGAGGGACTTGAGCTGGACTCGTCCTCACACAGGACGTCCACTCTATAAACCCAAGTGGTTGATTGACGTCCATCAGAGGGTAAGCGTGGATAGAGGCATGGAACGCTCCTGATGGTGAGACGGAGACTTATCTGAAGTTATTCCCACGTAGAGCTGATCGGGACATTAGGATAGATGCGTATAAAATAGAGACTATGGTCTACATTATATAAATGGTCACTCCGGCCAGAAGAAGCTAGCTCAGTTAGTCCTCTCCCTCGCACACAATATGTTCCGTGGCTGCCTCTTGTCTACAGAATGTTGGTAAATAGTCCACCTTAGAATATGGAGAACATAAAAAGAGTCCCCAGATTAGAGGTTCGGGGTAACCTGCTGAGATTCAGAATTCTGAAGACGTTCGTGGAGGATTTTGTTTTGGTGTCCCCCATGTGTCATTAGCGGGAGTCTGGCGCCTATTGCGAGATCATGCAATAAAAAATAAAAATAGCCCTCCATGTGTCCCTGGGGATTAACCCAGCGGGCTGGGCGTTCTACCCTCTCCATGGGGGGCCGGGAGTCATGTGGGCAATTTAAAAAGCGGACAGACTGCTTAAGAAACTGTAACGAGCCTCATATGTTGTGGGCTTTTCCGGATGTTCTCTGAAGTTTTTCGCTGCTCTACAAAGACTTGTTGGGCTGGGTAGGGTTAATAAAGCCTCAAACCAAATCACAAAAGGCAGATAACGGTCGCCATCCCCTCTAAAGAACATAAAAAGCATTGGATTTTGGGAGATAATAAGAGGGTTAAATGAGTTTTATATTGTTTATTACATTTTAGAAGTAAGATAGCATGGAGTTTGAAGCTCTTCCCTCTGTAAGATCGTGTCCTTTACCGGATTCTGGACAGAGGACAGGATTGACACCGTACCTTGTCCTGTCCGCTTGTCACCTCCCGGCGGATGTCGCCTCCTAATACCCCTGATATATGTCTCCACGAGATGTCCCACGCCTTGACATGCCAGAGCTTCCACCCAGCAGATGACCCGAGCGCTTCTTTAACCAGATCGCATTAAACGGGCTCTTCCGAGGAAACCATCAATCCGGATGCCACCGGAGTCCTATGTAACCAAGACGGAATATTATAACCCCCCATATTATATTATTATAACGCATTGCTCCCCATCCCAGTCCGTGTCCCGACCCTGTCCTGGGCGGTATTTCAGATTTTTTGTATTAAAGGGGATCCGTTCATTCATTTAAACTGCCTATGGGTTGTGGTTACCTGCTTCTATAGAACGCTTCGGGGTATATGGGGAAGAACTAAAGTGTTTCCATGGAGACCGGATGATACATCAATCATTCTTGGTAGAGTGGAAGGTTCCATGTAAATTATCCATGCAGTGTTTGGTTACCCCATGGTTGGCCCTTGGTTGGCCCAGTGCTTGTGGACACAACGGTTGTAATGGCTCCAATGGTTCCTCCAGTACTACCGACCCGAACTATTGTTCACCCAGCTCTGACTGAAGCCGCGGCTCTCACAAGCGCTTTAGTGATCGTGCTACATGGGCAGCTGTCTGTGTATCCGTATAAACCACCTACTTAGCAGTTCAGGTCCGTGGGGAGGAATAAGTCTAGTCCTGGACAAGCGTGCACCCCCCCCCCCCCCCCCGCCGGGAGAAGCTGAAAAGCTTGTTAATGTGACATGGGTTCTATATAAAGCCTCTTTATCCTAAAGCGAAACTTCCCTTTACGGGCCTGTGGGTTAGATATACAGTATACATGGTGCGGGGCATCAGATCTTGGAATAGTTTGGGCATCAAATTGTGTTTCCAAAACAGTATTAGTGTCAGCAGGTGGAATGTAAGGACGTTTTACTTTACTGAGAGGATGGTAGATAAGTGGAACAGCCTCCCAGCAGAGGTGGTAGAGGGTAATACAGTGAGGGGATTAAACATGCATGGGATAGACATACGGCTCCTGAATCTAAGACGAGACCAACGACTGATTAAGGTTTGAGTCTTTACAGCAGGAGAAACGGGAGACTAGACGGGGGCCGAATGGGGCCGATCTGCCGGCAGATTGTAGGTTTCTGATTAGCGGTTAAACAAACCAGGAATAGCCAAGAAATAATTTGGAGTGAGATCTCCCCCAGCGTATGGAGCGCGCTGGGCAGCCAGTCAGAGACTCGTAACGGTGACGGGTAACACGAGGTGCGGGATCTTTGAAATGACGCGGATCGCAGCATTAAAAAAATATCCGGGAATTGCCCCGCCGCCTGTAATCATCTAAAGCTATCCTTACGGCCTCGCATTGCTACCCGGGGCAATAATATCCATCCTAAAACATCATCCCAAAATAACCCGCCGAGCACCACATCTACAACAAACACAAAGGAAGAGAAAAAGAAGAGAAAAAAACCCAAAATGATCGCAATAAAGCGTCAGTCATACTTTTTGCTAATAATGTTACTTTGTATCACTAAAGTGTGCATCGAGTCGGTAGCACGCGCATGTACCGAAAACTATCATGGCACCAGTATGGTGAGAAAGCTGGAATCGCTATGTTTATTGTCTCCCAGCTTACCGCCTGACGCTTGATGATGGAAGAGCCTCCCAGCAGAAGTGGTAGGAGTTAATACAGTGATGTAACTGAAACATGAATGTATAGGCTGTGTGGTCTCCACAGGCATTTAACGTGTTAATATATTTGAGTCTTGTATATTGTGATATTGTAACCATAGTCCCGATCCAGGCTCTTACCCCCTGCTGTGGAGTAAACGGATCCGGGGTATTTCATTTTACAATAAAATGGCTATTAGTAGTTCTGGGCTTCATCGCAGCGTTAAATCCTTCCTGGGGCTGGAGAGCCGCGGACTCGGATATTTATACGCAAGGTGTCACCCAGTCTCATTCCACTTAGTCAGCCCGCAGGCGATTTACACTCCGGCATGTGGCATGGCTTAGCAGGCATGGGCCATTTTCATAGTCATAGAACAGATCTGGACGGCAGGTGTTCCTCGGCCCAAAGCCCCCCCAATGCTCGTCCGGATCCTGACACCAGGTAGATTCTCCGGGGAAAATGATCTCCGCATTCTAATGGCGTTAGACCCTGTCGTGCTGGTGACAGGACTGCTCTTGTGGGGGTAATAGATGAAGGGTATCACTGGCTTTGCCTGAGCCAGGGGTCTGCCGCCGGAGGAGCAGGGCCACTTGGGAAGATCGTTGCTCTCCTTCTCGCCGGCCCAAAATGAAGTGGTTCCTACAGAAGTTTGTTTCAGTGCTTCCCTCGCGTGGTACGGCTCTATTCATACTCAGCACTGCAGCCGTGCACACCGAGACGCAGCACTGAAACAGAGGCCATGCGCGCTAACACACACGCAGACGCTTAACACTAACACACACCATAACACACACGCAGACGCTTAACACTAACACACACCCTAACACACGCGCAGACGCTTAACACTAACACACACCCTAACACACACGCAGACGCTTAACACTAACACACACCCTAACACACGCGCAGACGCTTAACACTAACACACACCCTAACACACGCACAGACACTCAACACTAACACACACCCTAACACACACGCAGACGCTTAACACTAACACACACCCTAACACACGCGCAGACGCTTAACACTAACACACACCCTAACACACGCACAGACACTCAACACTAACACACACCCTAACACATGCACAGACACTCAACACTAACACACACCCTAACACACGCACAGACGCTTAACACTAACACACACGCGCAGACGCTTAACACTAACACACACCCTAACACACGCGCAGACGCTTAACACTAACACACACCCTAACACACGCGCAGACGCTTAACCCTAACACACGCACAGACACTCAACACTAACACACACCATAACACACGCGCAGACGCTTAACACTAACACACACCCTAACACACGCACAGACACTCAACACTAACACAGACACTCAACACTAACACACACTCTAACACACGCACAGACACTCAACACTAACACACACCCTAACACACGCACAGACACTCAACACTAACACACACCCTAACACACGCACAGACACTCAACACTAACACACACTCTAACACACGCACAGACACTCAACACTAACACACACCCTAACACACGCACAGACACTCAACACTAACACACACCCTAACACACGCGCAGACGCTTAACACTAACACACACCCTAACACACGCGCAGACGCTTAACACTATCACACACCCTAACACACGCGCAGATGCTTAACACTAACACACACCCTAACACGCGCAGACGCTTAACACTAACACACACCCTAACACACGCACAGACACTCAACACTAACACACACCCTAACACACGCACAGACACTCAACACTAACACACACCCTAACACACGCACATACACTCAAAAACGGCACAAAACTTCTCCCAGGGCAGAAGGACGGGACACATTATCAATAAACGGCGAGGTAGTCATGAAACACCCAGCTCCGGCCATCCTAAGCGATGGGAGACGTTCTATCTCTCAAGCATTTATCCCTCGTTGCTATTAAACCATTAATCTGCCAACAATTCTCACCAAATTAATTACTTTGTTTCCTCTACTGTTGTAGAGATCATTTCATTAACTTACATATATAACCGTACTGCATGCTCTTTAATGTAAAAATAGGGTTATAGACATTAGACATAATCTATAACATAATCTCTGCAGTAATATATATATATATATATATATATATATATATATATACGGTATATATATATTCATCCTCAGTTAAGCGTAATGAATGCATAGCCTACATAACACATTCCTAAGGAGAAAGATACCAAGCAATGTATTAATGACCTTTGGTGTGTTATGAAAGTAGAGCTGTGAACCGAGATATCCTCTTGCCGTGTTTTTAATCGCCTGCCAAGCGCCTGCCACACCAGTGACTTCAGTTTTTCCATTCCTTCTTTTTTCTTTTTTTTTTTTTAACTTCTTCTTATGGAAAGAGTAAATATACAGCAGATTCAGGAGGGAGACATAAATCTATCGCAGAGGAATTATTTATAAATCCATGTGACATGGATGCTACTTCCGTGAGGAATGCTCGGTGTTAATGACAGCATGTGTTCCCCAAGAAAGAGGGGATAAGCAGGGGAATATTCTTTTTGTAATATCTGGCTCTGCAGATTTAAATTCAAAGATGAGAAAATAGTCACCTATGGAAAAGATAGGCTGGGCGTGCAGGAGATATGAGATAAAGGGACGGCCAACGCCATTTGGGGTTTATTTTCTAGAAGGTCAGTTTTGGTGAGATGAACGTTTCCATCTCACGTCAGATCAACTTCTTGGAGGCCCTAGGGATGGACCTTCAGAATTCATTGTTTATAGGTTTAGGTGGAATGTTTTATCTCACAGCAACTCATGATTTTATGAATATACATTGTATACGTAGTGTCACCAGCTGACCAACCAAAGCAACCAGCATCCTGTCTGAATGGGAAAGAACTTCACCCACCTACAAAGCCTGGACTTAAGCTATGGTCAGACAAGCCAGTTGACCAGTCAGAGATGTAGCCAAACTGACCCAACTTGACAAACCCAACTTGAATGGCAAATATGTTTTGGCAAAAAGTCAAGTTCCTGTTGAAACGGCCAAAAGATGCACGTTTTTGGTCAAGTCCATGGGATTGGATCTGCACACACGGCAGCGCACCTAATTTTCAGCTTCAAACCTTAGCAGATGCTGAGCTGAAAAACGGAAATTTTTTACTCACCGTAAATTCCTTTTTCCTTAATACAGTGGCAGTACGAGTGGGTAATGTCCTTTCCGTAGGGACAAGCTGAATCTAAAGAAATAAAAACAATTAAATGCCCCGGAGCCCCTCCTCCTTACCCATAAAGCCGGGGCCGACCGGAGGAAGCCAGTAAGTAACAAGACAGACACAAAATTGCTTGCCAAAAAATAATTTATTCTATCATAAGAAGGGAGGGAAACCAGTACTGCCACTGTATTAAGGAAAAAGGAATTTACGGTGAGTAAAAAATTTCCGTTTTTCCTGGCATACAGTGGCAGTACGAGTGGGATGTAGCAAGATCCCAGAACTGGGGGGGCACATATCAGGAGACCACCGCCTGGAGCACCTTACGCCCAAAATCCGCCGCAGAGGAGGAGAAGATGTCTAGCCGATAATGGTGAATGAAGGTGGAGAATGAGGACCAGGTAGCAGCCTTACAAATGTCCTCAGGCGAAGCTGCAGCCTTTTCTGCCCAGGAGGCCGCCATGGCCCTTGTGGAATGGGCCCTAATGGGCCATTGTAGAGTGAGACCAGAGGAGTGGTAGGCCATACGGATGGCGTCCACCAGCCATCTGGAAATAGAAGATTTGGAGGCCGCTCTACCGGCAGACCGCCCAAAAAAATTGACAAAAAGATGGTCTGAGGAACGGATGGAGGAGGTCCGAGCAATATAAATCTCCAGAGCCCTTTTGACGTCTAACGTGTGCCAAACCAATTCCTCAGGAGAGGAAGGACACGGAAAAAAAGTAGGAAGAACCAAGGGCTGACTAATACTGGTCCTGGAAAGGGAGAAACGAAGGTTTAACATGTAGAACAACTTTATCATCATGAAAAACTGTGAACTCCGGAGAGGAAGACAGAGCCTGGATCTCCCCAACTCTCCTAGCCGAGGTAATAGCCACAAGAAAAAACGTTTTCAGCGAGAGAAGCTTCATGGATACTTCCTCCAGAGGTTCGAAGGGCGCTGAACATAAAGCCCGAAGCACAACAGAAAGATCCCATGATGGAAACAAAGACCTCCTAGGAGGACGTCGAATAGTGGCGGCCTTAAAGAAGCGCCGAATAAGAATGTGAGAGGCCAGATCAGAAAGAAAAAAATGACTAAGGGCCGAGATTTGCCCTTTAAGGGTCGAGACACTAAGGCCCAAAGACAGACCCTCCTGTAAAAAACGAATGACGGAGTTGATGGACGGAGGAAAAATCGTAAGGTGCCTGGTGGAGCACCACAGGAGGAACTTGGTCCACACCCGGAAATAAATCCTGGACGTTGAACTTCTGACCGATGTCAACAAAAAGTCTGAGATGTCGTCGTCCAAACCTTGGTTACTCAATATCAGCCTTGCAACAGCCAGGCTGTCAGACGGAACACCTGAAGAAGTTCCGGGCGAAGGTTGACGTTCTCCAGAAGCTGTGGTGAAATTGGCAGCTCCCAATAGGTGATGGTCAACTGCTTGAGGAGGACAAACCAACTCCTGTTGGGCCAGTACGGAAGGATGGCCAAGACCCTGGCCTTGTCGTAGCGAACTTTTAGAAGGACGCGAGGAATCAAAGCCACTGGCGGGAAGATGTAGGCCAACCGGAAATTCCAAACCATGGAAAGACCGTCCAGAAAATGAGGCAAATCCCATCTGTTGAGGGACGCGAACACCGGGACCTTGTGGTTTTTTCAAGTCGCCATCAAATCCACATCCGGGAGACCGAAGTGGAGAAGGTTTGTGGGGTCAAGGACCATTCTGTCTGTGACCATTTTTCCCTGCTTAAATCGTCCGCGATTAAATTGTAGCGGCCTCTGATATGGGTTGCTGAAATATCCGTCAAATGAAGTTGGGACCACTCCATAATTACTGCACACAGGATCTGAAGACTCTGTGTCCGCGTTCCACCTTGTTTGTTGAGATATGTGACGGCCGTTGCGTTGTCTGATTGGATTTTTACCGCCTGACCCTCTATGAAGGGCCTGAAGGCCAGGAGAGCCTGAAGAACTGCCTTTAGCTCTTGGAAATTTGACGAGCGGACAGCATCTACTGGAGCCCAATCTCCCCTTCGAAAAAGGGAACCCAAATGGGCTCCCCATCCTCGGCCGGAGGCATCTGTGGTGATAATTATCCAATTTCTGGGTCGGAAAGAAAGCCCTCTGCCGAGATGGGACGACTGTTTCCACCAATTCAATTGGGAGAGGACCTGGGCACTTATTGCGAAGGAAGTGTCTAGATCTTCTTCTTGCTTGGACCAGTTTGAGAGAATCTGCCACTGCAAGGGACGAAGCTGACACCTTGCCCAAGGCACCGCCGGGATGGCAGCGGTTAGCTGACCCAGGACGCTCATAGCCTTCCTGACAGAGCAAGTTGGACCTCTTTGCAGTGTTGAGATCTCTTGTTTTATCTTGAGCCGCTTGGAACGCGGGAGATAAACGCAAAGGGACATTGAGTCCACCAAAAACCCTAAGAAAAGAGTCCTGGAAGCAGGAATGAGGCAAGATTTTTGCTTGTTTATTAACCAGCCGTGTTGTTCCAGGAACTTCATAGTTGTGGAAAGGTCTAATAAAAGCTTCTCCAGGGAGGACGCCATGATAAGCCAATCGTCCAGGTAAGGAATGATCGAAATATTCTGTTCTCTGAGGTGAGCTGTCAAAGGACAAAGGATCTTTGTGAAAACCCTTGGGGCTGATGCCAGACCGAATGGAAGGGCCTTGAATTGAAAATGATGCACCCTCTGATTGACCCGCAAGGCAAACCTCAGAAACTTCCTGGACGCCTCGGCTATCGGGACATGAAGATATGCGTCTTTCAGGTCTAAGGTGACCATAAAATCTCCCTCCTTTAGCACCTGTGTGACTGAGGTGATACTCTCCATCCGAAAATGCTGGTAGGGGATACAGCGGTTTACAGACTTTAGGTCCAGAACCGGACGCAGGGAGCCATCCGGCTTCGGCACTAGAAACAACCGGGAATAGACTCCTTTGAATTTTTGGTGAACAGGAACCTTTTCTATAACTCCCTTTCCCAAAAGCTTCATGCTTTCTGAAAAAAGCGTCAAATTCTTTTTTACCAAGGGGTAAGACGAAATCAGGAACTGGTGGACCGGGGGATGAAAAAACTCTATCCTGTAACCCTCCGAAACAATCCGACGAATCCACGGATTTTGGGTGGTCTGCTCCCAGGAGAGTCTGAAGTGCCGAAGGCGACCCCCTACTTTGTCAGAATTTTCTTTTGTCCTGCCTTTTCGGCCGGTCTTGGAATTTCTTATCTCCAAAGGGCCCACGAAAATTCTGAGATCTAGTGGATTGGAAAAAGGGCCTCGGGTTCCTATATGGATATCTGCGGTTCCACCTTGGTCTTCTATCCTGAGTTAAGGCTCTTTTCGTATCCGAAATCTGCTTAATAAGATCTTCCAAAGGAGCACCAAACAACTTCTTACTCTCTAAAGGTAAGTCACAGAGCGCAGATTTAGAAGCGGAATCAGCCGTCCAGGACCGTAACCACAGGGCTCTGCGAGATACCGAAGACAAAGCCATGTTCTTGGCTGATAGCTTAAGGGATTCCTGAGCCGAATCCACAAAAAAACTGTTAGAAAGCTTTAAGTTCTTAAACAGCCTATTGATCTCAGAATCAGAATCATCCGCAAGACGATCTTGCAACACTTGAAGCCAAATGTGCTGGGCCCTAGCCACTGCTGCACCGGACACCGCCACTTTACATTGGGCTCCTGCCGCCTGGAAAATACGCCTGCATGAAGTCTCTGCCCTCCTGTCCATAGGGTCTTTGAGCCCAGACACCTCACCAATAGGGAGAGTAGTCTTTTTGGAGAGTTGTGCCACTTGTACGTCCACTTTGGGGGGATCCTCCCAGGAATATTCCCCTTGAAGCCTGAACAGCTGCTTAAATTGCTTTGAAATAAAAGCTCGCTTTCCAGGGTGCTTCCATTCCCTGGCAATAAGGTCATCCACCTTAGGAAGTACAGGAAAACCTTTAACTCTTCCTACATCATCTTCTAGGAGCATACGAGTCACCTCTTTGGTGAACTTGCGGAGGTCATGGGAGGGAAAAACCATTTCATCCTCCGAACTATCACTTGATGATGAATTAGAGGACCTGGAAATCTCACCCGAGGAAAAGTCTGATTGAGAGAAAGATCTCGATCTTTTGCGCTTGTGTGTAGAACCAATCTCGACTTTCTCCTGAGTTTGAGCTGCCGAGAATTGAAAAGCCTCAAATGTCTGAGCCAAATTTTCCTGAAACCACCCAAGGAAAGATTGCAGGTCTTTACGCTTCTCAGAAGCAAGCTGTTCAGCAGAGCAGGCGTTGCACAATTTTTTTCTGCAGCCATCAGGCAGTGGAGTAGAACACTCAGAACATGTTAAATGTTTAGCTTTGGAAGTGGCTTTTTTGGGAGCGGAAGCAGGTCTTTTATCCTTATCCGGATTCTCTGATGGGACCGGACTAGACATCTGATAAAAAGAAAAAAAGCGTATTAAAAGAACTTTTTTTTTTTTATTTTTTTTTTATTTTTTTTTTAGGAGGGAAGAGGATAGGAAAAAGCCAAGATAAAGAAATATCTTACCTTAACCACCTCTGAACCGTGTGGGGGGGCTGGTGACACGGCTGCACTGTACTGACGAAAGCTCCAGCAGTCAGACAGGCAAAGCGCTTATCTGCAATTTTTAAAATTGCCGCCCTCCGGAAGATCCGACTCGCGCATGCTCAGTAGCGCGATCGGATCTTCAGTGGAACGCAACGACACCCGGGCGTGCGTTCCACCAGACTGCGCATGCTCCCACTTCCTAGTACACAAAAGGAAGACAAAAATACATCCTCCGTAACGCGAACCGCTAACGGAGGGAAGACCTCTCTCTGCTCACCACCCGGGGAGCAATCGGAGGCCCTCCGAAACCCCCAGGCAGCAACCCGTGCGCCTCACCAGCAACTGAAGATGCCGGACTCCTGTCCGGACCGACGATTCAACCTGTCCGTCCCTGAAAGGGACAAGAAAAGAACTGGCTTCCTCCGGTCGGCCCCGGCTTTATGGGTAAGGAGGAGGGGCTCCGGGGCATTTAATTGTTTTTATTTCTTTAGATTCAGCTTGTCCCTACGGAAAGGACATTACCCACTCGTACTGCCACTGTATGCCAGGAAAATAAAGTCCCGTCCACCAAAAACATTAAATATAAACGAGGTGGTCCTAATGATTCCCAATTACCTAGAATGGCACCATTTTTGTTTCTTGTGGTGGGTTATAAAAAACAGTTGGATGTGCTCAGGGTCCGGTGTGCCGTGGGGTGGGGTGGAGAATTGTCTACTGTTCTACTCCTATCCGCAGTGGTGGTCTATTGGCAGTGGCGTCGGCAGGGGGGGGGGCATGACCCCCCCTACATCATGCTGTGCCCCCCGGTGTGCCCCCCCAATTGAAACGCCGTCTTTTTTTTTTTTTTTTATAGAGAGGGGGTAGATGGGATAGATTGGAAGGGAGAGGGGGTAGATGGGATAGATAGGGAGGGAGATGGGGGTAGATGGGATAGATTGGGAGGGAGAGGGAGTAGATGGGATAGATTGGGAGGGAGAGGGAGTAGATGGGTTAGATAGGGAGGGAGAGGGGGTAGATTGGGAGGGAGAGGGGTAGATGGGATACATTGGGAGGGAGAGGGGATAGTTAGGATTGATTGGGAGGGAGAGGGGGTAGATGGGATAGATAGGGAGGGAGATGGGGGTAGATGGGATAGATTGGGAGGGAGAGGGAGTAGATGGGATAGATTGGGAGGGAGAGGGAGTAGATGGGTTAGATAGGGAGGGAGAGGGGGTAGATTGGGAGGGAGAGGGGTAGATGGGATACATTGGGAGGGAGAGGGGATAGTTAGGATTGATTGGGAGGGAGAGGGGGTAGATGGGATAGATAGGGAGGGAGATGGGGGTAGATGGGATAGATTGGGAGGGAGAGGGAGTAGATGGGATAGATTGGGAGGGAGAGGGAGTAGATGGGTTAGATAGGGAGGGAGAGGGGGTAGATTGGGAGGGAGAGGGGTATATGGGATACATTGGGAGGGAGAGGGGATAGTTAGGATTGATTGGGAGGGAGAGGGGGTAGATAGGATAGATTGGGAGGGAGAGGGGGGTACATAGGATAGATTGGGAGGGAGAGGGAGTACATAGGATAGATTGGGAGGCAGGATCTTCAGTGGAACGCAACGACACCCGGGCGTGCGTTCCACCAGACTGCGCATGCTCCCACTTCCTAGTACACAAAAGGAAGACAAAAATACATCCTCCGTAACGCGAACCGCTAACGGAGGGAAGACCTCTCTCTGCTCACCACCCGGGGAGCAATCGGAGGCTCACGAAACCCCCAGGCAGCAACCCGTGCGCCTCACCAGCAACTGAAGATGCCGGACTCCTGTCCGGACCGACGATTCAACCTGTCCGTCCCTGAAAGGGACAAGAAAAGAACTGGCTTCCTCCGGTCGGCCCCGGCTTTATGGGTAAGGAGGAGGGGCTCCGGGGCATTTAATTGTTTTTATTTCTTTAGATTCAGCTTGTCCCTACGGAAAGGACATTACCCACTCGTACTGCCACTGTATGCCAGGAAAATAAAGTCCCGTCCACCAAAAACATTAAATATAAACGAGGTGGTCCTCATGATTCCCAATTACCTAGAATGGCACCATTTTTGTTTCTTGTGGTGGGTTATAAAAAACAGTTGGATGTGCTCAGGGTCCGGTGTGCCGTGGGGTGGGGTGGAGAATTGTCTACTGTTCTACTCCTATCCGCAGTGGTGGTCTATTGGCAGTGGCGTCGGCAGGGGGGGGGCATGACCCCCCCTACATCATGCTGTGCCCCCCGGTGTGCCCCCCCAATTGAAACGCCGTCTTTTTTTTTTTTTTTTATAGACCCGGAGGAGAGAGTGAGAGGCGCCGAGCGGTTGCTGAGGAATAAGTTCTCAGCAACCGTTCGGCGCCTCTCACTCTTCTCCGCGACCGCGAGGCCTCTGCCTTGTTCGCAGTGGCGGCATTTCAAGCCGAGCGCCGGTATATGTCGTCATATCCGGCACCCAGCAGTGAAGCCGGCAGAACCAGGGATACAGAGACCTCGCGATCTCACCGCTGGACAAGCCCAAGGTAAGTGAACTTCAAAGGGGGGGTTAGAAAGTTAGGAGGGGGTTAGAGAGTCAGAAGAGGTAGATAGAAAGTGAGAAGGGGTAGATAGGGATAGATTGGGAGGGAGAGGGGGTAGATAGGGAGGGAGAGGGGGTAGATGGGATAGATTGGGAAGGAGAGGGGGTAGATGGGATAGATTGGGAGGGAGAGGGGGGTAGATGGGATAGATTGGGAGGGAGAGGGGGGTAGATGGGATAGATTGGGAGGGAGAGGGAGTAGATGGGATAGATTGGGAGGGAGAGGGGGTAGATGGGATAGATTGGAAGGGAGAGGGGGTAGATGGGATAGATAGGGAGGGAGATGGGGGTAGATGGGATAGATTGGGAGAGAGAGGGAGTAGATGGGATAGATTGGGAGGGAGAGGGAGTAGATGGGTTAGATAGGGAGGGAGAGGGGGTAGATTGGGAGGGAGAGGGGTAGATGGGATACATTGGGAGGGAGAGGGGATAGTTAGGATTGATTGGGAGGGAGAGGGGGTAGATGGGATAGATAGGGAGGGAGATGGGGGTAGATGGGATAGATTGGGAGGGAGAGGGAGTAGATGGGATAGATTGGGAGGGAGAGGGAGTAGATGGGTTAGATAGGGAGGGAGAGGGGGTAGATTGGGAGGGAGAGGGGTAGATGGGATACATTGGGAGGGAGAGGGGATAGTTAGGATTGATTGGGAGGGAGAGGGGGTAGATAGGATAGATTGGGAGGGAGAGGGGGGTACATAGGATAGATTGGGAGGGAGAGGGAGTACATAGGATAGATTGGGAGGCAGATGTGGTAGATAGGGAGGGAGAGGGGGTAGATAGGATGGATTGGGAGGGAGAGGGGGTAGATAGGATGGATTGGGAGGGAGAGGGGGTAGATAGGATAGATTGGGAGGGAGAGGGGGTAGATAGGATAGATTAGGAGGGAGAGGTGTTTATGGGACAAACATGGCGTAAGTTCAGCTGTTTGGGGACAAAGTTGACATAATGTGTAACTTAGGTGCTGGTCAGGTTCTATGTGGGCAGTATGGACACCAGGGTTGGCTTTGGGGTGTGTGACCAGTGATCTATGCCTGTAATTTAGGGGGTTTTATCTATACCTTTAATGCAGAGTTTATATGTAATTTCCAATTGATTTATATCTGCAAAGCTGGGTTTTGTGTCATTCTGTTCATCTGTATCGGCTATATTTCCATACATTATTAATGTTTACCTGCAAATATAGGATTTGTGTGTCTTATTCAGTTGATCAATAACTGGAGTGCTGTTTGCATGTGTTGATTATTTGATCTAAACCTTCAGTGCTGAGTGTTCATGTGATTTCCAGTTGATATATACCTGCAATGCTGGGTTTGTGTGTTCTGTTGGTTTATACCTGCAATGCTATGTTTCCATACATTATTTATGTATACCTGCAAATACAAGTTTTTTTTTAATCTCATTCAGTTGCATGTGCTGTTTCCATGTGTTGTTTATTTGATCTATACCTGAACTACAGGGTGTAAGTAAAAGAGCGGTATGGTTTAGTGAATGAAGGGACTCTGGGGATGATTACAGGGGCGAGGACCTCTCCATGTAACGGTGCAGGACTGACTCTCGCGGTCTTCCCCTGATCTGCAGTCAGTGTGGGAAATATTTTTTTTTTAGTATGGTAGCAGAAGGAGTGATTGCATGCAAGGAACCGTTGAGCAGGGCCCAAGGAAATGCTTGGGTAGGGTCCAATTTTTTCACTATAAAATATATTGGCAGCAGGGTCTAATATTTATATATATATTTTCAGCAGGGACAAATATTTATATATGTTTTGGCAGCAGGGGCTAATATTTATTTATATACTGGCAACAGGGTCTAATATTAATATATATTGGCTGCAGGGGCTAATACTAATATATAAAGGAAGCAGGGACTAATACTATATATATCGGCAGCAGAGTCCAATATTAATATATATCAGCAGCAGGGGCTAATATTAATATATATCGACAGCAGGGGCTAATATATATTGGCAGCAGGAGCTAATATTAACATATATTGGGAGCAGGGGCTAATATTAATATTTATTGGCAGCAGGGTCTAGTATTTATATTCATATTGGCAGCAGGGTCTAGTATTTATATATATATATCGGCAGCAGGGGCTAATATTAATATTTATTGGCAGCAGGGTCTAGTATTTATATTCATATTGGCAGCAGGGTCTAGTATTTATATATATATATCGGCAGCAGGGGCTAATATTAATATATATTGGCTGCAGGGGCTAATTTTATATATATTGGCTGCAGGGACTAATAATATATATTGTCAGTAGGGGCTAATATTAATATATACTGGTAGCAGGGGCTAATATTAAAGAATGAGAAATAACTGCCAGTTTAGCTTTTATTTTGAAATCATATTTCAATCACGGTCTTTACTTCAAAGAGATAAGTGCATATTATGTAGTTAAAAATGCACGTCTAACATGTGTGTGTGTATATATATATATATATAAAAACATAGTGTATATGTACCTTTTTTTTATTTGCCCCCCTACTTTGGACCCTGGCCCCCCATGTGCCCCCCCTAAATATGAAAGCTGGAGACGCCACTGTCTATTGGACAGATGCTTGTCTAATGTCTTGTGGGGTTATTTAGAATAACACCTGCCCCCCTCCGCCATTTTCTGTGTGATGGGGGAACTCAAATATAAGGTTCAGGTATCTAAATATTATTTATTTATTTGGAAGCACTCCAGATCGGATTTAGAATGTTTAAACTAGATTTACCAAGGGAATTATTCTCAGCACAATCCTGTCTGTGAATTCCGTCTTAGATAGTTGTGCCCAATGTTAACGTTGACGAAAGCTAAAGGATTTTCCACAGTTGGTTGATTTTTTTTCCGTCCTCGGCTGGCATCGTAATAAAAATATATTGATATAAACCACTACCTCATTGCTTAAGGATCAAGTCGATTTCATGGTGGTGAGCTTGCAAAGAGACATGCAAATAGCTCTCAGACTAGAACGATCATAAATCTTTCGTTTAGGCCTTTAATGCATTTTTCAGATACCACAGGAGAACTTGTGTCATTTATGCTGTCATCGGATTCCACATGCCGTCACCACGAACATCTGGGAGATGAAACCCGGCTTCTAGAAGTCTACTCCGTTCCGTTAGCGCTGGAGCGGAGTCACAAAGCCCCGAGGTTGTCCTAGTGCTCCTCATAGGTAATTCTTTTCGGGAAGAAACAAGAATCACAACCTTAAGTAGTGACGTCCGCTACATTTCAAGGTTTTAAAAGACTGGAAAACACTGAGAAAATAACTATATCGATCTCTGATGGAATCCAAGATTCATGAATCTTTCTAAGGATTCTGTATCTACTGATCCCCTCGATCAGTCTTGGTGTAGGTCAGATCACTAATCGCAGAAGTCAGTTATAGTCGGCAACCGAATAACACATTTTTTTTTCCATATTTTTGGGGACATCAGAAAAAATACGTTTTGCTTCTTCAAAACAATGAAACAACGCATTTTCCCATCTTTCGACCCCCTGCTTTTATACAGTCTTTCTATAAATGTATAATTGATGGGCTCTTTGCCCGTTGTAAATGAAAACATTGTATCTGCCCTATTCGTGTCTCTGATACAATATCCGAATATATCTGTGTTCTAATTCTGACGATGAAGCCACGTTCAGCTGTTTAAATGACACGTTTTCTTTTTTTTTCCCAAGCTGCGGGGCTTTAACCGACGAGACGGGGATTGGATAATGACTTGCTGCTGACCATCAAAAGATTACTTTTAATATTATATTAGCACATGGAGCGGTGCCAGCGCTTCGCTTGTGACCCGCCGTCCTAAAATTAGACACCCAGACTGCCAGAAATACCCCATCGTATTAAACCAACGTATCTGTATGACACTATACCAACGTGTAGGGGTGCGAAGATATTCTATTGTCTCTAGAACATTCTGGATATGTTATATGTATATTTTGTGAGAAATACTGGTGTGGCCAGTATCAATAATATTTCTGTTGGCGTTGGTAATGGAATTAATATTGGTAGCGGTAAAATATTTCTCATCATGCGTTTTACCACTTTAATGTTTAAATCTTTTTTTTTTTTCTTTCAAAACTATGGGGTTTTTTTGGGTTCTGTTTTGTTTTTTATGGCTGACTGACCTAGGGGCTACACTTAGAGGAGCTAACAAAACCTGAATAGTTCTCCCTAGTATATCAAGTAAGTAAACCTTAGTAGATTATTAGTAAACTGCATATAACCATCATTTAACCTTTTCAGAAGCCTCTTCTATCCAGCCTATCAGTGACGGCTTTTGTGCCACATGACAATTAAACATTCCCTAAAAATGATGAATCAAGATTAAGAAGATTCAGCAAGCACTAGGAATGATGTTTCTAAAACTGAATTGAGGGGAACCTCTGCCAGGTGATGTCATCATTGCTATTAGACATCCCTGGGTTCTCTATACGATGTGCTGATAGACTGTGTAAAAAAAAGTGACATTAATGTAAAAAATATATATATATATAAAACACATAAAAAATAAAAATCCCACCATATTTATCCCCATCGGAAATGTTACAAATACTGTTCCACCCTACGATACTTCCCAGTATCCGTATGAAAAATACATTGGATTGGCTGTTACTAGACCCCATGTGACCATGATTGTTACAAAGTGTCCCCATAGTGACCAGTGTCTGTCACAAGGCTTGTGGTTGTCTAACCATGGGTCACACATGGCCTAGTCCACCAAAGTCTACCTACGCTGCCAGATGTAACCTCTGATATTCATTGAAATTCAGTTTCCACTAACCTGCGGAACTATTCGGACCCGCAGAGTATGAACAAGTTCCAAGTGAAGTGCTCATGGACCTCAGCTTGGGTCCGATCATCATAGCTATGAGTGGATGATGAGTGGATTTGCCGAGGTGCAGGGGTGCGCAAAACCTTTCAAACTGGAGGAAAGTATGATGCATGTAGAGTTGTCATTTGCGTTGTGACATCAGCATGAAGGTATTTGCTCTTCCTGTTCACTTTTATAGTCATCAGTATGACCACAGGCTTGACAGTAGCTCCCATAGGAATAAAATCTCACTTTCCTTCCATCTGTATTCCCTATTATTATTAAATTGATCAAAGAGATCACATAAGCACATACCGTGACATGTCCGCATGCCCTCCCCTGAGTTACGGGACCATTTGTGACCAGTATCTGTATGAGAGACAGACTGTGCCAGGAGGGTCAGTGAACTCCGGGTGTGAAAAGTATTGAAACGCCGTATCCGTTGTGCGCTGAGTTAAACTGTCACATGCGGACGGGGTGATGAGTGAGTCTGATGCCTGTAACACGAGCGACTTGTTTTCCAGAGGTGGAAATCCCTTCAGAATATTGTTTGGCCATCAAACAACTTAAATGCCTCTCTGGATAGGACAAGCCGGGCTCTCTGCTTCGGTAAACATGTGCCCTTCATTTTACCATCTAACGCCTCCATTTAGCTTTGTCTATTACATGACTGCTAATGGAGCGATAGGTTTGTTCCTTTTATTTTTTTATTATATTATTTATTTAGTTTCTGGACACACCAACTGCTACTTTTATCTCTGCCTTTTTTCCCACCTACTGCCATTAAATTCTTCGGTTATCATCTTATTGACTATTACAATTATAAATTTTCCTCTTCACAGATTAAAGTGAGCACTGCGTATATATTAGAAACCTCCTTGCCCTTAAATTATGCATTGTACAGGGCTAGCACTGGCCCTTCTTGCCAGAGCAACCTGCCAGTGTTGGTCATTCAAAACGAATATGGAAGTGAGGGCGCTGAAAGCACAACTCACTATCAAACTCTCCTTTAAATGTAAAACCCCAAAGAGTATAGTATAGGAGTAGCCATCTTCACTTTCCATTCTCAGGATCTAAATGATTATTCCTCCCCAATGAGCTATCATTTAACCTCACAGTTGTTAAGCTGCTGATTGTCAGGACAGGGCTGCCATTAGATTTTGCCGGAACTCTAGGAAAGGGCAAGTTGGGCTCCCACTATGCCTTGTGATCTCCACATGTCTGAGTAAAGGCGAGGTGCTGGGATGTGACATCATATCCCAGAGGTACGCTTCACAAAGACTAGGAGAGACCACGAGCACGAGGGAGATAAGCAGCGGCGCACCTTCTAGATGTGGGTCTCGGGGTGAGAACCCCACTTGCCCCTACCCAAGGGTGGTCCTGTTCGGGTAGCGTATTTGAGCGTTTGGAGTAAAAGGGAGAACACATAAGGACATTATTAGGCAATGCTAGATGTGCCAAAAACTGCCACAGATCTCAGCTGCCCTGAGATGAACGTTAAGCTAAATATCTACAGAACAAGGAAACAGCACCAGCTATCTGTATCAATACACTTTGATAAATCAATGTTCTGATGCATACATTTTCCTGGGCCATCCGACGCCCGTTCGCAGAAATGTTAATGGACAGTTGCTCCTGTGAACTCACGCATTGAGGGTAACCTATCCACGGTGTTCCTGCTGTCGGAAAAGTGCCCCTGTAACCAAAGCAACCAACAGAACACTTGAATTCCGCTGGTTGCTATGGAGATAAGACCACTTCTTCAAACTTTGCAACAGCTGAGCACAACAACAACAAACAACACCAACAAAAGAAAAACTTAATTAGCTTTACATAAAAAAACAAACATGATGTCATGACAAACGCTTCATGGGCCACTGAAAATAAATGATTCTCCCATAAAAACAGACACCTGCTTTTCATTTAAGACGCCATCTCAATTTTCCACTATTAATGTCTGATTACCGGACACTACTCAGTCTCCCGAGATGCGTAATAATAATAAATAGTAATACAATCGCCATGGAGTTCATTCGATATTTAAACGGGAATGATTGTAATAACATATTGGGATAATGCTGAGGATGGCTTTAGTTTCGTTCTCTGATACCATTGACATTGGCAAGAAAGCGATCCATGACAGGTGGAGGTTCTTGGTGGGAAAGCGTCTGAGCCAAGAGCTCGAGAGGGAAACTCTATCAGCATCAATGGAGTCGAGCAAATGCTTAGCGGCTAATGTATCGGTGACCACCAGCAAGAGAACACACGAAGTGTTTAACCCCCTAACTAAAGTAGTAGTAGAGGTTTATAAAGACCAAATCTGGTAAAATGTAAAGAGGTTGAATTTTTACCAGGATATCATGAAATCATGGGATTTAACCTTTTGGTGCCAGTGGCTAAGGCACATTTTTTCGCAGTGGGAGACCAAGCCAATTTCCATAGTTTTTGCACTTTACCTAATGAAATTAAGCTATACAGCGATACAATGTTTAATGCAACCTTGATTCCAAAACACATTGTAAAAGTATAAAAGCTCCCCTCCCAGTAAAAACAAAATCCTCAACAGTAACTTGGAAGTCAAATGTGCTTCTAGGTCAGCTTTATCAATGCAAATAAATTACATAACTCATTATTATCCGATCACTGATTAGTGACATTTTATGTTTGATTTTTGATCAGATTCACTAATCAATGTCAATGGTTTAAAGTTATCACTTTCTTTTAATTTTTAACCGTTTTTAACATCATAAATTGCTATCTGATCAAGGATTAATAGCTCCTTTGGTCACTGACCAGTCTCATTGATCATCTATATCTATATATATACATACAGGTGGGTGCCATGGGTCACATTCTTTACAAGAGAGTGAGCTTGTTAGGGATATTAATGAGACAAAATAGGCTAAACCAATATTTTATCACATACGCAAAATAACGACGCTACCAAATATTGTAGAACCACATCCACAATATTAATTTAAGGAGATACCCTATATTTTATCTCCGATCCTAAATCCTTTCAAATCGCCGAAAATTATAATTCAAATTAGATATATATCACCACGATAGCCAATCAAAAATATTTATTGTAAATACAATTTATAAAATATCTATATGAGTCACACAGTGCATGATATAAAACAGAAAATTCTTAAAACATGTCAAATTGAATCAGTTCCAAATACAATATATTATCGAAAGTTATCAATATGAATTACTACTTTATGAGTCTAACACACAATTAATTTCAATCCCACTCAGCAACCAAAATTTATAATAATCAGGGCAGTATTAAAAATATCACTATCTCTCTTATATATTAGTTCAACTAATATGACAATTAAAAATAATTTAATAATGTCTAAGAGTATTAGTGAAGTTCCTAATTGATGCAAATAATGTCAAACTTCATCTACAGGTAAAAATACCTTTTCATTATTGTTATTATCACGGCTTATAAACTGCAGTCTCACAAGCCGCCATATACAATAATGTCAAATATTATTTCCCAGGAACAGGGAATTCTATATTGAAGAAGACAAAATTCACCTCTATTCCGAATAATAAAACAATTATAATTACCACCACTTGTTGCTGTGGTCCAACTGGTCCTTGTAGAAATTAATCCAGGTTCAGTGGCAGGAAATTAAGTGGAAAAAATATAACTTTCTAAAAATTATATATGTTACAACAACTCAAAGTAAAGAGTGAAATTATGGTGCCAGGATCTTAAGATGTTCCAAATTCTCTGGGGTACATTTGGTGAGTTAGTCCACCAGGGTCTGTCTTTTTCAGGGTGCCTTCGTTTCAGGGTTTAGGTCGGCCTTTGTTTCAGGGTCCCTTTGTTTCAGGGTGAGTTCTCTTTTTTAATTATTAAAGACATAAGCTTTTAAAGACAGGGCTTATTATCATAGCCTCCACCTCTTGATTGGAATTATCCAATCATAACGGTGGGTTTTAACCATTATAATTAGGACTTCTACTCATATTTACACCGTTGTAATTTCTTAATTTACCTCCGATAAATGTAATTTATCCATGGTCACCCTTATCTTTAGATGTTACCTCCTAGATAGTAAATCAGGTCTTTGTAGTCACCCATATCTCCAGATGTTGCCTCCTAGGTAGTAAATTAGATTTTGGTGGTCTTACGACGTATCCCCCATTCCAATTTACATTCGTAAGGATATGCAGTGTCTACTCCTTAACTTTCTCATGGAAGATAATGTTAATTGGATCATATACACTGAAATATCTATGTACATGAATACTTCTTTGTTCTCAATTATAGAGGGAACAAAGACAGAAAGAAATAATCACTATATGATTAAGTAAAATAAAGTGGCTCTGACTCCATTTTGTGCTCATGTAAAATACAAAATATATAGAATACATGTTTTCCCTCATAAAATATCTGACAAGCTCCAGTAAAGACAAGGAGGAAGAGATGTGTGAGCTGCATTGATAATGGGAAAGAGGAAGTGTGTTTATATCGATATGTATTGTGTTAGAGTCGCTGTGTGAATGTGTAACAGAATGGTGTTAGTCAGTATGTGAATGTGTAACAGAACGGTGTTAGAGTCAGGGTGTGAATGTGTAACAGAATGGTGTTAGAGTCAGTGTGTGAATGTGTAACAGAATGGTGTTAGAGTCAGTGTGTGAATGTGTAACAGAATGGTGTTAGAGTCAGTGTGTGAATGTGTAACAGAATGGTGTTAGAGTCAGTGTGTGAATGTGTAACAGAATGGTGCGGTAATGAAAAGAAGGTAGAGAAGTGTGAGCTGCAAGGATAATGGGAAAGAGAGTGTGTGTAAGTGAATGTGTAAGTAAATGGTGTTGAGTCAGTGTGTATAAGTGTAGGTGTATGGTATTAGAGTGAGGTCTGTTACGGTATGTCATTAGAATGTGTGCGCATTCGTGTATGATGTTAGCATGTGCAAATGAATGCTGTTAGCATGTATGTGTGCATGTTACTGTGTGGTATTAAAGTGTGTGTGTATGTAAGTGTATGAAGTTAGCATGTGTGTTCGTGTTAGTATCTGATGTCAGCATGTGTGTGTAAAGTATTAGTGTGTGCCAGGATATGATGTTTGAGTGTCAGGGGTGAGCTTAGGGTTAGTGGTGCAAGGGAGAGAGACGGGCGATGTGTAAGTGTATGGTGTAAGAGTGAACAAGTTTCTTGTTAGTTTGTACAAGAGTTTTAGTTGGGGGAAGAAATACTGCGCACAGGCCTGCTAACCCTAAGGTAGAACCCCTACATAGTGGAACAGACATGTGCTGTGAACGCAGAGGCAATGTGGGTGATTACGATAAATGTAAAACGTAAGGAACCTTACCTCGCCTGCTACAACTTCCATCAACATTCTGGCTGAGGTAGGTGTGAGTTGTAGCCCACAAAAGGTCATCAGGCCATTTTATTATTATTTTCTTTTTTTTAAATATCTAAAAATGTCTTATATTTAAATTGGGGAGTGTGATTTAGAGTGTTGACAGAGGGGGGCATCTGTGGCATTTATGGTAACAGGGATCAGGTTTTTTTTCAGCCAGCTGTAGTTGAAGTCTGCCATATGATGTGTACTGTCACCTAATGAGATACGGCAGTAATGGAACTTGGGCAAATCCTAAGCAAGCAAAACTGTTGGTGGGAAAAGAGCATAGAAAATTAATATGAACATTTTGGGCAGCGATTTAAGAAATCATTGAAACTGGTTAAGATGTCTGTTCACGAGTCTACGGTATGCAAAACA
Organism: Sceloporus occidentalis; assembly: GCA_023333645.1. Classification (NCBI taxonomy): domain Eukaryota; kingdom Metazoa; phylum Chordata; class Lepidosauria; order Squamata; family Phrynosomatidae; genus Sceloporus; species Sceloporus occidentalis. The sequence continues at coordinate 1,536,025 of JALMGF010000163.1, read as the reverse complement.
TTCAACAGGCATGGAGTCCATGGTGGGACACCATGGAGAAAGCCGCTGTTCCCCCCAAAAATACATTGTTTTGTGTCTGAAGTTTGCCAAAGAGCACCTTGCACTCCACACGCTACTGGGAAAATGTTTTGTGGACCAATAAAGCTAAGGCTGAATTGTTTGGGAAAAACATGCAGCACTATGAATGTTGTACCAACATGAAAGCATCATCACAACTGCATCATTATTTGGGGCTGCTTTGCCATCATCTGTCAAGGTTTCATACAGGATAATGTCAGGGTGGCCGCCTGCTGAAGCTCAGCCGAAGTTGAGTGATACTGACCCTAAACATAAAGAGAATCTACTACAAAACGGCTTAAAAAAAGAAAATCCGCCTTTTGGAGTGGCCCAGTCAGAGCCCAGACCTTAACCCGTTAGAAGTGTTGTGGAATGAGCTCAAGAGAGCCGTTCACACCAGACATCGTAAGACTATAGCTGAGCTTAAGCAGTTCTGTGAGGAAGAATGGTCTAAGGTTCCTTCTGAACATTCTGTAGGTCTCATCTGAAGCTACCGGAAGCGCTTGTTTGAGGTTATTGCTGCCAAAGGAGATCTAACCAGTTATTAAATCCAAGGGTTCACTTAATGTTTTCACCAGCACGGTGAATGTTTAATGGGTGTTTTCAATAAAGACAGGAAAGATTACCGTATCATTGTTTGCGTGTTAATAGCATAAGCACATTGTGTTTGTCTATACTTGTGACTTAGATGTAGATCAGATCACATTTTATGAACAATGAATGCAAAAAAACAAACAGGTAATTCCAAAAGGTTAATTAACTTTTTCTTATCACTGTATATTGAATACATGGATGTGTTTCTTGTTGGAGTTCCACTATGATAGATAGATAGATAGATAGATAGATAGATAGATAGATTTAGATATACATGATTTCCTTGTTGGCGTCCACTCCCTGGATAATAATGCAATGTTAAAGGGTGCACAGGTTCCCATGTCTTACCTGTAGGCAAAATTCATGCACATTCAGGTTTGGCCGGTATGAAAAGTGTTGAAATCATTAAATATTTCCATTTGTAAACTATCACAAAATGTGTTTTTATCGCTTGTAGATACACAGGGGTGAGCCTTGGGTTACTGGTGCCTGGGTGCAGTATTTCTTCAGCGTGCCCCTCACACCATAAACACACTAAAACACATGCACATACTAGGAGGCAAACTTACTAACACTCGCTCATTCTAACACCATACTCTTCCACATACATACATATTCTCTCCTCTCCCTTGCACTGCTAACCCTAGGCTCACACCTTGACACCGACACCAAATGCTAACACACAATCATACTAACACCAAACACTAACATACACACACTCTAACATTATATGGTTACATACACACTCATGCTAACATCATTCACTAAAACATAGTATAATACCATACAGTAGCTTGTACCTACATATGCTAACACTATATGTTCACACACACGCTGACACCATACACTCAAATGCTAACGCCATATACTGACATATGCACACTCTACAGCCATACAGTAACACACACATATACTCTCTAACGCAATACACTTACACACACACATACTCTCATTCACACATGCATTGCAGCTGCACAGATATCCCTCTGTTTTACATGGATCCCTCTCCTTACTGCAGCTCGTAAACAGGGGCTACATTCAAAAATAGGGGAGCCACCTATAACCACAAATGGCATTTTTACCATATGTTTGCTAAACCATGATTCCCCTTTCCATATTTGACAAACCCTCACAAATGATACGCCATTTTGTTCAGGAGAAGTAGGGCCTTTTTTAAAATTAATAGAAATACATAAAACATAATTATTAGTCATAATAGATAAAAATTACGTTCAGCAACATCTCTTGATTACGATCATACTCCACAACATTACGTGTTCAAGAAGGCCACGCGTTACATTTTACTCCATGTTATATATTTTTTAATACCTGGGAACTCTCCGGGTCAAGACCCAAATCCTCCGGGTCGAGGGGTCTCGACACGCCCCGCACCCTGCCTATTTTCCCCTTAAATGGGGGTGTTTCCCGCTGCCATCACAGATGGGGTGGGGGCACACAGGCGGGGTGGGGGGCACACAGGCGGATGAGGCATCATGTTACATGTGACTAGTGACAAGCGAGCGGTGCAGGTATGATCTGTGATAACTCCCACATCTCTACAACACTGTCCACTAGAGCACCGTGTATGTGCCAGGCGGGCCATCAGAGACCCCAAAGCTTGGGGGTGATCAGGGTAGCCTAAAATATCACGCAGACCAAGCACAATATCACAATATATTCTTTCATTGTGTTTAAATGAGCAAAGAAGGCAAAGAGCCCGTATGAAACAAGCAACTCTACATAAGAAGTTATGCATAGTTTTGCTGATGTTGGTGGGTTAAATTAGTGTTCTCTAAATAGAATCTTCCGACCTCCTCAAACTAGTTTGAGCGACAATTCCTTATCTAAATGTTTCAGGAACACCATCCGGCTTATCAGAGAAGGCCCAGAAGCAATATGGTGATAATGCCAGGCAATCACGCAGACACTTGTGAAGTGTCTGGGTTATTCTTTTCGGATAGGCAAAAATTGTATTTATCAGAAGAAAACCATACAATAGCAGTTCCTGGAATGGAATCCCGGGTCCTGGTGAACGCTCTTTTTCAAAGTTTTACAAGTGCGCAAGATCTGAATTTCGGACAATGCCTAAATAAACGTACCCCTCTGCTCGTTGTAACTACACAACGCAGTCATGGGGAGATTAATGCAAACATTCTTTTAAAGGAGCAGTAGAGTTTTTTATTCAGGGATTAGTGAATCAGAAAATGTCTGCATTTGTGTTCTTGTTATGTAGAAACTACACTGTGTCTGTTTATTCTCTCGGTGGCTGCCTCTGGGCATCAGCCGGGTGTCTCCGCCAGGCTTCTGCATGTTCACATGTGACCCAAATGCAATCTTCCACCTGCTGGATAATAATAAACAAGTAAATGCAGCACATGATTGAAGCTTGAAGTGGAACTCCCACCAATTTTCTGTTTTTAAAAAATGTGCTGTTTTATAATGTTTTAGGAAGCTGCATATTGAGTTCTCTCCCTGTTATCTGAGCTCTGTCTACAAGACAAACTGACAAACATAACTGCTTATCATACCGCCTGTGGGAAACAGTAGAATGGCTCAGTCTTAATTACCCAGCTGGACACTCTGGCTAATGAAAATTTATTAGGAGAACAATTTATTATGTTTGCCATAAAGCATCAGCTCAGTGTGGAACAGTGAAAGTCCCCTAAATAGCACATGACCGAGAACAATGGCGCCTCCAGGTCTGCAGAAAGAGGGAGTTTATTGGAACAAAATGAGATCAAACCAGGTTTTTGTCACCGACCAACATTACTGTATACAGCACTGGGGGTTATATTACTGTATACAGCGCTGGGGGTTATATTACTGTATACAGCGCTGGGGGGTTATATTACTGTATACAGCACTGGGGGTTATATTACTGTATACAGCGCTGGGGGTTATATTACTGTATACAGCGCTGGGGGTTATATTACTGTATACAGTGCTGGGGGTTATATTACTGTATACAGCGCTGGGAGTTATATTACTGTATACAGCGCTGGGGGTTATATTACTGTATACAGCGTTGGGGGTTATATTACTGTATACAGCGCTGGGGGTTATTACTGTATACAGCGCTGGGGTTATATTACTGTATACAGTGCGGGGGGTTATATTACTGTATACAGCGCTGGGGGTTATATTACTGTATACAGCGCTGGGGGTTATATTACTGTATACAGCACTGGGGGTTATATTACTGTATACAGCACTGGGGCGTTATATTACTGTATACAACTCGGGGGGGTTATTACTGTATACAGTGCTGGGGGTAATATTACTGCATACAGTGCTGGGGGTTATATTACTGTATACAGCGCTGGGGGTTATTACTGTATACAGCGCTGAGGGGTTATATTACTGTATACAGCGCTGGGGGGGTTGTTACTGTATACAGCGCTGGGGGTTCTATTACAGTATACAGTACTGGGGGGGTTATATTACTGTATACAGCGCTGGGGTTATATTACTGTATACAACGCTGGAGGGTTATTACTGTATACAGCGCTGGGGGTTATTACAGTATTATGCATCCAGGGTTATGTTACTGTATACAGGGCTGTGTTTAATACCCATGGGACATTATTATCTTTTATTTATATAGCGCCAACAGTTTACGCAGCGCTTAATACAATACATAAATTCAAGGGATATGACAAGACAAGAATTGACAGAATAAGACAAACCGATACATTCGGTGGAGAGGGCCCCGCTCGCAAGTTTACAATCTAGAGGGACATGCCCTTAATAAACGAGGTTTGAGTTCTAAAAAGGTTTATTAAGCACTTATTGGCAGACTTTTGTTTATGGCGAACTAGTGGAAGTCAGTAAATGCTTGCCCAGTCTTTATCTATTTTATGATATTGCTAACATCTTTTCTCCACTTCATGTTTTTATTTTGCAGTAAAAATTAACTCCCAGTTAATATTTAAAAGCAGTGTTAATCATTTAATTTTCTGGAAACAAATGCTTAACTAGAGCATGGGGGGGTGAGAATAAAGATGGCTGTCCAGGTCAATGCCCTCAAGGGTTGTCCCAGGCAGTATCCTCAACAAAAACCTAAACTGTAATAAGAAAATCACCACTTTTGTTGTTTTGCACCATTGATTGGGTACTTGGGGCAGCCAACCAGCGGCAGGAAAGTATTCCCACTGAAATAATGTTTTGGTACATCTACACAAGGGGGTGTATTCTCATAGTACATAAGGGATTTAACACAGTATAAGAGGGAAGTTAACACTAGTTGTAATGTAAATAAGTTTCACTTTATCCAGTGGGTGATAGATAAGTGGGGCAGGTTCCCAACTGCGTATACTGGGTTAGGAGGGAGTCTCAGCGTAGGGAGAGTGGCTTGCTAAGGACCCTGCATGGGGCAGGCAGATTGCATACAGCTGTGTGCTGTAGCCTTGAACTTCATTTTGGGCACCATCTACAGGCACAACTATGTCTGTAACCGGCAGTCATAAACAAAGCCAGGCTACCCAAGGTCATACATGTTCAGGCAAAAACATGGTACCCGAGGACAAAGCAGAGGCTTATATAAATAAAACGCAGTCCAGGGTCAATAGTCAGATAATCTCAGATTCAAGGAGCAAAGAAGAATGAGGTCAAAGTCCAACAGGGTACAAGAGAAAGAACAAAAAATAAAGAAGCCCAAAATCAAGGGTCAGAATCCAGAGGCGTAATTCTCAAACAAGGAACCAGCAAGGAAGTGCCAGGAGAACACTGCTCTGGAAGGGGTAGTTGGGAGGCGCTCCGGTATATAAAGGGCCTGATTATTAAATGAAAAGTAGGTGTATCAGATTAATCTTTAAGCTATTTCTCACTTAAAGGGCAAACCCTTCTTCGTTTGTATACTTTCTGTATCCTGGTATGACAGCACCTCAATCATTTTGCTCATTGTACCAGGTCTCAGTAACCGCCACTAAATCCACATTCTCTCTCGTAACCAGGATTGTATTTCCTAAACTGTGGGCATTTGTACAAATCATTTGTTTTTCAACCTATGTCTCGCAGACATGCCTTGTCTTAACATAATCTGTGCAATGGTGTGAGGGGGCAAGCATACCTGGGAACTTTTGGGCTGCAGCTACCCGAAACCTACATGTGCGGCACGTGGCCAAGTCTACCCGCTACCACTGACATCGCGGGACCTCTTACCCGTGACTGAGAATCTTCGCTCCTTCCGTAGTCTCTGGGTGAAACCCGTAGAGTTCCCAGGTATTGGGGCAAGTGGTGTTACCCCGTAGCATCCCATTGCCCTCATCTCCTGGTGTTAATGCCTATCAATAAAACTGCCAAACTTTTTAGATCTTTTTATACAGTTCCTTATCACACAAAAAACTAGTACAGGAAATAAAACCAAATCCCTCCATTCCTGGTACCATTTCCCAGCCATAAACGAAAATCTCTAATTTACGGCATTTTACCATCCTACCTCTCATACACGGGTGGAACCTCCCAACCTGCTGCACATCCTCACCTAGTTTACTGGAAACATCTGCCACCAACCTCCTTACGTGACAGATCATTAGTCCCCGACCCAACTCCAGATTGTAAGATCTTTTGAGCAGGGGTCCCCCCCACCTGTTGTTTCTGTAAGATTATTATGTTAGATACAACTTGTTAGGTCGTGTCTACCCATTGTACAGAGCTATGGAATATGATGGTGCTATATAAAACAATAAATAATAACTTGCCATCCAATGTGGCTTCCTAAAGCTTTAACCCCGTAACGACAAAGCACGTAAATGTACGGGCTTTGTCGTTATTGCATTGCACTGCAAGCCCGTACATGTAAAGAATAAAATTACAGCTAAACAGCCACACTGAAAAATGTTAAAACAGCCATTGTCCCAAAGTGTGCTACGAGTAAGAAACGGTCTTGTCGTTAAGGGGTTACGTGTCTCTGTGAGATGTAGCTCCAGGAAGACACCAGACCCCCTCCAAAGAGACACCTTTGAGAACAGAAACCCCACAACTAGCACTCTCTCCGCAGGGTTTTCTCTCCTCTCTGTAGTCGCAGTCTTTTCTACCCGCGGAGCTGATTTAGGGTGTGTGTGAGGGGTCACTTCAATGTAGATTGGTTGAGGCTCACACGGCCACACTGCTCGATCCTTAGATACTCGGTCACAGCGACCATGGGGACTCGACGCTAGACCTGCATTGGTACATCACTATTTCATACCCATTGCACAGCGCTACAGAATACGATGATGCTATATAAAATAAATAATAATAACGAGGCATAAATTCATGATCAAAGCTGAAGACACCAGTCTAAGGCTCCCACTCAATGGACACAGCCATGAGGATTTTGGAGGGGCTACGTTAGCCTACATGCCCCCAAGGCAGGAAGGGCAACGCAGGTAGTACTCTGCATTGCTCTGGATTGCAGGCAGAAGCTGTAACATGGCTTTTCCGGGTGAATTTACAGAGATATCCATCACAAACTCAGTTTCCTCACCCTGAGGAGCGGCTTTAAGGCTGTAAACATTCTCTGCTCCAAGAAAACAGGGATATCAGGGGAAGAGAAAGGGACTGGACCTTTGAGAGAGGGACAGTTAGCAGTTTATGTCCCTTCACACTCACACTGGAAGCACAGTCAGGACTAAACCTATGGTCGCTCTGTGAGGGGGAGCGCGCACTCGCTTCCCGCTCTAGGAAGTGGGTGGGACTACGATGACAGAGGATTTGGTGTGGGAGCGAGCACGCTTGACTCTGTGTCGGTGACGCGCACGCAAGCTTCTAGGGCAGACGAGAGCGAAGCGAGTGGACGGTGTTGTCGGAGGAGGCCGCTGCTAAAAGAGGCGGCGAAACCGGCCCGAATACGGCGTTCTGAAGCAGAGAGCGGCGCGGAGGGAGGCGAGGGCCGGCGGGCGGTCAGGCACAGGTAAACATCCATCTCGGCGAACTACTGCGCGAATACGGCCTGAGCTAAGATGGCGGCGGGAAGGAGGGGGGAGGGGAGTTAGTGTGTGAGGGAGCGCTCGGGAACCGGGAAGCTGCAGCCCAGGCTCTGCAGGGCGAAGAGGAGGACCGCGCCGGACCGAAGACACCTGACACACACTGGGTTAACCGTCGTGGGGGGGTAATGCATACAGCCCCCTGATCCATCTAGTGAGGGTGCAGATAGGTCGCGTTGCTAAGCACCGAGTATATTCTGATAGGTACCACATGACCCCCCTCCATTATACCTGTCGTATCCTCCTGGGCTGAGGATTTATTATTACACGATATACTGGGTTTTTTTTGTTTTTGTTTTTTTGTCATCCAATTAACAATATTTATTGGGTTTATATAGCGGCGTCATGTTCTATGGTGCTGTACAATTACAATTATTGATATGCTGTGACCCTTTTTTATTGGGGCCGCGAGCGCCAGCCTTATATGAGCCGTACGGTACGGAAGCCCGAGTGTATAACAGCTGCTGGGAATGAATATATTCGTAGAGGTCGGTGTAAAGTGACTGCCGGTGATCGCTCCCTGGGGGATGGTAACGCCAACATACATCGTGGTGGAACGTTACTTTATTGCTATGCAGGGGGAAAAAAAGCAATGAGAAAATAGTTAATATTTACATGAAAAAATACCTGCTTCAAGTTTTTTTCGTGATAAAATATTAAAAAATTTTCAAAGAAATATTAAACCCTTGAAGTTGTTATTTCTGTACGGTATTGTGGGATGTACGTCGCTGTCTCTACATTCCAGCCGGATTTGGAACATCAGAAAAAAAACAAAACAATAAGAAAATTCACTATATACTTTTTCGGTAGAGTAGCCAATTTGTTTTATTTTTTCTGGATATAATGTATCTGTTTGGTCATCATGTATTTTTTAAAGGGGGGAGGGGGGTTCGTGGGGCTGTTTGGAAATGTGAATGTAAAATTATCTTCTCAGAGTTTTGGAAATATGTTAAAAATGTCATTTTTGACGCTTACGATGTGAATGTATCTGTTTCTTGGTCTGTTAATTCTAGTCTTGTCGGACTCCTTGAATAAACGTAAGGAGCTTGGTGCTATATAAATGATTATTATTAAGGAAAGCTGTTTTTCCTAAAAGCTCCAGGTTTTGGTTAACTGTTGTCAACTGTTACTCTTGGATCGTTTTTAACGTTTAGTCATGGAAATGGTTTCGGTTAGATGAGCCCCGTTACCGTGATGATGGATGCTTGGTTTCCCGGCAGCATGATGTGTGTGGTTGGCACACGCGTGTATATCCCCCCCGGTTCATTCTGCTCCAGCGGTTTGGTTAACATGCCGGTAAATGAAATAGGGGCAGCCAAGGGGCCGTAGAAACGTTCTGCAGGGGAGCCGGAGGAACCGATGTTTTTAGATAAAAGGAAGTTATATGGTGGGTGGGGGGGGGGGTAATGCTTTCACCTTCACCTTCATTTGGTAAGATTCCGTTACAGCTTCAGTTTGGGGGAATTACCACTCTACACCGTCTGAAATGGGATTTCCAAATTTTACTTGGATTGTGACGTTTTGAAGCGTTCTAATCGATTTGTCTTGTTTTACGTGTTCGTTTACATGTTCTTTCTTATCCCAATTGTAATATATCGGGATGATGGCGGCGTGTGATCTCTGCGCAGATATTTAACCCTCGCTGTAGAATGCGCTTTTTGTCACGGTATAAACGCAGCGCGCTCTGCTCACCTTGAGGAGCCTCGTCCATCGCTTAATAGCCCATCTAGTCACTGAATATGATCCGAAAATGATTCTTTACCGTCATGGGTGCGTTTGCTGACTTCCAGGCATTTTATATTGCCTTTTGAATTTTCTGCCCAACCTGTCAGTTGATAAGCTAATTTTTGAATTTTATAAATACCATGCATCCTGAATTTTTTATGTATTTTCTTGTACCCAATCATGGCATTTTTGGGATATAGACACCATGTAGACCTGATTTGGGTTTTTTTATTTGTTTTTTAAAGGTTTTTTGTCATCGCCTCTCCCGGATACTTTTCCTGTTAGAAATTAATGCCGGGGGGGGGGGGGTGGATTTCAACATACGGGCAGAGGTTTGAGGTTTCCTAGGTGGCCGAATGGTTCTTATCTGCTGTCATTAGTATGTTAAATGTATGTGCTCCCCATGGTAGAATTGTCTATTTAAAGACCTAGAGTGCTGACCTTCTTTTTGAAAGTGTTTTTTATATATATATATATAAAATTTTTTTACATACATTTCCTGATTTTGCGCATTATGTGTTGCTCTTCACAAGCTACGGAGGGAATACATTATGGAAGCGGGCATATGTATTCCTCTTATTAGCTATCAGCCCTACAACTGTTACTCTTTTAAACGCTTGTAGTTTTAAAGCCCAGGGTAATGTATAGACATTCAGACCTAGCTGCTACCGAACATGCTGTGTCAGTAGGTAATGTCCGCTACAGATCAACTTTTTTTTTTTTTTTTTTTGTAATGAATGAAGACACACGGAAGGTCTATCTCCCAAGTGGTTAAACGTCTTCTATTGAGACGCCCAACAGGCAGCCTGTGAGGTAACGTAACTCGTAGGATGACCGACCAGCATGATACTACCTTTTGTCGCATAGGACTCGCCATTTGGACGAAAGCTGGTTAACCCTCTGTCATATAACGGACACTATTTCCATGATATGTCAGATAAACCGTGTCGTGCGCTTGGACTTGTGTATGCCAGGGATTATATATATGGCTTATATTGGAATTTTACACTTTCAATACACTTTTATATATTGACATTTCATCGGGGGGTGGGGGGGGGGGTGTCAAGACCGTACCAGAGCACAAGACACAAGTTATAAATGGGTAAAGGGTTTTGGTAATATACTGAACAGCATTTGGGAGAACAGGAGGGTCAGGTGAAGAAATGGAGAGTAATTAAGATGTAGAACCCCATGAATGGAGGCTGTCGGTATTTTCTGTAGTGATTCCACATTCTAAACCTGAATAGATTTAACAATCTCGTTCTGAATATTTTTTTCTGTAGAATTATACAATGCCGTGTAGCTATCCCGGTATAACTGCTGAATCTGACAATAAGACTTTTTCGGAGGTAGCAATGTAAATATGCGCTCCATATATATATAACTGAATCTGCCATTTTCTGGGGAGCAGCAACTGCTTTGGACTCTGATTTTATGAGCTGTGAGTTTGATCTAATCTGCGAGGCGAGTTTCACCGGGAAAAGGGTGGTCCTGACCAGAAGCTAGCGTTATGAAGGACCACGGTGGCACGTCGGAGAAGTTTGTCTGTCTGCTAACTTCCTTTCTTATAACGCAACAGGGTTTGTTTTTTCAAACTATAATAAAAGCAGAAAGGATCCTCTGTTATATTTTCCACGTGTGCCTCTCGACTTCTGATGGTTATGCATGTAAAACACCGGATAATTTTTCCAAGTGTTAGAAGAGCATACAAGATTATTCTTGGCTATTATGTTTTCAACTTTATTTGTAATAACTCTTCTGGAAATCTGTTCAGTGGCACGCTTATCGTAACATCTGCTAGCGAGCGGGCCAAGGCTTTCATCATTAGCCGAATTTAAATATAAAATGTTACCTGATTACATCTGCTTGTCATGTTGGTAGAGTGGGCTAAAAACCAAAATAGTCCGAAGACTCTACCTTCTTACACAACGATGCTTCTATTTCCGAATGTTGCTCACAATGATCCCTGTTGGATAACGTATTTGCTATGGCCGCCTTTTCTAATGCCTGTGATGTACAGAAACAATTCCACTTGTTAAACAGGGGATTAAAACCGTAATTAATAATAAAAAAAAAAAAAAAAAAATCAGAAATGTTTATAAATGTGGTAGATTGTACCAGTCTTGACTGTTTGACTAAGCGAGCGGCGCCCAGCTACATGCAATGTAACTCTTAGAAAGAAAGGAAAAAAACAACTAAATTTGTTTTGTGTATGGGCTATTATTTTCTTTTACCATCTCTGGCCCACTGTCTGTGGATTGAAAAGATACAAATCTAATATTTGTGTTTTAAATTTCAGCTTTGTGTTATTCTTGGAAAATTGTGCACCGATTGTGAATCCCCTGAACTTTGGCATTTCTAGCCCAGTCCTGTTGAGCCCTCCTCATTTACAGCTCGCTCAGATTAAGACTCAGTTGGCACTTCATCATTTGAGCTCTGTTACTTCGAACAGTCCTACCCCTGTACATGCTTTGTTAAATCAGGCATTATTGAAAATAAGCACTGCATACACCATGTTTACTCCTCGAGGAGGTTTCCCTACTCAAGGACCCAGAAACATGATGAATCCCCGAATGAACCAGCCTGGGATGAACCTCACGGGAATGAATGTTCCTGGCATGAACCAACAGGGCATGGGTCTTTCTGGCATGAACCAACAGGGCATGGGTCTTTCTGGCATGAACCAACAAGGCATGGGTCTTTCTGGCATGAACCAACAAGGGATGGGTCTTTCTGGCATGAACCGCCAAGGCATTAGCAGCCCTGGTATGAACCATCCCAATGTTGGTATCGGTCACTCAGGCATAGGCAATCCTGGCATGAGTCAAGCTGGAATGAACTTAAATCGAATTAACCATCCTGGGATGAATAAAGGTGGCGGTGGCGGCTTTCCCTCTGAAATGAGGAATCCTGGCGGCGGCTTGAGACCACACGGAATGGAACCTCAAGGATCCTTCGGTGGATCTGATTCAATGGGAATGAAAGGAATGCCGATCAGAGCGCCACTGGAAAGAGGCATAAATCCACAGTCTTTCCAGAAAAGATTTGTTGGTTCCAACCCATCACCACGACCAGTGCAGCCTAGAGTACAGCCTCAGAATCAAGAACTTTCATCATTACTGAACATGATGGCAAAACAGTCCTCGTCGGACATCATGATGGGAAAGGGCTCGCTCCCGTTACAAGACTCGGCACACATGGGGAAGGAGAGGCCGTGGGAGGGACCAGGTTCATTTAAAAAGTTGTCTCAAGACCTGTCAATGAAACCTCTTTCCAATCAACAAGCTCAACTTCTGCCAGATCAACAGAATCGCTACACAAATGAAAGTGCTTCAAGTATTTTGGAAAGCTTCGGGCTGTCTAACGAAGACTTAGAGGAACTGAGTCGTTATCCAGACGATCAGCTGACTCCTGCAAACATGCCTGTCATATTGAGAGACATACGGTTGCGTAAAATGGGGCGCTCTGGAAATGCTTCTGACCAGAGTGGTGGGAGAAGATCCGGAGGCGAAGTCTTACCAAGTAAAGTCATTGATTATGGACACTCAAGCAAGTACCAATTCGGCGGGGATTCTGTTCGCCCTTTTGATTCTTCAAGAGCACAAGCTAAAGATTTCAAACCTGGCCAACCAAACGTGGAGCCAAAAAAGATAAACGTCTCAAAAGAACCTACAACTCCAGCAAACATCAAGTCCCAAAAACCTGCTGATAAGTTGATGGATAATAAAATACCGACGATATCTGTTACTCGGAAGAACCAGCCTGCGTGGTCAAAGGTTGACAGGTCCCACAACAAAACAGTTTTTGGCGAACAACCGGAGAAGTCTGTCGGCGTGTCAAACCCTGATCAGTCTGTCAAAGTCATGGTTCAGCCTGATGGTCCGGCCATGGTCCAACGTGACTTTCAGAGCGCAAGCCACCCCGACACCAAGCCAGACGTCCAGGCGGGAACTCTGACCAGCCCGGTAAATTACCAGGGCCCCCCAGAGACTTCACCGGGCGATCCGTCTAACATCGCAAAGGGGAACTGGCCGCCAGCTTTGCCCCTCCATGCGGACACCTTGAAGAAAATGAGAACTCCAACTCCTTCGATGATGAACGATTACTACGCGGCTTCACCGAGAATCTTTCCTCATATCTGTTCACTGTGTAACATAGAATGTAGACATTTGAAGGTGAGTGTCTTTGTATTGTTTCAGCTTCTGTTTTAAGCCTGAATTGTTTTTTAGATGTTTAGATGCGCATGTCCTTCAGAAACTCAGCTGCCCCGTATCACCATTTACATAAAATCTAAGCAGTACACCAAGTAAAGTAGGGTTTTACTCGCTCTATGGCGTGACGTGCAACAAGTAGGTAATTTCCACAACCGCTTCTCCAACTATGACCATTTCATATGATGGCTGCAGATCGCTCCGCAACCTGCTGATCGGCCTTTAATTTAAAAATATTTACGTATTCACATAAAACAATGAGGAAGGAGAATGAGCGCCTTCTGTAAACTGGCGGGAAAGCGATGAGGGTCAGGGGAACACTTCTGCACACAGCAGAAAAATAAGTATTAACAGGAAAAGGGTCTGCAACATTTTTACAAAAATGTTACATTTACAAAAAAAAAGCAGCCAGATGAAATTGCCTGCGAGGGAAGTTAAGATGGGTCATTGGGGGGGGGGGGGGGGCAATCGTTCCACAAAGTGATCTTTAGCCTTATGGAGGGAGGCCCTATATTGGAACGGCATATTTACCGGTGCGAGCAAGACAGAAGGAAAGCGAGCGGCTGCATCCAAGAAACGAAGGTAGAAGGTGAAGAACAAGTCGGAGGAGTGACTGCCGGTGCCAGACCTCGTGTTTTTCACAGCGGCGGCCTTTGAGAGAACTTTTTAAAAGACTCCCGAAAGAACCCATATATATAACCGTTACATACCAGTTCATTTATACTCTGGCATAACACGGCGCGTGTAAGACGCGCTCAGGTATTACGAGGTAAGTTCTGCGGAAGGTTTCACGGAGCGCAGGCGTGAAACGCACGATGAGGTTTGGTCTCACTCGCCAGTTACAGCTTCTAGTCTGTAGGGATTTCTCTGCTCTTACAGAATTGATCCAAATACAATCTGCAAAAACAAAACTTGTATACTTGGACTTAATTATTTTTCTAATTATGCACAATTGTGCATATGGGGGGTGGGGGTCTAATACATTATTTCCCTCCTGTTGTCCTGTGATAGAAAGGTTTCAAGACGATGATACATTGTATTACGTTAATGTGTGTATTTTAATTGGTTTCGGTTCACTCAGTGGTCCCTGTTGTTGCAGTATAATTATATTAACTAGTTATATGCTGCGGTGAAACCTGTTAATGTGGCTTTCCGGGGGGGGGTCAATGCCACATAATCACCCAAGCAGGTTCGTGGCAACAGGGATTTTTTTTTTTTTTTTTTTATGTATTGTTTAAACAGCCACCGGTTTGAGTAAATGTCCGATATGATCGGATCATCCAGTAATGCTTTCTAACAATCTGCTTCCCACCCGTTCTCTAACAGGACTGGATTAAGCACCAGAACACCCCAGCTCACATTGAAAGCTGTCGGCAGTTGCGGCTACAGTAAGATCATCCTTTATTTATGCATGTGTATATAATTGTGTTAAGATTGGTAAGTTTTTAGCTTTTATTGGCTATATTCTACAATACCAGGGAAAAAAAAATAAAAATGTATTTGTACAGTTGGGTAAACAACCAATGATAAAAGATTCGGTTAGACAAACAACCTGCTAAAGGGGGCATTGATCCAATAAAACTGTATGTCGGGTTGTGCTCATCTTGATGTTTTTTTTTTTTTTTTTTTCCTTCTCCCCGAACAGGTACCCTGACTGGAACCCGCAAGTTCTATCAAGTTTAAGGTAAATTCATAAAAAAAAAACTTTTGTGGTTCCAACAGCATTTAATGAAAATACTGTTTTTGGGTCTCCTGCTCCCAGATGTTGTATATAATTTCAGCGTTTTAGTGAATATTAACAGAACGGTTGCACTTTTTTCTATTTAAAGACATGAAGACAAGAAAAGTGACAGTGTACCCTCTAAAAGATCTAAATCTAATAGCCCAAATCAAAGGCGATCCAAAAGATCAGGGTCCCGACACAGGGCCCGGCGATCGCGTTCCAGAAGCCCAAGACATTCGGGACGAGCAAGATCAAGAAGCCGGAGCCCGAGAAGATCTCGCCCCAGGCGCTCACGCAGTCCTAGACGCCGGTCCGGGTCTCCCCATCGTTCTTACTCACCGAGAAGACCTAGGCATGCGCACTCTTCCCGGACACACAGCTCTTCTCCAGGTAAACCAACAGGACCACGTACGGTGCAGAAAGTGCGATACCTGGATATTACCGGAAGCTACACACATACTGTGTAGGGTAAACGGTCACCCAGCCAGAAATAAGTCTAATGGAGGAACGCACTTCATTAAAGAATCCATATTCTAAAGAATAAGGCTAAAGAATTAACTCAATGTGGTGACTTAAAAAAAAAAAATATGGCGGCCTCCATGTCTGCAGATAAAGGGAGTTTATTGGAGCAAAATGAGATTAGCCTTGTCTTTGTCAGTTATTACTGTATACAACGCTGAGGGTTATGTTCGATGAGAATTATATTTTTCTAGAAGACTGCCCTTTAACAGACTTGTTTGCTGTTTGTATACATAATGAATAGACAAATTAGCATTATTTTTTTTTGTGTGTGTGTTTTAGACAAGAAAGCAGTGGATGCTGCTGTACAGAATTTTATTGAATCTACTAAACAACGAAATTCCGCAGACAAAACAAAGCCTGCGAGGCCATCCAGCAACGGCAAGAGGGCATCTCCAAAGTCTCCCGGATCGACGGCGAAAGCAAAGAAACCTGCCGGCGGTGGAACAAAAATAACCAGTAGCAGCACAGCCAAGAGGACCAGCAGCGTCTCCAGTGCCAGCTCTTCAAAGAAGAGCAGCAGCAGCGGTAACCCTGCCAAGAAACCCAGCGGCAGCGATGCCGCTTCTCCCAAAAAATCTACAGACGGCAAAGCATCCGGGGCCGCGGCCAAGCGAGTCGTTACGAAACCCAGCTCTGCGCCAACAAAGAAATCTCCCTCGAGCTCCTCGGCTACGGATAAATCATCCAGCAGCTCTTTGTCCGACAAGAAGTCGGGGGTCAAGAAACCTCCTCCGAACAAACCTTCCGCCGGGAATAAAAAGAAAAACCCTTCAGCCACGGAAGCTTTCAACCCTCTCCACAAGGTTAGTTCTTTATAAAGCTGGTGATACTCTGCTAGCCGGACGTTGGCAGAGGGCAGCTGTTCGGGGTTTAATGCTTATGATTTGTAGCTGAGGTGCGCAGTTTAGTTAGTGAGGACCGTTTCATATTCAAGATCATAGCTTTGGGCGTAGCTTGTGTATTTGTTTTTCGGGGGAGTGGATCAGCATGCTGCCTTTTAAGGTACTTTTTATTTTGGGGGGGGGGGAAGCCTTTTAAACCCAAAGATATTCAGTTTTTATTTCTTTCAGTTTAAAAACAAGAGTAATCCAGGCACGGTCATTCATGTGAGCAACCTGCCTGATTCTGGCTATACAGATCAAGATATTCTGAAAATCGTGCAGCCCTTCGGCAAAGTCTGTGACATCCTCATCATTCGTTCTAAGAATGAGGTATGTGAAGGAAATGTGCTATTTATTGTAGGGTTCCATCCACACTACAAAGTCACCATAGTTCTCACGGCAGAATAACCCATCTGTCTCTTGTACACAGAGTAAGCCTTTTGGCACCGGTAATTTGTATGTTTTGGGTACTCTTGTCCGATGTCTGCTGGCCATAGTTTCATCTGTATTGTCCCGCTTGGACATTTTTGTGAACGGGTTGACATCGGGTAGTATGACATTTCTTCCGCTCCTCACCAGAAGCCTCCATCCATGCTTTACTTCATTCTTTCAGGCATACTTAGAAACCAATTTTAAGGAGGCGGCCGCAGCGGCTGTGAAATATAGTGAAACCGTACCAATGATGGTGAACAACACACGAGTTACGCTGCATTTGGCCGGAGAGAAGGTAAGCATCGGAGCGTTTTTTTTTTTTTTTTGTGTGTATAGATTCATGATGCTGTCTGGTTGCTTATAACAGGTTCATTGCTTTTATTTTACTTCTTTTTCTTCAGGCTCCTGAAAAGAAGGCTGAGGTTAAAGAGAAGGCTGAGGTTAAAGAAAAGCCTGAGGTTAAAGAAACCAGGTACGTTTTTATTTTCACTATGTACCAGACAAACAACCTGCCTCCTTATCGTACTGCGTGTGGGGAAACAATAGATTGGCTCAGAATGGCCCTCAAAGCCTACGTAGGAGTCTGGTCTTTGAGCAGACTTTTCCCCAAATATCACATGACTGGCAACAATGGCAGCCTTTATTTATCGGAACAAAATAAGATAAAACCAGGTTTTGCCGATGCTGTCCTGATTTACTGCGTATAGCGAGGGGTTTTGAAGGCTCAAGGAACTGGATTTCTGATCCATTTAATGATATTCCAATGGACACAAATGGCTTTTCCTGAAAAAGGCATTTCAAACTGACCCCAAATGTTTGAACGTTGGCGTATAACGTCACTGGTTGTTCCCAACCCCCCGTGACATTGGGGTGGGGGTTGTAGCGGCTTTTTTTGTGATATTTAAAGGGATCTGCTAAACTAACGCCCTCAACGTGTTTCTGTTTTTGCAGCAAAAAGCCGACTCCGGAGGAGGGTAAGTTTCTGGTCAAATTATTTCTACTTGTCTCCAAACGGCGTTCCTATTTGTGTCCAGTATGTCATAACAATTACACTTCACCTCATCTGCCTCATTGGCTAGGATTTTACTTTAATTGCGTCTTCTCTATGCATTGTTTTTCTAAACATTGAATCCCAAGCCGTAATGTATGTAACATGCTACTTCTTGACCTATCCTCCTGCTTCTATACACGCAACCTATTGAGCGGGAATGGGACAGCATGTAAAGACTTTGGTTCTTTGACCTGTGTAACGGGTTTTATATTTTTCTTTTCAGTTATCCCCCCTGGCTTTGTGAAATGCTACAAGCTTGCTGCCCCCAAACTGAAGGTTTGTTTCTATATTATGTGGCTTCTCCATCGGTCTGTGGTTTGCTGTTTTCCAGCCATGCACGTGCGATAACGCGACCTCTGCCCCGGACGACATCCCATAGCCTTTCAGAAAGCTGCGACAGATGGCTGCCGGGCTGCGGAGCGCCTGTTCCTGGCGGCAGGATCGCGCTGGTAGCCGGTATCCTGGAGCCCGTGTGGCTGACGGACACTTTTCTAAAGCTTTGTTTTGTATTCAGGATTCGGAGAAATGCGTGGTTATGATTTCTAACCTTCCTGAAGCACAGTCCAGCGTGGAGGAGATTTCAAACCTGGCTAAACCGTTTGGCGGAATAACGGACATCCTCTTCATCTCAACGTACCGAAAGGTAGGGGTTCCGCGACGCTTGTTTATTGTCAAAAAATGGTATCCGTGTGAGTGTATTCAGGTTAAAGATAAGATGTAGAATTCCTCGTCACTTATGTCTTTATTTTTTTTTGTCTTCTTAAAGGCTTATTTACAACTGACCAGTAAAAACTCAGTGGACTCCATGTTGAAGTTTTACGATGTCTTTCCAACATATATTTCTGGAAACGCCTTATCCATCTCCATGAATCCCAAATTCAAAGATGTAAAAGACGAGGTGGGTTTTGAATCTGGTTTTATCCGTCTTGAGTAACTTGTTGCAAAACCAGCATTATGTCATTTGCTTCAAAGACAAGCGAGACCCTTGCTGCAGTGATAGGAAACGTGTATTTTGTTAGAATTGCGTACATTTTGAAACACTAAGCTTTGCAATTCTGTACATTTCTCAAAACATCGTGTTCTAGTTCAGGTAAAGTTTATTTTGGCCTGGCCTTACAAATTGAGATAAAAACGCTCGAAACGGGCGTTTCCGAAGACGACGCTTGTGCTTTATACTTAGTTTGTAACCCAAATTTCTGTCTTCTCAGGATCGTGTTTTTGCAGAGTTAATTGAGGAGGCTCTGTACAAGGTAATTGCTTCACGATGTCTTTTCCCCCGCTTTCCTTTTGTAGCAACGCTACGGAATCTGCTGGCGCTCTATTAACGTGTCGTGTGCCGAGTGCAATTTGTAATGTTTAGAAACAGATTAATGGCTCCTGACAAGCTGAAAAGGACTAAAGGTGTTAACAGCCATTTCTAATTCACCTGTGATCTCCATCCTAGACCCGCAGAGCCATCTATTGACCTACTGAGACCCCCTTGTAGATATTTTAGAGCCAGAGGCCTTGCAGCAGCCCCTATTTTTCTTTTGTTACTGCTGTCGGGATGGACTTGCTAACTCATTGTCGTACCGCATGAACCAGCTGACGCCATCTTCCTGCTAACCTCAAAAATAAAGTTCATATATATTGCAACATCACTGGCCGCAGCAAACTTTAACCCCTTATGACCAAGTATTTTAAGCATCCGTGGAAGCCACGGAGCAGTTTTATAGGATCTTTGTCAGATCCATAATTTCCCAAATTCTTTTTTTGTCTGTAGATAAAATCTGTGCGCTGTTTATAATTTCCCCTTTTTTTCTTTTGCCCTCCCCATCCATAGGACTAATACTCCATTTGTAGTATGTAATATATTGCATACTATAGAATATATCCGCACATTTTATATATTTTTTGCTAATGTATTCATTGCTTATCTGTGTCCTGGTCGATATCGCCGTATGTTTTATTTTGTGAACGTTTTATGTGCAGATCACCCCAAACATCTATGAGAAGTTTGTGCACCTCGGCAACCTCCCTGAAAAGGGATACACGGAATTTGAGATCGTCTGCATCGGGCTGCGGTTTGGAAAGGTCGAGCATTACGTCGTCTTTCCCAACAAGAGAAAGGTACAGATAGGAACGCCGGATGTTTTAACTATTGGCATGCAAAGGGTTACCTTCATGCCTGTTCAAGTGCATTTCTCAAAATATCATCGGTATTACAGCAGCTCCAAAAAAATATATAGCTATCTGTAAGTAAAACGTCAATTTCTTCATCAAGATTGTAACCTAAACTCAGCTATGGCAAAAGTATGAAAACTTGGCCAGGACTCTCACTCCCAGCACGCCGTGACGTGAGGCTAGTTCCTTGCCACGCTTCATATTGGGTTTAGATACGTACAAGACATTGATTCTGCTACTTTTAGGTAGAGATATTGTTTGTGTATATTTTTATTATTTATTTAACTCTGATTATAAAAAAAATCAGCTTTGCTTTGTGACTTTAGTTCTTGGTTGAAATTTGTACACCGTTTATGGCAGTTAATACCTTTTTGTCTGCAGTAATTGTAGGGGGGCTGCGTTAAGGTCCCTCACTTCTATTCTTATTTGTCCTGTACGTTTTACCAGGCGATTCTGCACATGTGCTCCGCGAAAGCCGCCAATGCCATGCATCGATTCCTCTCTCAATATCCCTGCAGCGTCGGGGACAGCATCCTGAGCTGCTCTCTGCCCTCCAAAACAACGTTGGAGCAGGTAGGGTTAAACATGTCTAGTGAACAGACACATTACACACATTATCCGGCTTAGGAGGGGGTTTACGTTTCAGCGCCGAGCGTAATTCATATGTTGCTTTTTACAGGATGAATATATGACGGTAATAGAAGAAGAGAAAAAGAGGTGAGTGTGTATGTTGGCTCTTTCTGGGTTCTATAACGTTATGAGACCATTATCTGTGTTACAGAGCGCTGTTATAAGGTCTGTACTGATGAGCATGTGCAGAACTGCCTAATGACCTGTGGGGTGCAGAGCGTGGTTTCTTAAAGAAAGTAAACCCTTCGATAACGCCGTTTAAAGAACATCTCAAAAATGAGTTATAATGACTTTGAATGCGCAAAATAGGAAAGAATGCAGTTGCCGGAAGGGTTAAATGATTCAAGACACAAAATTGGCCAAAGTATACGTTTTCTGCCAGTTAGCTAGAAAAAAGAATCACAGCATACCGGTGTAAAGTTATCTTATATATATAAATGGTGTGAGCACAGTTTTTCTTTTACTTGCTGAACTTATGATTGTACGTCTTCTAAGTCTTCTTTTGGTGTCGGACAAATGGAAGTGTAGGTTGGCTACTCTAACGTTTGTTGACAGTTCACATTATATTTAATACAAGTGTTTTCTCAATGCTAAATTCCCACTTAATCCTTTTTATTTCTGGAATGAGAATAATGGAGAGATCGTAGAGTGTGAATTCTCTGTATTGACACCAGTAAGTTCTCTCCTAATGCCCCTTACCTAAACTTTCAATAGTGCCGAAACGGAGACAAACACGGACGAAACGGAGACTGCACAGACTGCTGATGAAGATACCGTGAAAGGCCACGCCGTGCCGACCAAACCAGCACCGGCTAATGGTAAAAAAGGAGCGGATGTTCAGACTCCCTCGCCCGTCGACAGCTCTGGTGACGTCGGTGTGAAGGCAACAAATCGTTCTGCGATGGACCAGAAGACAGATCTACAGGAAGAGACAAAGACCACCGAACCTGCTGAGGAGGCCTCTGAACCAACCCCTAGGGCCGCGGTAGAAGAACGTGCTCCATCTAACCCTGTACTATCAGTCTTTGGTGTCCACACAGTGACAGGTGAGGAGGACTACGATGAAGAGGAAGCAGCTGAAGCGCCTGAAGCCCCTGAACAAGGGGCACCAGAGTTTGTTCGTCCAGAGTCCATGGTGCCCATTGAGGAAAGTGCTCCATACACCCAATCCAAGCTTCTTTTGAGCGATGATTTGGAGGTGCTTGTGTCTGTAGAATCTGAGGAAGAGGATGAAGAGGCCATGGACCAAAGCAGTCCCACCAACCTCGAGTCTATGGCGGCAGACGCCAGATTGTTGGATGACATTGGTGTTGCAGCATCGGATGAAACAGAAGAGCTCGAGGGTGTCTGTGTCATCACCGAGCCGTGTTTGGACACGGCCGCCCTGGACGAAGAATTTGCAGACCCATCTGAACCACTTACAGAATCTGCTGACGTCGCTGATAAAGACACGTGCGGAGTATCGGAAGACCCGAAACTGCCAGAGGAGCCGAGTGTGGAACAAAAACCCCAACAGACTTCCGATGAGCGACGGGAGGAACCAGAAAATGCGAACCCAGAGGAGAGTTTGGTTATGGATGTTTCAGAACCACAGCCGGCTGAGCCGCCTCTCGCCGGTTCACGCAGCACTGACCTAAAAGAAGAATTGGTCTGCGGCGCGAGTAACACCGACACCTTCAACCAAACGGACAAAGTCGAGCATAATGGCATCACTGACGTAAAAACCGAAGATGATTCAGGCGGTAGCGCCGCTGAAAAAAATAAAACCTCAATGCCGGAAAAAACTGAAGGCGATTTGAGCGGTGGTACGGTCGAAACGGAAAAGGACTCGGTGTCGAAAACTGAGGATGATTTGGGCAGTAGTCAAATTGAAAAAGTTAAAGACTCAACTCCCTTAAAAGATGGCGAGCTGGGCAGTGGCCCCACTGAAAAAAATAAAGACTCCACTGTGTCGAGAACTGAAGGTGATTTGGGAAGTCGTCCCACTGAAAAAGACGCGACTCCCTCAAAACCTAGTGAAGGGTCTGTGAAGGAATCCAAAGATCAAGCGGGCTCGTCGTCTTCTACATCATTCAGTAGGACTGCAAAATACAACCCTCAGAAAGGCGATATCTCTGTAACGGTAACCCTCGACGGTCAGAAATCCTCCTCGAAGCCAGACACACGGAAGAGAGTCTCCTCGGAGAGGTCTTCCGGAAGAGAGAGCAGCACCCCGAAGTCGAGCAGCAGCCGGTCGAGCCCGGCCGAGACACCCAAAAACAATTCCAAATCGGGTGCGAGCGCGTCGCTGAAGAAAGGCAGCGGAAAGAATGCTTCGAGTAAAGACGATAAAGAGTTAAAGGCGACTCCAAAATCTTGGGAAAGGGAAAGCAGATCAAGTAACAGAAAAGACGATCGGTCGAAGGTGAGTGAACGCTAGCAGACAGAATGTTTATAGTCGGCCAATTAGGAGCTTTCTGTGGTTTTAGCAGCTTGTATGAAAAGTGACGAGCCAATCAGACGGTAGTTTCTTTATAGCAGTAAGACGAGGGACAAACGTCTTCTGGATACAAATATAGGAAGTAAGGCTTGATTTAAAGATGCTTTTCTTCCTGCTGTAAAAACCTACTGGACTCTAGGATTTTAAGCAAATAAACCTTCGCAGAGCTGTCTATTTTCTTTTTGATAGTTTGATCGCACAAAAGTAGAGCAACAACCCATCCGTGTCGCATGAGTTATACAAGAATTATTAATGGGGCAGAATATATATAATTAAACAACCTGTGATGGGTTTCACGATTCAGCGGTACTGGGAATGATGTTACTAATGCTGCATTTGGTTATAAAAGTGTAATTCAGCAGAGTAAGTGGCTCAGAACCTTTTAACGGCTAACATTTTTGTCTGTGGGACAATTTCTTGCTGATAATGAACTCATCCTCCGAAGCTCCGCTCCCACTGGATGTTCAGGATGGAAGGAACCTTATCCAAGTTGGATAAAGCATCGCCTCCCCATTTGGGTTTAGTCCCTCCTTGCTTGTTCCCCAAGACCTGTCCAGGGGCTAAGGGCTAGCTCTGTGAGCCCACCCGACTATTCCCACCCAGGTAGTCCTTGTCCCCCCGTTCGAAGTTCTCGGTAATGTTACTGGGAACCACGTCAGGCTGGTGCTCGTAAAGTATTTGCAAGTCTGTTTAGCCAGTGGCTTCCGTTGTGATTTCTTACCCATCGTGTTACCGCTGAACAGCGTTTGGAAAGAGAACGGATGCCGCTGCGTGCTTTTTAAAAGTATCAAATCTCTTTTCCACAGAGCTCTTACGGAAGATACACTCGAAGTTCTAGGGGCAACAACCGGGGGGTGAAATCTAAAGAGGTAAGACTTGCGTATCTTTAATGGTATTAATCTACTAAAATGTTTAGGTAACTTCATTAAATGAAGAAAAAAAAAAACTGGTAATCTAGTATTTGATAAATAATGTTATTTAAATGTCTGGTGGGGTTTCCTACTCTTGTTTTTTCACTGGCCCTGCAGAGTCGGCGTTAATACGGTGTTAAGTGAAGCGGTCGTCACTAGTTCATAAGATTTACTCCTGGAGAGTATGGCGTGTTGCGTATGCATTGCTAGATAATCTGTATATAGGTGCCCTTACCTTGAAGGCTGCTGCTCTGGGTGGCTGCGGACTGAATGCTCGTTCTTCTATTTTACTTCTCTTGGCTAATTTATTTCTCCTGTGCCTGGTTAGGAGCCGATGGAGGATAACTTCCCGTTCGACTTGGACGAATTTGTTACAGTCGATGAGATTGTAGAAGATCAGACGGATGAAAAGTGTGAAGAGGAACAGCCGAAAGAAACCCAGAGTGCCAACAGTGCCCGAAAGGGGAAAAGAAAGGAGCATGAGAAGTCTCCTTCAGAAGCCAAGAAGTCTAAAGGGAAGATAACAACCACAGGCGCCTCGACCCAAGAGCCGTCCTTTGTAACGTTGGATGAGGTGGGGGATGAGGAAGAGGGCTCTCCGGGGCCAGAGTCCACCCTTGTCCAAGAACCACAGGCCCTTCTAACGGTTGACGAAGTCCATGCAGATGATGAACATTTACCTTTCGTAAAGGGCTCACAAGAACTTATGACCTTAGATGAGATAAGCGATGAGGACGACGCAATGCAGGTTTCCACGGCAGGCCTTGTTTCTTCGGAAATCCCAGAGGACTTATCCAAAGAACAGGTCCTCCTAACGCTTGATGAAGTTGTTGGGGAAGAGGAGGACCCAGCCTCAAAGGCTGAATCCTCTAAAGTAGAGGTTCCTCCTGCTGGGGACGGCGAACACAAAGATGAGAAAGAGACCGAAGTTCCCACAGCTAAAGAAGAAGCTTCCAACATCACAGAGGACAATCCAGCTGTTGACCCGACAGAACAGCCTCTCTTAACCTTGGATGAAGTCAAAGGAGATGATGATGTGGAGTCCATAGCAGACATTGTTGGCTTTAGTGAAGGGAACCAATTTTTTACTGTTGATGAAGTGGGTGAGGAAGAGGACGAGTCGCAGGTTAAATCTGAACCCGTAAAAAAGGCTGCTGGAAGAGGGAGAGCCAAGACCCCCAGGAAGTCTGGGCCAAGTGCAAGTAAAGCTGCCCCTAAGCCCCAGGCTGTAGAAAAGTCACCAGGTATTTTCAAAGAAATGTTTTTTAATGTTTGGCTGGTTTGATTCTGAGTATTGCAGTAAGATTTCATTACATACATGCCTTGAAAAATGTAATTTTGGTCAATGGGAGCTGAGCTCCCATTACAATCAGTGGGAGTAGCAGCAGCCAATGACATATTTGCTATCTGAAAATGGATATTTTGCTAACTTGCATGTGATTGGCTGCTGCTTCACTCACTTTAATGGAGCTTCTACTGAACATGTGCAAGGCATTTAGATACTGAGGCTTCCTGGTTTCAGTAGAAGCAGCCAGGGGAGGAATTAGGAGTGTTGCTTTCCAGAAAAGTCATGGCATTGGCACCAAATGTACCTTTTAACCCTTGCAGAAAACACACTGATGAGTCGCCCATAGTCTGAGTGATTACTCTAGAAACTGCAGGGAATGTGCTCTTCTCTGTCGCTTCTGGCTGACCACTTGTGTTCTGTGATTGACGGAAACATTTTATTTTAAAGCAGTTACCCCCAGAAGAGGCCGGCCGAGAAAGAGGCCGCTTCCCGAAGCCTTCACCCCAACCCAGGCAGACGCTGAACCCAAGGATCCCCTGCAACAGCCTGCTCCGGAGCAAGAGAACGCGGACAACGCTTCACAGGAGAAACGTAATGAAAAGGAGGGGGGATCCACGGCCGGCACACCAACCAAAGACGCAGATTCGAGTAAGACGCGGTGTCCGCGTGTTAATGTTTTGCCAGCTCTGCTGTGTGTGTGTGTGTGTGTGTATGTATGATAGATATATATATATATATATAGATATATATATATATATATATTATACGTACAAAGAAACTGCTAATCGTCCTACTCCCCTCGTTGTGATAGAGCAATTTAATTTGGTTCCAGGTACTGATTTATTCCTGCAACACAATACTTCCCATCTATAAGAACCATAAGAAGTAAAAATAGCAATAGTTGCTCCGCGCAGTAGTACGCTTTCTGTGGTTTCTCTCACCTGAGGGGCATCCAATAGAATTGGAAATCATTTGATATCGGTGATTATTTTGCAGATTTAGGTAGATTGGTATGTGCAGAAATTGATATATTTGCGTATAGGTCTATATTGCTGGGAACGGGGGGATTTCAAACACTAATGGCTGCTTTTTATTTATTTATTTTTTTTGTAGCGGTTGATTCTAGCCCAAAAGACTCTGAAACTCCAGCAAAGAAAAGTAAACTGGACTCGCCGGCAAAAGACGCCAAGCTGCCGCCTTTTAACGCCAGTGTCCCCATAGGTAAGCGCATGTGCGATGTGCCCCCCGCATCGTGTGAACGGTCGGCATCTGTGTGACGCCTTCTGTTTTTAGGGTTTAATTTATTTAGAGCACTCGTTTCTTTGTAGAAAATGAAAACGTACGTAATTCTTTATAAACAGACATATTAAGTATTTCAGCATAAATCCCTGAAATGTGATATTCACCGTACCGTTCCGTCCTGTCGTTAAATTTCCAATGGTTTGAAGACTGAGACTTTGTCTGGCGGCCATCCCCAAAGCTTCCTTAACCCGGTAATCATTTTATAAAGGAGCCCCGCTTTTTGCCGTTTTGTTTTGCAGGATTGGAGTTTCTGGTACCAAAAACCGGCTATTTCTGTGAACTCTGCTCACTTTTCTACATGGACGAAGCTTCCAAGCTGAAGCATTGCAAGAGTCTGCGGCATTACCAGTCTGTAGAGGTGAGGGTCACATTGTCACTCATCTTCCTAGTCATGTCTGTTCTACAGTGCCTATATACATAATGTAGAGTTCCCTTTGACAGGAGTGCATATAATATATATATATATATATATATATATATATATATATATATATATATTAGAGTTATGAACGTTTGGTAAATCTCTTCCCTGTTTAAGGTAACTGTAGTGGGGCATATTCTCCCCGTTATGGTGGAATCTCACTGGCCCCGCACAGGAACGATGAGAAGGAGCTTGTGCCAGGGCCCAGCTTAAGAGATACAAGTTCTGTCTCTGACCGATGTCCATTTCCTAGTCCTTAAACCGGATATCGCCAAAGCGATCTTTACTCATTGGGGATCGGGCGCCAGCTAGAGGTGGCTACATTACGTTTATATCTCGGTGCCGTGTGCTGGAGTTGTCCCTCTATTACTTACAGTCCCCACGGCCAGCTTCGTATTTTAACTGCTATCTCCAGAATGTAAAGGGAAAACATAACCCCTTTTCCTGGGTCATCATTAAAAGGGGGAGAGGCGTCTATAACACGTTAGAGCCTGGATCTGGTATTTGATAAGTACCAGACTGATGATAACGAGATACACCGAATGTGCTTCACGTGTAATGCGCGTCTTTTCTCACGCCTCTCCCTGCTCTACGTCTTCCAGAAACACATGGCCAAGGAAGCGGACGCACCGGAAAAGAAAGACGGCGCGACGGAGTAAAGGCAACAACGCCGCTCAAGCAGAAGGAAGAATCAAACCTACTCTGAATATTTAGGGTCCATTGTGTATTTAGTTTTAATTTCTCTCAGTCGCGTTTCCAGAACAGTTTATGTTGTAAAAAGGGATCTCGATGTAGAAAGAAAGTAGCTGGAAAAATATAATTTGCTAGTTTTTGTTTCCAGTTTATCCTGCTTGCAGATCTTCACATTGCTTTAATAATTACTCCTGCTTTGCAGTTTAGTTAGTCGCACATATCCTGCGCTCTTTCCTGCTGGAGTATATGTCGTGTATTCACTTTCTGACACTGTCCTTCTGCTTAAGGTGTCCGCGGCATTCGTGTTTTCACTGTTAATACCGCGAAATCTGTCAAGCTTCAGCCTCCGGGGCGAGTGAAAGTAAAACACATAACCATTTATAAGATGAGAATGGATTCATTTTTGTCACCTAGCTGTGGACGGGACAGCCTTTTCTAATAAAGGGTGTGTTTTACTTTCTCTCCTCGAAGGTGGCATAATGTAATAGACTTGTAAGGGTTAATCCTGTATGATCACGCCGAGATATCGGCTTAGATTTTTCTTTCTCTGTATATATCAGTGTTCCACGTGTAATTTTGAAATGCTGCCTTTATTTTGTTGGAAAACCTTTTTTTTTTATTAAGAAAGCATTTTAATTTTGCGCTTTTTGTTTTTGAGGGGTAATTTATTAAGCTTCAGTTTCTACGGGGTAAGGCTTATTAAGCACCCAGCCGCGTGGGTTAGTGGGAGTTCTGTGATATTGCTCTATAGATAAATTACCCGGCCTTCATGTTCTTCACCCACAAAAGTTTGGTTTACGACTTGTTTCCTCAGACCTGTGCGTCTTTAAGGTGACTTCTTTTGTATAAAGTTTTTTCTTTTTTTCTTTTTTTTCCAAAATTCTGCAAAAATTAAAGTTAGAACTGTTTCTAAATATGAGTGACTTTCTGCCTTTATATTCCTTTATTGCATGATGAAACAATATACACCTATGCACAGGGTTGCCTGCTTTGTGATCAGCTGCTCGTGTCAGGTCAGTAGTGCTCTGGGTTGGTTGCTCTGTAATCAACTGCTTTTGTCTGTACAGAACATCGGCTGCTAAAGTAGGGACTGCCCTGTGAGAATAAGGAAGGCCAGAAAACCCAAGACATACTCAAAAGGATGTAATAAAGTAAAAAGTTTGGTTTCTTCTCCATAGTGTCATCATCTTGGCCACAGAGATCAGAAGACAAGATGTGACAGTTTATAGGTGCCAAGGATTCTCCCTAAATGAATGTATATCCTGATAGTGACAGAGCGGCGGGTTTTATTAAAAATATATTATGTCTGATCGCATTCCAAGCTAAAGGAAATCTCGGAGCATTTTGTTACAGAAGAAATTAAATTTGCATGGAGGAGACGGTTTTATTAACTGTCATCTCTTGGGAATTTGTATAAAATATTATTTTAGTTTGTATTCCCTGTCTTGATAGGGTTTTTCATAATTTGTAACATGGAACCCTGTAACAAAAGGATATGTACGAGACCAGGGGTGTCCAAGTTTTTTCTGCAGTGGGACACTTCACGGAGAGAAAATATGGCCTTTTAGCTTTATAATGCATATTAATGCAGGGTTAATTTGGAGATGATTAAAAAAGCAGAGAGCAGTTTTTTGATAAACTTTGTCGTTCTATTAATACCAAGTTACTTAAACCGTAAAACAAAGTCAGTCCACAAACCATTTAAAACAAGTTTAGCCAAATAAAACTGTAGAAGCTGGATTTAATCTGGCTGACGCACGCTGGAGGCATCATACGCGGGATGCCTGAAGCCACAGTTTACTGCCATTGATCCTTTTGATAAAATATGCAGATTGAAACAGAGTTAATAACACAAAACCTTTACTCTTCCACTCACTGATTTCTCCGCCTAGAAAGGTTTGTCCTCTGAAGTGACTACAAATTCAGGAGGGTGTTTTATATCAGGATAAGTAAAATTAAATAGGTAAATTTATTCCTGCCAGAAAACCAATGACCAAATACACACCAGGACAGGCTCTGCCACACACACACACACACACACACAAACACTGACACACCACGCGGGCCGCACCTGGAAGTCCAGCGGGCCGAATTTGCCTGGAAACCCATTGAGTGCAAATTTTAAGGCTGTTAAAATGATAGACACTCAAATATTGACCTGCCGGGTTACAATGTCAGGGTGTTTAATGAAAATTTTAAACATTTTCACTCTGGAGCCGCATCATCTAAAGGTAATAGCATTTTAATTATGTTTTATTAGGTTGAAGAACACTTTAAGCTACTTAATCACTTTAATATTCATTATTTAGATTGTAAGCTTGCGAGCAGGGCTCTCTCCACCAAATGTATCGGTTTGTCTTAGTCTGTCAATTCTTGTCTTGTCATATCCCTTGAATTTATGTATTGTATTAAGCGCTGCGTAAACTGTTGGCGCTATATAAATATAGGATAATAATAATAATAATTATTTGTAGCCTGTAACAGGTTTGGAATACTCTACGCATGTATAGCGCCACCTAGTGGAAGGAAATGGTGCAAATGTTACAAATATTCATTGTTTGAAATGGTTTGAATTAAACATTAAAGATAAAAGTAGGTGTACGTCCTGTATGCATACCTGGGAAATATGAGGGTCTTGACCCCGGTCTCGGTGAGGGGGCAGATTCTTAGGGCCACACGATATGGAGCTGACCATATTGCTGGGATCATGTAGAAGACTCCCAAGCGGTGCTTTTGCTACCAGTAAATAATGTTTGACTCGATTAAGTATGTTTTTAAATAGTGACAAGCCAAGGTTTCCATGAGGACTGGAATTTAGAGCCTTTTGGGTCACTTCATAGAATCTTCACAATGGGCTTATAAAGGGCTTCGAGTCTCATTTAGGAAGTTCCCAGGAATACTGGTGTATACATCGCTGTGCGGATGTTATGGGCAGGTGAGAAAAATGCTATAACGTAAGAATGCTTTCATAGTTAACATGTTTATAGTTTGTTTTTATTAGACTTTTCTTCTTCGTCTTTATGGGGGGAAAAAAATCTTCGTATTCCACGAATATTCGCCCATTCCTTTGTTCGGTTTGGGCAGATATTCGCGTACATTCTTCGTGGTTTTTTTCTTTTTTTGCTGTTTTTTTGTAGAAGGGGTTAATACAGGGTTAACACACTATGCAGCAGCTTTGGTGCCAGGGTTTTAAAGGTCTGTACGAGCAACTATTGGTCGCCGGCATGGGCCTCCTCCGCCATCAACCAATGAGTTGCTCCTATGGACCTCCTAACGGCGAACCTACGGATTTCTGCTCCCGTTAACCCCTGCGATGCTGCGTAGAGAACGGTAGGCTAGATGGGGAAGGGACCAGGGAGATTAGTAAACGAAGACGAATATGAAGATTCTTCGTGTTGCGTGTCTTCGTATACGTTATGCCGCCCCCATGTCCGTTTCTTTGGTATTCAGGTTGAGTAACTTGTTCGCCCGAATGCACAAGTCTAATTTTTATCATTCAACAAAAGGCAAACTGAGTGAATAGAAGAAAAATCTAAATCAAATCACTATTTGCTGGGACCACCCTTTGCCTTTGCAGCATCAGTTCTGCTTGGCGCACTTACATACAGTCAGGGATTTTGTAGGCATATAGCTACGCGTATGATTAAAGAATTACACCAAACAGGTGCTGATCATCGTCGATTTAATACGTAGGTTGAAACAAAATCATTAACTGAAACAGAAACGGCTGTGTAGGAGGAATACAACTGGGTAACAGCCAAGCTCACTAACAAGGTGAGGTCGCTGAAGACGTCCACCATGGCAGCACTGAGAACAGCAACAACTCACAAGGTAGCTACACCATCTCAGGAAGGCATCTCCCAGGCAGACATTACAAAGCAGGAAACCGTGGGACCCTGTTACACCCATCTACTGTCTGAAAAGTCTGGTCAAAAGTGGTCTTCCTGGCAGACTAGTGGTCAAAAAGCCAGATTTCCATCATGGAAAAAGGCCAAATGACTCAAAAATTCACAAGAACTGGAGTACAGAAAAAATGGCAGCAGGTGCTCTGGACTGATGAGTCAAACATTATAATATTAGGCTGCAGCAGAAGGCAGTTTTATCACTGAAGGGCTGGAGAGCGGTACAAAGATGAGTGTAGGCAACAGTGAAGGTTCCTTGCTAGTTTGGGGCTGCATTTTTGCAAATGAAGTAGGATATTTGGTGAGATAATCTCGATGCTGATACTTACCCATCGTGCGGTACCATCAGGGAGGCATCCGATTGGCCGCACATTTTTTCTGGAGCATGATGACCCCAAACATACAGCCACAGCCATTCATCGTAAAGAAGAACAAGGAGTCCTGAAGGAGATGGTATGGCCTCCGTAGAACCCGTAGAGTGAGAAGTAACGGAGTCGCGTAAATCCTCTGCGAAGAACTGCGGTTAGTTCTCCAAAATGTTTGGAACAAACTACCTGCCGGGATTCTTAAAATACTGCGTGTGAGTGAACCTAGAACTCATGCTGTTTTGAAGGCAAAGGGCGGTCACACCAAATATTCATTTAATAATGATAAGAATAAACTATTAATGTCTATTTTTGAACAATCCTTACTTTATAGCATGTTTTCCCACCCGCCTAAAACGTTCCCTCCCTATCCATCCCTTTCCCTCCCTACCCATCCCTTTCACCGCTTGCCGCACTTGAAACGTCGTTCCGGGTACTGCTGAATTCATAAACCCTTCTGCTAAATGAATGAATCATTCCAAGCTTTAGTCTCATTCATAATTTTTGTTGGGAACACTTCATTGTAATGTGACTCTAAAGCAGGTCCTGATGGAGTATAGATCTAAAGGGACTTGGCAGCGTCCCAGGCAGGATCTTCAGCAAAGAACGCATACCAATGTAGAGTGACGTTTAAGAGAAGCTGCAGCATAAAAGCCTTCTCCGCGGTCCAACGTTTACATCATTGACCAGTGGCAGGAGGTGCTCTCATTGCAGTCAGTAGGAGTGCTTTATACTCGTGGGCACGAGGGGGGTCTTATTACACCCCCACCCCAGGAGCTAGCTGATTGGCAGTAAGTACATCACATGGTGTTTGGGGAACGGATGAGATTCTGCAGAATGCCCCCATAAGCATTTGTAAGGGGGTCGCCACAAACATTTAAAGGTACGGCTCAGCTATCATACGCATTCACTCGCATATGACGGCTGCAATGTCCTTTTAAATTGTGTGACCCTGACAATCTGTCCATTTACCCCAAGGCCCTGAGACTGGGGTAAAACCACTGACAGTGTGAGAGATACTAACTAGCTCATCCATACAACAAGCAGACGGCTACAATTACAGGTTACGGGCTTTTAATGGATATTTGTGCCCCAGTTATCAGGTGGGGACCCCTTTACCCCAGACCTGTTATAAGACCCTGAGCTGCTTTCAATTGTTACCCCCCCATGGATCTTCCCTATAGCCACGCCCCCAAGTCAAGCAAGCTAGAGGTTTCTGTGTTGTAGTTCACACTGCGGGCGCTAGATGGATATGTTACTGCTCAGCTACTTCTAACAAAAGACTACAGTTCCCGAGAGGCAACGCGCGTCAGAGACAGCGCTCTGTGAATACGCACATTACGGGGTGACGTCGGCGGGCGGGGTTTTGGAAGGGAGTCGTGCAGACATGGCGGAGCTGGAGACAGCGGCAGAACATGAGCGGATTTTACGGGAGATTGAGAGCACGGAAACGGCCTGTATTGGGCCTACACTGCGGTGAGTGCAGGGAGTGAGAACCAGGCAATTGGGGGCGAGACACCCGGGTACAGACGTAAGACAGACAGAGAAGGGTATAAGAATGTTGAGGTAATGGGTGAGACAGACAAGGGGAAGACAGGGGAGAGACACATAAACAGAGGGGTGAGACAGCTATGAGGAGTAACGAGGAGAAAGGACTGAGACATGTAAGAATATGCAGAGGGATAGGGAAGGCAGGCCCAGGGACAGCGGCAGGTTTGGGCAGGCAAGCAGCGAGCCAGTGGTGCGTCTAGGCAGGCAGGCAGGCAGGCAGGCAGCGGGCCAGCGGCGGGTCTGGGCAGGCAGGCAGGGGGCCAGCGGCGGGTCTGGGCAGGCAGGCAGCGGGCCAGCGGCAGGCAGGCAGTGGGCCAGCGGCAGGCAGGCAGTGGGCCAGCGGCAGGCAAGCAGTGGGCCAGTGGCAGGGTGGGCAGGCCAGCCGCGGGTCCGGGCAAGCAGCATGCAAAGACAAGGTCTGGAAAGGCAAGCAGCGGTCCAAGAGAACATTGGGGCAGACGGCTACTGCACAGTACAGGGCAGGCAAGCACAAAGCCAGAGGGATGTCAGGTCAGGCTTGTGGTAGGCAAATGGAGTGCTGAAGTAGACAAGCACCAGGGCAGGCAAATATCAGGTCAGGCAGCCACTGGGCCAGCTGAGGGACAGGGCAGGCAAATATCAGGTCAGGCAGCCACTGGGCCAGCTGAGGGACAGGGCAAGCAATCGCCAAGGCAATGGAATGTTGGGACAGGAAAGCCCCGTGCAGGCAGGAAAGCACCTGGCCTGTGGAGGACCTGTTGGTGTTTATTCGGCATAGGTGGGCGCCGAGACAAAGCGGCTGCCGCAGGTTCTTCTGTCGCATGCAGGGCGTTGGAAGGAATGGCGTGTCCCCGGGCACTCCTCGTTATATTAACCATTCATATCCCTGGGTGCTTTCCTCTAGTTCTTCCTTGGGAGCCCCGTTCATCCTGTTTGTATATATTTAACGGATTTGTGTTTATATTTATGCGTTTTATGCATGTATATTTCGTGTAGATATTGTGTATTTAAAGCTAAATTATTTTCCTGCCGAGACGGAGGAGAGATGAGCTGTTTTCTACCTTGTAGTTTCAACTTGCCTGCAATGGATACCTGCATTGTATTGCCCCCCCCTCCAAGTTTTCTTAACCCTCGAATGTCGAGCGCTCTTCTTCAAGCTGTTGCCAAGTTTCTGTTAGCGTTGCGAGTTCTTAAGCCACCTTTGCGCAGGTTTGGCTCGCTGAACTCTGCTTGACAGCGACCTCGCCGCCACTCGACCTTTACTGGGTAGATGGGCCGGTTTTGTTTGGATGTTCGGGGGGCCGGTGCGTGTAACCCTGTGCGTGTAACCCGAGACCGGGACGCGTTGGCCTGAGGATATATTTTTGGAGTCACATGAGGGAAGCAGGAAGGAGATGCTGGCGTGTCCCGTGAGAGGTAGAAAGAGACACACTGAGGATTGTAGCCGTGTGGGGTGCCCTGTATACTGCGTGTCCTGGCCACCCAGGCATTGGTTCTGTATTACAGCGTGTCCTGACTGTGGATTGGTCCTTTATTACAGTGTGTTCTGGCTGTTAATTGGTCCTGTGTATATTGTGATCTGGTCACGCAGGCTCTTGATTGGCCCTGTTACAGTGTGTTCTGGCTGTTGATTGGTCCTGTGTATATTGTGATCTGGTCACGCAGGCTCTTGATTGGCCCTGTTACAGTGTGTTCTGGCTGTTGATTGGTCCTGTGTATATTGTGATCTGGTCACGCAGGCTCTTGATTGGCCCTGTTACAGTGTGTCCTGGTTGTGGATTGGTCCTGTGTATATTGTGATCTGGTCACGCAGGCTGTTGATTGGTCGTGACATGCGCATGCTCAGTGCCACTGAATGCATCGGCCGGGCATCTGCTTTCCATCGGGGAATAAGCCGCCGGTCAGCAATGGCTGCCCCTTTACCTGAATTAAGTGCTATTAATACTGTGAACTCTCTGCCGGTGTTTTGCCCTTTTATTATTACGTAAAATAATCATTTATCTCCTGCCGGCCTCTGTCCTCTCCTGGGATTCCACTTCCTGTAACAATAAGTGGCGTTTCCTGTCGGCCAGCCGCGCGTTTATAGCAGATATTGTCTTCACGTTTCCTTAGAGCGCTCTTTTTTCCGACCCTTTTTATCCAGTAAATATCAGACAGAAAGAAAAAATTCCAGTTTTATTTTTAGACAGCTTTTTTCCCAACAAAGAGAAGTTTGGGTTCCGTTCGTGGAGAATGAGTGAATTTAAAGGAATAATCCTCCAAAATCATCTCGCTTCATTAACCTGTCTTAAGTGATTCTGCGCCATCTTAACACGAGAGAAGAACTTGGTTCGGGGGCCGGGCCTGCAAAGTAGAGACTCTGAGCTGGTATGGGATGGCGATATGGCCTGTATGGACGGGGGACAGTTCTGGGGTATTAGAAACCCTTGGGCTGTGCTTGATGGGGGCGACCCGTGGGACACAGAGGGGGCAAATGTGATCTCAACAGATGGTAGGCAGGAGATACCGTGTGAGGGTAATACAGAAAGATGACTTCCGTGGTAAAAGTGTAGCAACAAAAGGAAAGTTATATTGGTTGCCATGGAGACTGCATCACTTTTTGTCTCTGTGCATCTACTTACCTTTGTATCCCTGCAAGGATGGCAGCTAGAAATGGAGTAGAATGGGAGGTTGGTGATCTAAGGGAGGAAGGTCCGGCATCAACGGTGAGAAACTCCGTGACTTACTGTGGCCCCCTAGGTGAATCAGGGGCCAATAGGCATGCTGGCTGGTGGGTGAAGTCATGGCCTTTGACATTGGTATAGGGTTGAGTCCTTAAGCAGCCAGCTGGTTAAACTTACCCTTGCATTGAATCGGGGGGGTAGACGTGCCCCTCAAAGGGCACATACGAGGGGTGTGGGGTTGGCCTGTTGAAGTCCAGCTCTCTCTGCCGCGTCTGCCCAGCTGCTTAGTCACCGGCCGTCCCAAAATATCACAGACGAGGCTGGAAATTTCCACCCTGAAGCTCAGCCACGGCTCTCATATAACTGTGTGAGCCTTTAGCACTGATACCCCTCTCCCCCAGTCACTTTTTGCCTTAAAATCAGCACCTGTCATAAACGACCCCTCGGCCCCCAAAATGAAAGCAAAATAACTAGAATTTTTCCAAGTATTAGATTAAAAAATATTCCAAAATATTGCCTATTTTCTTGTTTTAAACCAGTTTTTGCCCCATAATATGATGTTTTCAGGCAGCTGCTTATCAGCCTTTTGTATGATTCTCGCTCTGTTATCTGACCCCCGATCTACTAACCCCCCCCCGACTGTTACAGGGTCACCGTACCCAAGGCTGGGTACCCCTGTTTGAGGGCTGAGGAATCACCAGTCAGTCCCTCATACGGATCGCACTCAGCTATCCACTGATCATCCAGACCGCCATTCGTAGCAAACCAAGAAGAACTCTCTTTATTACAAACACACAGAACTTTATACAATCTCAATGCAATGTGTACCGAACCCAACCCCCAATCCCATCACTCCCATCCCATCACAAATCCCATCAGTATACAGGGGATGTATCAGGTGAGGGGATTACAGAATACAATGGGTTCCCCCACCTGTGTTATCCCCCCTGTAGTGCGGGGGCCGTCTGGGCAGACAGGGCTGTGTTGGCTGATTAAGAGCCCCAGCCAGATTATAGGATCGTCTCTTTGAAGGCTGGGGCTGAATCCACATCAGTCTCTGGGCCGAATACACAATAAACACAATATAATATATTACCGGGTCACGGGATACAGAACCGGACACAAAAGCGCTCCGTGACCCGGCTAAACTTCATATGACATATGAGCCAGCTAGCCTAGGCCCTGTCACACCGACTCCTTATCATACTGCCTGTGGGGAATAATAGAATGGCTCAGTCTTAATCACCCAGCCTGACACTCTGACTAATGAAAGTCTATGGAGGAACGGACTTCATTAGCATCGCCATAAAGCATCCTCTCAGTGTGGTGTTGGAGTCGGGAAAATCACCCAAAATATCACATGACTGACAGCGACGGCGGCTCCAGGTCTGGACATAAATGAGTATATTACTGTATACAGCGCTGGGGGTTATATTACTGTATACAGCGCTGGGGGTTATATTACTGTATACAGCGCTGGGGGTTATATTACTGTATACAGCGCTGGGGGTTATATTACTGTATACAGCGCTGGGGGGTTATATTACTGTATATAGTGCTGGGGGGTTATATTAATGTATACAGCGCTGGGGGTTATATTACTGTATACAGCGCTGGGGTTATATTACTGTATACAGCGCTGGGGGTTATATTACTGTATACAGCGCTGGGGGTTATATTTATTACGGTATACAGCGCTGGGGGGTTATATTTATTACGGTATACAGCGCTGGGGGGTATATTATTGTATACAGTGCTGGGGGGGGCGATATTACTGTATACAGTGCTGGGGGGTTTGCGGAAGGAGATTTATTTTTTCCAATGGGGCGTCCCCTTTAATATTGGTGAGGTGTGAACCTGCGCACCACACAATGTGTTGGGGAGAGATGCTTCATGCGTTTGCTGTATTCATCTGTGATGCTGTAGACCAGTTCCCTGCCATTTGTTGGGTTTGGCTGCATTGTTTTACATATGCATGATTCTGGGACTCTGTTGTCACAGCCCCTTTTCCCATTTG
>JALMGF010000163.1:475000-747500 GCA_023333645.1 Sceloporus occidentalis | reverse complement strand
ATCAGAGACATCAACATGCATCATGCTGGACAGCGCTGACTTTAAAGGGGCAATCATATAATATCATATACATAGCTGAGAGGCCCCTTTAAATTTACGCAGTGCCACCCCT
Organism: Sceloporus occidentalis; assembly: GCA_023333645.1. Taxonomy (NCBI): domain Eukaryota; kingdom Metazoa; phylum Chordata; class Lepidosauria; order Squamata; family Phrynosomatidae; genus Sceloporus; species Sceloporus occidentalis. The sequence continues at coordinate 747,388 of JALMGF010000163.1, read as the reverse complement.
GCGAATGCATGGGGGTGGATTCTACAGCCCCCCCCCCCAAATATGCAGTTGCCCCAGATATTTCCCATGCAGGGGGTCGCACACAAGTCTTTGACGTGATATACTTACCGTCAGTCAGCTCCCGCGGTGGCTTGGCACATGCTGGGAGCGGCACTCTAATCAGACCCCCATGCGCATGATTTCAATGGGAGCACTTTGCAATTGAAGCTGCAGCAATAGGGCTGCTGCTTCTATCTTTTTTATCCCCCTCCCCATTTGTATAAAGAACGCAGACATGTAACATGTCCCCCGATCACATGGCAGCGCAGTATGGTTCATGGCCGTAACAATAAATGTTGGCAGAGGAACAAGGGTGACCGCATCGGCCGTGTTTTCCAGGACACATATCATTTTAACCTATTGCTGACCAGCCCAGGTAAAGTGCTGCCCTGCAGTATGTGGGATGTATAGACTTATAGAAAGGAACCAATTAGTTATGCATCCTCCATACTACAGGGCAGCACGTTATCTGGACTGGTCAGCGATATATAAAAATGATATGTGGACCGGAAAACATGGCCGTGGCGTGTGGTCGCCGTACCCGGAATAATGTTATTAAGCAACCGGGCGCAAACGATGCTGAAACTCGTTAGAATGCGCGTCCGCGATGCTGCGCTGCCAATGGTCGAGTCAGATCATCTTAGCGTAATTTACACAGCTGCTATAGGAATAAGGGAATTCATTACCCTAAATAACCACACGAAATGCCCCACGTCCCGTGTAACCTGCTTCCTCCCCCCACCAAGGCGTTATTCACCGGAGACGGCTGTATATGTTACTTATTCTCCTTTTACCGTTCGTTTAAAATTCCGTTTTACCGCAGTGTCTCCCAGTCTTTCCAGTAGCCTCCCCTCCCCCACCGCTAACCCATTTATTTCTCCTCTCTCACTCCTGCATTAACAAAAACATCCATCTGGGCTTTACACAGGTTCAGTAATACGTAGATCTGAGTATATATATATATGTTGTATGTATATCGTACGCTCTTCAGACACTTTGGATAGCTGTAGAAATTGGTCACTTCAGATAATTTTTGGACCACAAATTTATAGAACGTATATTAAAGCGCTAGAAGTATTTGAATTTGCATTCTTTTTCGTGGGGGGCATTAATGTTAGAGTCAGTGTTTTTATAGTCAACTTTTTAAAAATTTTTATATTAAAGGGAAAGTCCTGTGCCCCATGCAGCCCCACCAATGAAGAATGCATACTAAAATACTTAACCTAAAGCACTCCAACCTATAAGCATTCTTCAACCTTAAAAAATAAACTCACCTTAAGGAGAAGCTGCAGCTCCAGAGCTACTGAACAACGACCCCCTCCATAGTCCCATATTTGGCCAAACATATCCTAAAAGCCTAAAATCTGGGGGCAGGGAAAGGGGAAAATGCAGAACCCCCTCAAAGGATTTCTAGGGGGGGGACCAACTAAAGATTTAAAGGTACCACTCAGCTCTCAAATGCCTTAAAGTGCATAGGATCACCGGGAAGTTCGCTTAACCCCTTCGTGTATGGGCTCACAATGCATTGTCCTTAAGGGGTTAATTTTCACTCATCCCCTATTGTAATGGTTGATGAGGTCACACTAAGGCCAATGGATGAAAGGAAGGGGTTAACGGCATTGCAGAGGGTTTCACATAGAAAGAGGCTGGGGAGAGAGGGGCTTCTGTTTGGAATTACATTTCATGGAAACCTGTGATTTTCCATCTAAAAGATAAAAGCAAACTAACACTTATTGCTTATTCTGTAAAAAAAAAAAAAAGTGTACAATAATCAAGCAAAATAAGGTAAAACATGGGGTTTTGGTGGCTTGCAGTGTGTGATGCGATGTTTCCCTCGCTGGAGCTTCATTGATCTACGGTTTCCAAGGAGCGGAGGGCTTCCCGTGTGCGATTGCCTTTGATTGCTGTGAATTGATCCAGCCCATTCAGAACAGATGGATGAATTGTTTAGAATGTGCGAGGGGCCGAGCTCTGGGTATATCCGTCCGTGCAGGAGTGCACTCGGCTCACATGAGTGGGGTGTGTGAGCGTGAGTGTTTCAAAGAAGAGTGTTACTTGTATCCATATATTATTATTATTTTTTATTGTTCTATATAGCGGCATCAAATTCCGTAGCGCTGTACAATGGGTGGACAAATATATTTGAATGTTCCACTGAGCCGGAGCATACCTCCCATATGCGAGATTTCCCTTTACGACAGCTTTACATTTATTTAGTTAAACAATTAAATATTGGAGCAACGCTCTAAATAATTTTTTTCTCCACCTTTTTTTCCTCCCCTGTTATGAGCAGCAAGATCAAAGTCTTATTATTTATTTGTCTTATCTTATTATTATCCAGTTCAGTGCGAACTTTCTCCTTTGAGATTTTTTTCTGATTACACCAAGTACAAAGAAAAAAAAGTCAAGATAAAAATATATATTTTTTTTTATTGACGCCCTGATGAAGATCATCATTTGGCACAAAAACATTATTTAAAAAAATAATAATTACTGTTCAACAAAGCAAGGAATCAGCAAATACCCTGCAATACGTCTAGCGGTGAAATGAAGAGGATTTTTTTTTATCAATCTTGGAGATGCGGGAACAAGATTTGTGAGATCACTGCAGCAAAAGCAAAGATATACGGCAGGGGGATGATGATCCAACTACTGCTGCAGGGAGATCTGGGAGACACCGCAGACATTTGGGGCGAACTGCAGGGAGATCCAGATAATACTGCAGAGAGATCCAGATAATACTGCAGCGAGATCCAGATAATACTGCAGCGAGATCCAGATAATACTGCAGCGAGATCCAGATAATACTGCAGAGAGATCCAGATAATACTGCAGAGAGATCCAGATAATACTGCAGAGAGATCCAGATAATACTGCAGCGAGATCCAGATAATACTGCAGAGAGATCCAGATAATACTGCAGCGAGATCCAGATAATACTGCAGGGAGATCCAGATAATACTGCAGAGAGATCCAGATAATACTGCAGAGAGATCCAGATAATACTGCAGAGAGATCCAGATAATACTGCAGAGAGATCCAGATAATACTGCAGCGAGATCCAGATAATACTGCAGCGAGATCCAGATAATACTGCAGAGAGATCCAGATAATACTGCAGAGAGATCCAGATAATACTGCAGAGAGATCCAGATAATACTGCAGCGAGATCCAGATAATACTGCAGAGAGATCCAGATAATACTGCAGAGAGATCCAGATAATACTGCAGCGAGATCCAGATAATACTGCAGAGAGATCCAGATAATACTGCAGCGAGATCCAGATAATACTGCAGAGAGATCCAGATAATACTGCAGCGAGATCCAGATAATACTGCAGCGAGATCCAGATAATACTGCAGCGAGATCCAGATAATACTGCAGAGAGATCCAGATAATACTGCAGCGAGATCCAGATAATACTGCAGCGAGATCCAGATAATACTGCAGCGAGATCCAGATAATACTGCAGCGAGATCCAGATAATACTGCAGAGAGATCCAGATAATACTGCAGCGAGATCCAGATAATACTGCAGCGAGATCCAGATAATACTGCAGCGAGATCCAGATAATACTGCAGAGAGATCCAGATAATACTGCAGCGAGATCCAGATAATACTGCAGCGAGATCCAGATAATACTGCAGCGAGATCCAGATAATACTGCAGAGAGATCCAGATAATACTGCAGAGAGATCCAGATAATACTGCAGCGAGATCCAGATAATACTGCAGCGAGATCCAGATAATACTGCAGCGAGATCCAGATAATACTGCAGAGAGATCCAGATAATACTGCAGCGAGATCCAGATAATACTGCAGAGAGATCCAGATAATACTGCAGCGAGATCCAGATAATACTGCAGCGAGATCCAGATAATACTGCAGAGAGATCCAGATAATACTGCAGAGAGATCCAGATAATACTGCAGAGAGATCCAGATAATACTGCAGAGAGATCCAGATAATACTGCAGAGAGATCCAGATAATACTGCAGCGAGATCCAGATAATACTGCAGCGAGATCCAGATAATACTGCAGCGAGATCCAGATAATACTGCAGCGAGATCCAGATAATACTGCAGCGAGATCCAGATAATACTGCAGCGAGATCCAGATAATACTGCAGAGAGATCCAGATAATACTGCAGCGAGATCCAGATAATACTGCAGCGAGATCCAGATAATACTGCAGAGAGATCCAGATAATACTGCAGAGAGATCCAGATAATACTGCAGAGAGATCCAGATAATACTGCAGCGAGATCCAGATAATACTGCAGAGAGATCCAGATAATACTGCAGAGAGATCCAGATAATACTGCAGAGAGATCCAGATAATACTGCAGAGAGATCCAGATAATACTGCAGAGAGATCCAGATAATACTGCAGAGAGATCCAGATAATACTGCAGCGAGATCCAGATAATACTGCAGCGAGATCCAGATAATACTGCAGCGAGATCCAGATAATACTGCAGAGAGATCCAGATAATACTGCAGCGAGATCCAGATAATACTGCAGCGAGATCCAGATAATACTGCAGAGAGATCCAGATAATACTGCAGAGAGATCCAGATAATACTGCAGCGAGATCCAGATAATACTGCAGAGAGATCCAGATAATACTGCAGAGAGATCCAGATAATACTGCAGCGAGATCCAGATAATACTGCAGCGAGATATGGAACTTTATGCAGCGAGATCCAGGTGATGCTGCAACAAAGTCTTTTCCTTTTTCCAACCCTCACTTAAAAATAATCTAAAAAAACAAAGATATATTGCATTTTGTCAAGTAACTCATTCACAAAGAAGGGAACCGATGGGAAATCCCATAGATTATACAATAAGCGAGAATTAGTTTCCTTCCAGTTGTTAAGAGACCGCTCGTCGTGATTAACGATCTGTGCGATATCATTAACACGAGCTTCACAAACTAAATCGTCTTCGTGTTATACCCAGCCGGGCGTGCAGGTGGCCGTCAGATCTCTATCCTTACTCTACAGATATTCAGCGGATCAGCCCGACGCGCCCCCATGTAATAAATGATTGAAGCTCCAGGAAGAATCAGAGTAACGGAGTGCTTCAGAATATATATCGCTGGATCACGTAAACGACTGTATGACTCGGGTCCAGATCAACGACGGAGTTATTATGATAGTAAGGATAATGTGCTGAGTACAGATCATATAGCGCTAGAACAACAGAGGAGTATACAGATTTAACAATAAAGCTAAAATGATCAAATACAGTAAAATTTACTGATATAGAAGGAAAATAGACTCCTGTTCTTATGAGCTTACAATCTATTAGGGGAAATGAGACAGAAGGAGAGGGGCCATTTGGGTGAATATGGTTTCATTGGAAAGAGGATGATGCGAAGAAGTCAGTGACCTGGAAATCTTGAAGGTGGGGAGGAACAGATGCTTTTTTTTTTCCCCCTTCAAGAACACAGGTTGTGTGTGCTAGGAGCAGTGATGTATTTACCTTCGCCCGCCAACCACCCCTCCCCCGCACGCGGTGCTTATTACGGCAGTCTGCGCTGAGCCCAGAAGCCTCCGTAGAGTAACTAGGTCGGTTCTGTTTCCATGAGATGAGCTTTAAAAAGAAATATCTCCAAAACAGCTGTTCTGATGGACAAACGCATGCTTAGTCCTAATTAAAACACATTTAAACGAAAATACGCTGCCTTTTATGGGTATTCTAGGTAGACAAATAGTTATATTATCCACAGTATACTAGATTTATTACGCAGCGGAGTGTGGGGGATCCTTAGGTCTATTTTGTCAGAAATGCAGACTGTACAGTAAGCGTGGACCTCGGGAGCTTGTTGCTGGCTAGTGTGCTACACTGTTACTGAAAGGGACAGTTTAATGTCCCCGGCACCCTCATCAAAGAAGAATACATTTTAAGTTCGTTAGTTATGAAAAAAAAATAAACTACCTTAGAGAGAAGCTGCAGCTCCTTGCTTCCTGGCACACAGCTGTGGGGGTGGATATGCAGAATGCCCCCTATGCATTGCCAAGGGGGACACCGCAGAAATTTAAAGGGACCTCATCGTGTATTGAATGTTTTTGCATGATTAACCAGGACGTAATAGTAATATAATTAATATAACGATAATCCTTACGAAAGAACTGAGGAATGCAGTATTTATGATCCCAAGTTTATTTTTAACGATACTGATAGAGGTTTAGGAGAAAACAGTGCAGCATTTATGTGGATCTTGTTCATCCTGTAACGCACCCCTTACATTACAGGACCCTAAGCAATTAGGCAATCCGGTTATATGGTAACACCAGCTGAGCATCTCGTTCAGTGCTCTGATTGTTTCATGGTGAATATTAATGTTAATGGAGCATACAGGGCAGGGGTTAGGATTGTACCGCGCCGAAATCAGGGATGGGGCGGGGGGGGGGGGGCGAAAAAGCACTAACATTACACTGCTGTCTTACTATGGGAAATTCGATGTGTTTATGGCAACTTAACACACATTAAAAGGTTGTAACATATACACGTCATGTAAAGGTGCTTTCTACCTGTCCATATGAGCCGGATTCCAATCCCAACGAAAAACCTCCTAGGAATAAAAACATGCGCAATGACATTAGCCCAACGTTCTCATACCCCAGAACTCCCAGGGTTTGCCTCTGCGTTCTAGGGTTTTTGCCCCAAACCCCAAAAGTAAATGGGTTGATTTGAAAGGCGACACAAACTGGAGATGACTCCTTTACACTCTCCTCTGATTTTAATGATAGCTGAGCATCCAAACTGGTGCTTTTCTCGCTGCTATATCACAGCTGGAATTCCTGCATGAATACAGGTGACTTCATTCAGAAGAAATGTTACGTTTTGTGAAAGATCCAAAATAAACTAAATGGATTTATTTCCTAGGAAGACAAACTATGAAGCATTGAAGCCTTGATGGAGATAGACGTTAATGTATGGCCCCTTGCTGTGCCAGGTTGACCCTTTTTTTTTTTTATCATGACAAAATACAAAAATACATTTCTTTATATTCGTTTGTTATCACTAAACCAACGGAAAAAAAACATACAAGTACAAAAACATATCAGACATGTTAAAAATTCCCCTGCTACGACCATATCCTTAATTATACTTAAATACTATCACCAAGATTAATATTTAATATTGTTTATTGAGTAGTTTGCCATCAAACTTTACTAATTTGGACAATCTATCAATCTAACCTGCCTTGTTGTATTTGATCTATCTATAGGCTCCAAAAATAATATCTGTTTTGGTTCCAGATTGATTGGGATAAAATTCCTTTTTCCATCTGGAGTGGATAAATCAGTTGGGTTTTAACTTTATTCCAGGTAATCCCTTCAGGGGTCTTCCAATTTCTAGTAATTTCTATTTTAATAGATAATAATAAATGTAAGAGAAATCGGAGATCTTTACTATTTGAATTAGGGGGATTTAAATGTAATAATGCCAAATGTGGATTCAATCTCCATTCGGAACCAAAAATCCCTTCCAAACGAAAGGAAATCCTTTTTCCAAAAACTATAAATAGGGGAGCAACTCCACCAGATATGGAGCTCATCACCTCTCGATGCTCCACACCTCCAGCAATTTGGAAAGTTTTTATACATTTTTGTTAGGATTGTTGGTACTCTGTACCACCTGTTCATTAATTTGAACTGTAATTCATTCAAATTGAGATTATGAATATATTTATTAGTGAGATTCTGAGCCTGATCCCAATCTGATATATCAATTTCCCTATTCAAGTCTTTTTCCCATTTTTTGAGTGCTGGGGGAATTAGTTCTTTTTACTATGAATTTATCAACGTCATGGACTTCGTAAGGTTTTTCCTATAATCTTTGGCTTTTAATATTTTTATGAGGAGTCCTATGGATTTGTTATTATCCTCTATATATCATGAATTGGATAGATAGCTTTTTACCCTCAAATATTTAAAGCAGTTCACTGAAGACAAAGAGAATTGTAATATAGAAAAACTTTTAATATTTACCGTATTTTTCGCTCCATAAGACGCAGTTTTTTTCCTCCCAAAGTAGGATGAAAAATCAGCCGCGTCTTATGGAGCGAAGATGCATGCAGGCAGGCAGGCAGGCAGGCAGGCAGGCAGGGAGGGGGGGCAACGATATACCGTATTTATCGGCGTATAACACGCACTTTTTTAACTAAAATCCGGAGCTTAAACCCTACCTGCGTGTTATACGCCGATAAATCCGGGGTCGCAACTGAGGCAGGCGGCGGCGGCCGCCAGCAGAGGAGTCCTGGATTTCTGCCAGTCAGGGGGGCCCAAGGGGTGCCGAGCGGTTGCTGAAGACAACCGCTCGGCAACTCTCGGGCCCCTCTGCCTGACAGATATACAGGAATCCTTTGCTGGCGGCAGCCGCCGCCGCCTGCCTCAGCGCTTCAACTCCTGTGTTGGAAGCGTTTGTCTCGGGTGCCGGGTGCCGGGTGCCTCACGCTTCCAACACAGGAGTTTAAGGTAAGTGACCGGGGCGGGGGGGGGGAGATCCTGAGAAGGGGGGGTTAGGGAGTTAGAGGGGAGATCCTGAGAAGGGGGGGTTAGGGAGTTAGAGGGGAGATACTGAGAAGGGGGGTTAGGGAGGGAGGTCTTACTGTGTGTGTCTTACTGTGTTTGTGTGTGTGTGTCTTACTGTGTGTGTGTCTTACTGTGTGTGTGTGTGTCTTACTGTGTGTGTGTGTGTCTCACTGTGTCTGTGTGTGTCTTACTGTGTCTGTGTGTGTCTTACTGTGTCTGTGTGTGTCTTACTGTGTGTGTCTTACTGTGTTCATAGCTTATTCAGTTATTGTAATAAATATTTTAGCCCATTTTTTAGCTCAAAATATTTTTTCCTTTTTTTTCTCCTCTAAAATCTAGGTGCGTCTTATCAGCAGGTGCGTCTTATAGAGCGAAAAATACGGTATATTATCGTATAACTCTGCTATCGTGTTTATGCCTGCTTTCTCCCAGTCTGATAAATTTAGATCTTCGTTTAGATTTTGAATAACCTTTAACGGCAGGCATGAGATAATTTTGTCTCCAAGCCTAATCTTTTTTTTTTTTTTTTTTTATATATTCCCAACTCTTAAGTAGTTGTAAAAGAATTGGATTGTTCGTGGTTTTTATAAATTCTTTAGATTTCCTTCTGGGGATCCAAAAAAGAGATTGGAGATCTCTCACTGGAATATTTTTACATTCTAAGTCATACCAAGTTTCGTGAATTGCCTTTTCATTTAGGGTCAATAGAATATGAGACAATTGCGCAGCATAAACATAATCTTTAATAATTGGCATTCCCAGGCCGCCATTTTGTCTATTTTTAGCTAATAAATGAAAATTTAGCCTTGGTCTTTTAGAAGCCCAAATAAATCTTGAAAATGCATTTTGAATTAAGTCTGCCCAAGCTGTAGATATCATAAATGGGATAATCCTAAAGATAAGTAAATTTTGGTAAAATATACATTTTGACTGCGTTTAATCTGCCCATCCAAGAAATATATAAAACTCGCCATTTTTTAAAAGATTGATTCATTTCTTTTATTAGAGGAAGAATATTAATTTCCATCCATTCCAATTGATTTGCTACAATTTTTAATCCTAAATAATTTAATAATTTTTTTGTCCACGAAAGACCAAATTTTTCGATTTGTAATTTTTGTGAATGTTCCCAAAATAGGGGAAGTATCACTGACTTTGAAACATTCAGCTTATAATTAGATAGTAGGCTATATTGGTCAATCAAAATCATAAGATTTTTCAGCGAGACAACAGGATTACCCATCGTCAGAAGGATATCATCAGCATATAATTGAATTTTGTAAGTACCCTTTGTACCGCAGCCTGAAATCCCTCTACTTAGTCTGATCTCCCTATCAAGAGGTTCTAGGGAAAGCACGTAGAGGAGAGGGGAAAGAGGGCAGCCCTGCCTGGTGCCATTAGATATTGGAAACCATATAGGTTCTATTCCCTGGGCCACTACTCTCCCCATAGGGGTTGTATATACAGCCAGAATTGCTTGATGGATTTTTCCAATGAATCCAAACGATGTTAAAACTTCAGACATATATCTCCAGCTGACTCTGTCAAAAGCCTTTTCGGCATCTAATGACAGGGTCATCTGGGGCACTGCCATTATCTTCGCCAACACAAATATGTCGGCAAGAGCTCTTATGTGATTGACCGGAGACCTACCGGTTATAAACCCTACCTGGTCTGTATGGATCAGCTTGGGAAGGACCAGTTTCATCCTCTGAGCTAATATTCCAGTATATATCTTAATATCTAGGTTTAGTAAAGTAATTGATCTATAACTGGAAATTTCTTCCGGGTTTTTCCCTACCTTTAGGATAGGTATAATATTACCCCTTAATAGTTCAGCTGGAACGATTCCTATGTCCATAAATTCATTAAAGGCTGTAGTCAGTCTTGGGGCTATTTCATTTATAAGGAGTTTATAAAATTTAGCGTTATATCCATCTGGACCTGGTGTTTTATTACGTTTCAATGTTTTGATTCTATCTTTTACTTCTTCTACAGTTATAGTTCTGTTCAGGTCATTTAGACTCTCTTCTGTTAGTTTAGGGAATGTTTTATGGCTAAAGTAATCAATTATCTCAACCTCTGAAGCTTTCTGAGGAATGTTATATAGTGAGGAATAAAATTTGCTAAAGGCCTCTCCTATTTGTCTGGGGGACATCAAAGTTTTATCGTTCTAAACTATCTTTGTTATATTATTAGGCTGTATATGCTTTGGAAAAGCAGGTGTAATCCCTGTCTGTAGGATGGATAGTACGCCAAATATCATATAATGAATGCTGTCTTAGGAGAGCTTGTAATTTTTTAGCTTGCGGGATAACATTCTTGTCTTTTGTATTACCCTTTAAGGTCATTTTGTCTAAATAGGGGTCAAGGACGCAGTTGAAGTCTCCTATCCATATTAACAGGCCCGGACTGGGACAAAAAATAGGCCCGGTAATTTAAGCCAGAGCAGCCCATTTTTATTTAAAACATCGGAGGTTTTTTTTTTTTAACTTTATTTAACATCCTCCATGTTAAATAAAGTTAACAAAAACTTTATTTAACATGGAGGATGTTAAATAAAGTAAAAAAAAACAAAACCCAGATGTTTTAATTTAAGCCCTGTGCGGCCGCACACCCATAGGGCCGGACATGGTGGGGGCTTTCAGGCCCCTTAGAGTGGCGGACCCGGTCGCAGTTGTGGCGGGCTTAAGGGGCAGGTGCCCCTTATGCCCTGCGTTAATGAGGCCGCATAGGCCCAGTCAGTCCAGTCCTGACTGGGCCTATTTTAAGGTAGGAGCCTGGAGCTGCAGCTCCATCAGCCCCTAAGTCAATCCGGCCCTGCCGCGGCCCGGCCCGATGGCCAGTCCGGGCCTGCATATTAATGAGCCCTGCTTTATATCCATTATTTTCTGAGTTAATGATGACAAGAAAGGAACCGAAGACTGATTTGGAGCATAGACATTTACCAAAGTCATCAATTTCTTATTTATTTCTACAATCATTATAATAAATCTACCGTCGGGGTCTAAATCAACAAATTTAACATTAATGTCTATCCCTTTGGCAAACACAATTGCCACTCCTCTCTTTTTTTTTTTTCTTTTAATGATGCCGAAAATAAAAGGGGAAATCTCTGGGTTTTCATATTGATCTTATCTAGGAGCCTCCAATGAGTTTCTTGTAAGAAACATTATATTCTCTGACCATAAACGATTTAGCAATATTGAACGTTTTTGCGGGGAATTAAGCCCCTGCACATTAATTGTGGCAAATCTCAGCGTTGTTTATATAGCATTAGATAATAGCATCCTGGTGAAGTCATACAATTGGTCGTTTGCAGAGGGAAATCTACATACACAAATAATAACATTCATATCCCACATAACAAAACATAAAACATAGAATTGTAGGCAGCCACTTTGAATAGGTGATTGCATACTTCCACCTGTGTAACACCAGGATACACGAGTGGACATTGCCATCTGACCGATGGCCGTCGGAAGCTCCAAGGGGCAATAATATATACATTTCTTAATATTTGTCTCATGTAATACGAGGGGGAGAGAGATCCAGGGGGAAGAAAAAAAAAAAGTGAATTCATATACTCATATATTTCATGTAACGTTGAGAAATACCAAAGTCTGTGGTGCATCTAATGGGTCCTGAATCCACCCAAATATGTGTAAGTTAGTGTGAATTATATGTATATAAAAAAAATATATGTATGCCTATACTCTTGTGGTTCTCCCAAAACATATAACTCTAAGCTAATGTTTTACGTGTAGTTAAAAAAGACCAAAGTCTGTGGTACGTCATGGGTCATGTATCCTCCCAAATATTGTGTATAAGTTAATGTGCATACTATGTATAAAGGAGGGGGGAAAAAAAGTGATAATTGTGACCTGCTTTGTGACGTGTAATCATCAAGCTTAATGTATTATACAAATACAATAGAAAAAGAAAAAAAAGGAAAAATTAGTGATAATTAAATGTGATAAATATGGCCTTTATTTCATTATCTCGTGTAATCTTCAGGTTTAATATATTGCCAATATAAAAAAGAAAGAAATTAGTGTGAATAAAGTGTAAAAAAAAAAGTCTCTACTCCTCATTTCAACATTTCTAGTGGATTAGGCGTCTTGGCTATTACTATTAATTTTATTTACTAACATCCATTTTTTCAGTTTATCCGGTGAGTCAAAGGACCAAGATTTATAATCATAAGTTAGAACGATTTTCATCGGCACGGCCCATCTATATCGAATGTCTTTCTGTCTCAGAGTCTCCGTAAACTCTGCATATTGACGTCTCTTGGCTCTGGTGTAATATGATAGATCTTGTAGAATTTTGATACCTTCATATGGTTTAGGAGGTGTTATTTTTCTTGCTTTTTTTAAGATAGTATCTTTTAACCTTGAGGAAGTAAAGTGAATTAAAACGTCTCTTGGGATTTCTAAGGATATACTGGAGGGTTTAGCTGTTCTGTGGCATCTATCCCATAATTGAATATTTAATTCAGGTTTAATGCCCATTGCATCCAGGAAGCTTTTCATAAATTCTTCAAGTTTTCCATTTGTAATTGTTTCCTGGATCCCTCTAAACCTGAGATTGTTCTGTCTAAAACGATCTTCTTGATCTGCCAACTTCTGCTCAAGCAGTTCAGTTTTAATTGAATTTTGTTTTATTGTATCCCGTAAGAGTTCTGTCTGTAATCCCAGTAGTCCCAGCTTTTCTTCATTATGATTTACTCTTTTTGCCATAGCTGTTAAATCAGTTTTTAAATCTTGTATGTTGGTCTCTATGACTTGTTTGATCTGTTCAAGGCTTCAGATAACGGATTATGTATCAGTTGTTTCATATCTAAAGTTGATTGTAGAGTGCCACATTCTATTTGACAAATTATATTAGAATTAGCCTCTAAGTCAAGGTCTTTTCGGTCCTGCTTAGGTGGAGGGGTGAAAAAAGGACAATCTTTTTTTCTGCTTTCTGGTCTTTACGATCTTTCCTAGGCATTTTGTCTTGAAGTTTTTTTGATGCCATGTTCTTTCAGGAGTTATATTTATATTATATGAAGTTCTTCGTGCCAACCTTATATATTCAAGAATTCCACTTAGATATCAAAAAGTTGTAAATCAAATCTCCTTGGACCAATTAGCCCAGGGGAGTCATTAACGATATGGATCTTCGTTTAGCTTAAGTGTGGACAACTTAGCTCAACTTTAATATGGCCACCAGTTACTGTGTAGATTTCTTTTTTTCAACATTTCCGCATTTTTTTTTTCAAAATTGTCCAACATTAGACCCTTCTTTAAGCATATAGTCCATAATATGTATAATTTAGGTTTTTTGTTTTTTTTCCCCTTATCTCATTTATTTTTTCCTTTTTCCCCCCCCTTATCTCATTTATTTATTTTTTCCTTTTTTTTTTTTTCCCCCTTTTCCACCAGTATTTTCAGAGACCAAATAGAAATACAAAAAATAAATTTAGCCCATAAATAATAATTTTAAGGACTCTGGTGTCTCCTTAGCCTCATGCATCCTAGGTGACTGCTATGCAGCCGTATGGAGGGCACACAGAAGATGTCCAGCTACGTGCCGGGAGCTGGAAGCAGAGGAAGCGTCGGCCAGCGTGTCGGCAACCAGCGAGGAGTAAGCCTGAGATTGCGACCCTCAAGCAGGGAGTCACATTGACAGTCGGGACGCCGGTTTGAAAACGGCCGAAGTTGCAGCCATCGAGTGCCGGTAGGAAGACGCCAAATTCGGAGAGACCTAGAGATCTAAGCGCCCGAGCTCCGACAAACCGCGCGCGTGGCACACCCGCGTGCTAAGTCATCACTCCTCCCGAAGCCCAGGTTGTCCCTTTTAATGACTGCTCAGGTGTTTAATAATACGTTCGACGCTTGGCTGATTAATCTGAAATACAAATCAATGGCCACCCAAACTCATTCCAGAAACGGCTCGCTCGGCTAACGACAACCCAAACAGTTCGCGCCAGAACCCGTGTTTATCGAACCTCTTATATCCCGCCGGCAGCAACAACAGGAATACATTTATGGCAGGTGAGCTGAACCTTATTCTGCTGTTAATACAACTTTAATTGGAACAATGCTTCACCGCAGACAGTTAAACGGCATCATTATTTACTCGGACGGATGCCGTCTCCAGTGCATGAAATCGTTACACGAGCTTTGAGATGGGAAAATTCTTACAGGAAATAAATTCTGGTGTTCCAATCTAGTCTTACACTCCAGAACAAAAAAAAAAAGAAAAAAAACCAGTGTGTGTGTGTATATATATATATATATATATACACACACACATATATATATATATATATATACACATACACACACACACACACACACCTTTTCCCCCCTTTCTCTCTCGCTATCCCCCACAGTGGTTCAGACTCAAACTCCAATGAATTAATCTGGATTTTCCAGGAGAACGCCACCTACAGAGATGCATCGGCCCTACCGTAAAGTCTGGCGGACGAGGGACGTTCTGGGGCTGTTATTCAGGGTTGGGCCCCTTAGCCCCAGTGCAGGGTAAAGTCAACGCTTAAGCATACCAAGTCATTTTGGACAATGCTCTGCTTCCAACTAAGCGGGAATAGTTTGGGGAACCCCATCGAACAACTTTGGGATGGACTGAAACGGAGATTGTGAGATCAGGCACCGACGTTGGACGGGACGCCCAGGTAGCAAACGCTCTACTGGATGAACGGGCAAAGGTTCCACAGAAACTCTCCAAAATCTTTTGGAAATCCTTCCCAGAAGAGTAGATGCCATTATAGCTGCAGGGGGGGGGGGGGGGGCAACTTCATATTAATGCTAATAGTTTTGGAATGGGATGTCCAACGAATGTATATACGTAGGTGTCCACATACTTTTGGTCATATGGTGTAGTAAAGAATACAAACCGGGTGACCCATCTCCTACGACTCCACTCCATGGTCTTTTGTCTCTTAAGCTTTCTTCTTATTATCAATATTTTTATTGTCTTATTTATTCTGTAATTTCCGCAGCAATGTCCTGCATTCAAAGAGACAGACGAAGCCGACACGTTAGGGAAAGAGGGCCCGGCTCACAAGTCTACAACGAGACAGCCTTAAATAAACTTACAAATCAAGAGGTTTAAACAGACTTTATTCTTAAAGTGCTTTTTAAAATAAAAAGACAAAAAAAAAAAAAAAAAAGTAACACAGTAAACATTAGCCGAAGAGTGATATAAAATACATATTTGGTACAGCAATAGATGCAGGAATAAATAACAGAACAAAGTTTTAAGAGAGTTCTCATCACCATAGCAACCAATGGTTTGGTCCAATCCGCAGGAACATTCCAGCGGTTGCTACGGCGATAAGACCACTTTTCAAAAACTTTACAACGTAATTGCTGTTTGAGAACAACGCCCCCTATTGTGTGTCGGAAAATAAACTACGGGCATTCAGCCATGATCCAAGCATAAATAAAGTAATGTTTTTGCAGTAATTTTGTACCGTACTTTTATGGTTAAATGTCGTGTTTCCGGCAGTCGTAAAGCAAATTTGCTAAATTCTTAATGATGCGACAGAAACGCTGAGCGCATGGGGTCATCCTAAACGAGCGGGGATTGGGTCTTGGGGCTACCTAGAAGCCTCGGAAGTCCAGATTGCAAATAATAATGAAAAAAAAAACACCTCAAATTAACAGAGCAGATGCTTCTTTACAATGAGCCTTATTTTTATTTCATTTTTTGTAACTTTTCCTCATCTGACTGGCGATCAGGGAATGGCTACAGATCAAGAAACCCCGGTGGAAAAACATTCACCCAACATTCCAGGAGTCCACAGGACTACATGTGGCCCACAGGGCCGTTGGTGGGAATACTCTACATTCCAAAACAAACTTATACTAATACTGTAATAAATCGCCCACGGCCAAGGGGAATACGACCAAGCGTCTGGACATCAAAGCACCTTGAAGAATAACTCCAGCTGTGGAACGGTCTGGCAGACCCAAGGAAGAAGGCCGTCAAGATTAAATCATAGGGCAAGTATGGAGCTAAGAGTTTTAATCCAAGGGTATGTAGAGTAAAGACGACACCGGTGTAGCGCACGGCTCTTTCAGTAGAATCCTCACCAATTCTGGTTTCATAGTTTTACTAAACGTCCTTAATAGTGCATTCTTCACCCAAAAAAAACGTTCCACTTAAGTGAATGGCGTTATTAACGTGTGTCATGCTCTTTAAGCACTTTGTAAGCGTTGAAACTGGAAAAAAAAAAGTTTTATTCTGTGACTATTGCTGGCCACGCGGACATCTGGATTGCCCAGTCTGGAGAACCACTGGCCTTTACTCATTCACAGGACTCGTAAAGGAGTGAAGGGTCACGTCCAGCCCGTTCGATAAACCTGAGCTGTGTGCAGTATAATAACGAGGGCGCTTATTCACAAAGCTCCATACTCTACAACCACAGCCGGGGTCATGTATTGGGAAAGCCAAGGCGAGCATGGCTGAAATAGCTCCTGAATCACGCATAGACGACATGAGCAGCTCTATGGTATCATACGTCGCGGCCTGCAACTCCCATTAAGACCTTTAGTTTCCCATGCCTGATGGGATTTGCCGTCCACGACATTTACCTACAACAGCCCTTCATTGTTTGAACCTAAACTCTATATATTACATACGGTATGTATGACCCAAAGGTCACGCGGTACCTAGAATAGCGTTTGCAATATCCATACATTCACAGTTGCTTATTTTTGGCATATTTTTTTTCTTTCTAGACGATTAAGAATTGCCCAACACGCGAGGTTCTTGGAACGATCCCAAACAAAGACGCCAGCGGCTTACGTGTCTAAAGGGTGAGACCTACTTATTGCACAGCAGCTAAACCATAAAAAGAGTTGTAAACATACCAAACTGCTTTATTTTTACGCATAGCGGGAGGCGAGCATCACGCGTGTTTAAAACATATCGTTGAACTGATGATAAAGGTTTCAGGCTCACATTCTGCTGTCTGGTGTAACAAACCTGAAGTCAAATGACAACGGCACAGCCTATAGAGACCCTCCTTCAGACGCCCCCCAAACGCAGAAAGGGTAACAAACATCTCCTGGTTCAGTGGAAATTCATACTTTTATAGGAAGCCAGGCTGAAGATTTATCTCTAAATATACACACATTATCGCAAACGTGCCAGACCATAACAAATTCCGTGTCACATGTGGCTTCTTGCACAATGCATGCGCCACGCCTATAATAAAACCATTGCCAAGGAAGCAAGGACTTCCCAACATCCGTCAATATTTATGCAATTCATCTATTATTGCCCCCAAAAGTCTGGTTTGTGTGCAACATTTACAGTTTTAGGTTTACTCTAAATTATTAGAATAAAGGCACGTAGATTGTCTGTTACAATAACGTTTTTTTGGTTTTTTTTATCCATACATCAGCATGCCACAAAGACAATTGCAATGGATGTTCAGACCCACAACGCATTTAAATGGTCCTAGATTAGTCGTAGTCCTGATTCTGGTGGGAAGAAGACACTTTGGTTCCTCTACAACAGAACATAAACAGATCATATAGAGCCCTTACAAGCCCAGCTAAGTGTATAGACCAACGTAGTAGGTGTCCTGTCTGCAGAGCCAGTCATATGTTCAATGTAGCATGCGCGGGCCCTTTCTCACATACTAAGGACATTGCAACGGACAACTGTTTCATCCGAACGCCGACGGAATGGTAACGCCACGTCTATCAATTCTCAGCAGGTTGACGAACACAATGTATCGATCGCTCTTTGGGTTAATCTCATCATCGTTTACGTGGATGTGAAATCAGGTCACCCGAATGACCCGTGTTTCGTCGTCTGCGATATAAAACTTGGACTGTGTTGGACAGATTTAGATGGTCAACTGGTCAATTCCAGTACAGCCCTTTGACTGTTCCTAACATCAGACTGTAAAAGAAACAAAATACATTCAACTAAAAAGAGAAGAAATCCTAGCTAATGCCACCAAGTGGTACGTTTAGCCACCTAAAATCACACACGGGCAGGACCAAGGTCGACACAAACTCCAGATCTAATTCGTGCCTCTCCTGGTACCTTCTTGTCCTCAAATGTACCTGCTGTCTACCGACGGATTAGTGGGAGGATTAAGCACAATTAGCACGTTTCTGCCAAAGTCGCCGGCCTGTATCAAACCGGACGACAATGAAAGCAGATTCTGAAATGAATGGTAGTTTGCAGCTTTGGTTTGCGTCGAAGGGTCTGCAGCCAAAATCGACTGCGAGGTAGCACGACCTTCTCGAAACGCTCAATGGCTGTACACAGGGACTTCAAAAAAGGTAGAGACGCCCCAGGGGTCAAAGCTTTTTGGGAAGGAAAATATACAAGTAATAGTATATTCAGTATAGTAGAGTCCAGCATTAAGACCAAGCTACTTGTGCATGGAACCCCCCCCCACATAAGATGGGTCCTCGCAGGTTTCCCGCGGCGGGATGGGCTCGGTGGAGGTGCGGAGATGGCCCCCTTTACTTTTTTACTTTAATTTCTTTATTAATTATCGAACATTTTGAAAATGCGTCAGAGCGGCTCCAGAGTTTCCCAGATTGCGGCTGCCACGCGGTGCTGTCTATTTGTTGTTCTTCGTGGCCTCCAGCGGGACCTGGAGCAGCGTTGGCGCTTGTTCTATGATGCGGACCATGAGCTTGTCGATGTAGTCCTCCAGCTCGTGGACGTGCTCCTCCTTTCTGCCCAGCTCGGCCTCTTTCTGCAGCAGCATGTGGATCAGCTCGTCGTGGGTCAGGTGATAATACTTAGCGGCTGCGTCCGGAGAACAGAGATCCTGAAGGAGACGGAGAAACAGAGGTTACGATACGTAAAAGAAAAAACGGACGGGAGCCAACATCGCCAGTGCAACCGCTACAGGTTAACTAAGAAATCCTTAATCTTAGAGGTCCACTGCGAGGCAATTCAAGGGGACTTATAAAACACTACATGGCGGAGGGGTGTTAGGGTTAATATTCTAGGTTCCCAGGCCTATTGCAGACTAAAACCAGCTTAGCAATGGTTGTATATCCATTTAGGAATTCCTAAATTCTGTTTCAGAATGGTTGTACACATTGTATATGTATATTTATATATATTATATATACATACATACATACACACACACACACGCACGCATACTTTTCTTTAAGGTCCAAAGTTGGAGGGGTCGTCTTATAATTGAGGAAATGCAGTATTTCTCTCTCTTATATACTAGTGTGTGTGTGTGAGAGATATATATATACACACACACACACACACACACACACACACACACATACATAGTTTGTTTTGTAATACCTTTATATGTAGACACATTGAAGAAATACAAGCTGCTTAATGATGTACGCTGAGGTTCTTTTTGGTTGGAAACACAAGCTTTTTACGTTTTTTGTTTTTTTTATATAAACAAAAAACTAAAAATAGTTAATATCCTAACAAAGTCCATGCGCTGCTAGGGAAGTGATGCCGGCTGGTAACGAGAAACAAACAGCTTAACCCTCCCATTCCACCAGGGCTTTCTCCACGGTCCCCACGCACCACCAAGGAAACCACAGCCCATTAATGTGATCACGCACCGCATCACCACGGGACCCGATCGCAGCGACAACAGGGCCCCTCTGCTCTCGGGGGTAAAACATAATTAAATTTATCCTGCCAGGTGGTACCCAGGGGGCCCAAGGCTGCGTCTAACCTTTACAGAGCGTTACCTGTGAGGGACGTGGCAGGTAATCGACCTTGCGGGTTCTGCTTTGGTCTTTACTCCCCTATGAAACTGAAGGCACCTCACTTACCTTCAACCGGTCAAGCTCCTGTTTCTTGGGTGCCGGGTGCTGTCCACCGGTCACCGACTTCAGCATCTCCAGCCCACTGCTTATGGCCGTGCTCAGTGCCGGCTTGTTTGGCTTCTTTTCCGAGTCGGACAGCGCGGCACTAATGGGCTTCACGGGATGGGGACTGAAAACACGAGCAATCGAGGAGAGACCAAACAAAACAAAACGGGATAATTAGAGGTCTACCAAATTAAACGCGTCTCTAAAGCAGTCTCGTCTCAGTTCTAGAGTACAAGGTCAGGATTTTAGGAGATAGGTGAGCGGCATCAGTGGCTTCAAAGGGAGCTGTCACTTCTGAGAGAACCGTTAACTAAAATCACTTCCGCCATTTTTAGAACATTCAGATATTGGACTTTTGAGCTCTGCCTCCACCAATAAGCATACGTGCCATTTTCCCTTCACTTCCCATGATCCCTCAGTGCATTGTAGTCTTAACTGTCAGCCTGGGAATTACCACGGGAAGTTCCCCAGAATGTTAATATGTTGAGATCAGAGGTATTCTGCAACAGAAGCAAAAGCCTTGACCTCAACCTTAATAAATAGGGGGGGGTTTATGTATACAAATTATCTGGTGCAAATTATTAAAAGTGATCTTATCACCATAGCAACCTATGGCAGGATCCAAACTTTGCACAAGAACTCCTTTATTTATTACCCCCCAACATTTCACATTAAGGGATTGCAAACATTTTGGCACACTGGACCATGCAATGAACAAAAAACATTTCAGCGCCTTTGAAAGGGAATGTTCCTGGACCCTTCAGTCTGTTTTGGCAAGAAGACCAATAGTTTGCACTAGTACTAGGTTTTTATCAATAATTCCAATTTTTTGGTTTTAATTCCTGTATTTTAGGGTGGCATTAGGTGAGATGTTCCGCTCAGTTATCTGGAATGCCAAAATCATATCTTAAATTCCACTTTATAGCACACTCAGAGGTTGGAATACAAGACTTTACAGTATAACCATGGAATGTTCTTACTTTGGCAAAACTGTTTCTATCTTGTCCTGGAGACCAGTTGTGATCCAAAAGGTCTCTGCATGACACATCGAGACTTGCCAAGGGACAGGGCCATTACCATTACAGAATGGATGGGGCCATTACCATTACAGAAGCAACAACATCCCACTAAAGAAGTTAAGAACCACCCAGGAGTATTCAGTACAAACTATGATTCATAGCTCATAAAAAGGGGTCACTAATGTTAGAGTACAATGAGCTAGAATGGGAAAAGCGGTGGAGAAATTGGTAAGAACGTAAACATCTCATATCGGCTGTAAAACTGTATTTAAATTTATCCATCTCTGCACTTCCCCTTTGAATGTTTTGGTCGGTTCTACGAACCAGATTCGATTAGAATTCATAATATGGACAATCTGCAAATGTAACTGACCTCCAGACATACTGATCTAGAACATGCCATTACTCTCCAGGTCACCACGAAAAGGCTATCAAATGGACAGCGTACATCACACACACACACACCTTTTATGTAGAGCTCACCTGGTTTTCAGTGGGTAAAAGGGGCTCTCAGCCGGCTGTGTCTCCTGGGGTAAAACTGAACGGGCAGCAGATGTCACCACAGAGCTGGTAGCAGGAGACTGGAGGTAGGAGAGAGCTGCTGTACAGGTATTGGTCGTGCCGGTGACCCCCGAGGTCGTAGAGGACAAAATAGGAGAAGGGAATTTGGATACTTTAGGATTCTGTACAGCTACAAGGGAAGGAGTAGAGAAAGCCAGTGGTTGGTTGCCATGCAGGGATGGGATTTTCACATCGGTTGGGAGAGTAACGGGTGGTAGGACTTTAAGAGCTGCTTGCCTATGAAGTTCTTGGAAACTTATATCTTCCTGCAAGGAGACCTCAGAACTTTCATTACCATTTGTGGGTTCCACAAAGGGGTTTTTGTGACTCAAGACTGGAGGTGTTTTGTTTGTTGGTGTAAAGGGGTTGCCAGGTGAAGGCAAACTTTTGATGTCTGTAGCCTCTAAGAAGTCAGATTCTGACCTCCAGAATTCTTCATTCTTGAAGTCGACGATAATATCTGCTGACCAGGTGGACAGCTGGCTCAAAGAAATGCCAGACTGGCTTTCAGCCTTTAAGCCCTTTGTACTGGTCTCTAATATTTTTTCACTTTTTGTCTCATTGGCCTTTTCCAGCTCTGGGATTTTAAGATTTTCTTTTGGCTCAGTATTGTCCTCCACTATATGACCTTGTGCTGTAACCTCTTCACATTGTAGCAGATTTTCACACTTAACTTCTACAATCTGGTTGACTTCTGAATGATTTATGTTGTTAGGAAGTGGCTCCTCGAGAGCAGACCAAAACAGTACATTAGAACGTTCAACTTTCTTTGAGGAATCTGAAGATTCCATCTCAACCTCTTTTTCCTTCTTGGACACCGGCAAAGGCTTTAGGAAAAGGTCACACTTTTGTTTTATGACCTCCACGTCTCTAAGCTTTTCTGAATGACCACATTCAATTAACTCAGAGCCCGGTCCACGTTTCAAAACATCTAATTTATTCGCGCTTTCCTCTACACTCGAGAGATCTAATGCGTCTAGCGAGACTTTTGAAGGGCAAGTCCGGAATTGCTCAGCCAATGTCTCATTTACATCCAACAGGTGTTCCCCATTAGTGGTGCCCGGCTTTGTTAAATCATTATTCTCTTCCATTAAGCTAGGTAAAGGGCCCTTAGCGGGTGATTGAGTGTCCTCTCCAATAAGTTGCTCTGGGCTGTTAACCTCAATTATAGGACAACAGATCACTGGAGAGACAGTCTCTTTGCTCACTCCAACGTTCGGCTCCTGCCTTTGTTCCTCTGGGCTCTCTGCTCGTTTTCTACTTGTGTCTTGATTACTTGTTTGTTTGTAATTATCACCATTAGTCCCCTTTCCCTCAAAAACAGATGACATCAGCCGTGGCGGCTTTGGTGGGGCGAGAGACCCTACAGAGTCAATTAAGGCACGCAATCTGATTTCTGACTGATTAACCCCTTTATCATCTCCACTGGTGACGGTTACTTGATCAGGAACTGCATGTAACCTGTTGGAGATTGACTCCATGCGGGCCTTCTCTTCAGATTCTGCGGAGTATTCAAGTTTCTCTTTAGAGTTCACACTGAACACATCCTCTCTATCTATGGTTTCCTCTGTTATGGCCCTATGCAAAGGGGGTACAGTTGGGTTAAAGGCATGATTATCAAACAGTAAAACAGGTGAATCCAATAACCTGGCCATGGAATCGCCTACCGGTACCAGAGGGGAGACAGCAGCAACCCTGCTTTCACCATCTCCAGAAGTGTTTTCCGTGTCAACCTTATTTACTTCAGAACACATGGCTTGTATATGATCAGTGGTGTTAAGACTTCCAGATGTTGGGTTCTGAAGAACAGTATCACCAGATAATTCTGTGACCTCCTTGTCTAAATGACACAAACTCAGGTTGTTAATTTCATAGCCAGCAGCTGGTGGGTCAGACATATCTGTGTCATGGTTGTAGGTTCTGGATAAGTCCTGGGTGAGTGTTCTGGATCTTGTGTACTCAGCAAGGGGAATGTATGGCATGTTTTGACTTACTGACACATTTGGAAGGGAAGGAGAAACGTCTTCAGTTGTTAAGGCATCAACAGGCCAGTGTGTCTCCAATACCTTTACGCTAACGTAGCTTGTGTAGATACTAGGCAAGGTGTTGACCATATGTTCCGACTCTATGGAGGTCTTTGACTCTTCACTTAAGACGCCTGTTCTTTCTGTAGAGTACGAAGCCTTTGAGGGCAAATAATGAGAGGCACTGGGATCCTGTAGTTTTGTGTCTGGTAGACACTGGTTATTGGCGACTGGCTGAAGCCGGCTTGATGCAAAAGAATCGAACTGTTGCTCCCATCCTGCGGTGTTTAGACGACCCACTGAAGAGGAGCTTGGAGTAAACTTGAAGTTGTGGCCTTCAGTGAAGGCATCGCCGTGGTCTCTTAAATATTGGCTCGATGGGTTCTTCCAATCTTCTGTAGATGGAGAAAAGGCCAATGGACTCTGTTCCTCCACAAGAGAAGAGCCTCTTTCAGCAGCTTCTGAGGTAGCAATAGACCCAGAGGGAAAACTAGAGAAAAAGCGAGCAGGTGAAGAATTTAGTAACTGGTCAATGAGGAAGTCCTCGAAGAAAGGGTTTGTCTGTACTGAGTTGAGAAATGGGTTGTTGGCAGATAGGTTCCCATAGACACCACTATCAAAAGCCGCAACAAGGTTAGTTTTAGGCATGCTAGCAGGATCGGCTAAGGGAGAGAGAAAAGTGTTGGGGATAGGAAAGCCAGGGGTAGGGTATGAAGAAGCAGAGGAGCTAGTATCTACCCGAGGAGACACATCCAGGCTGTGGAGGAAGACAAAATAGTCCTCCTGGTTAGTGCCAAACAGCATTTCCTATGTTATTCGCACACACGCATACATACTCATAGGCCTGTTGGAAATACAATAGCACCTACTAGAGAGAAGGGAGTGACATATGGCTTTAGGTATAAATAAGCACTTTCAAGAAGACAGTTTTTAATTATTTGTTCATTTTTTCCCAGCCAAAATTTAAACACCCTCCCCCCTTTATCTTCAAGTCCTTTATCTTATACGGCTATCACAGACTGATACATTTCAAAATAACGTTTATACTCCTTTATATACACGGAGAGGTTCCAGGAACCTATATACCGGTCTATGTCTGGATTTGTTTTACAAGCAAATTATTGAGTGTTTTGTGGAATTACGGAGTACAATTGCGAATACGTTTGTAGACCCATTAAGGATCTGTCCTCTGTGTTGCTTCTCTGGTCAAGTAGGAAACGACAACAAAACTAACTTTTTAGTGCTAGGTATCTAGGTCTCAATAACGCTAATCTAATGGTAATCAGGATTATTGATAACATCTCGCGCTAGATCAGTTATCCAACTGGTGGCCACCCCTGAGACCTCCTGAGAACTCCATATGTTTATCATGCAATATCATAGATTTAAGAGGGTTGAATAATCCTTATATTCAGGATCTATATCATAATCCAGTCCACTGAAAAAGAGCAAACTCCCATCCCAACAGAACTGTTCTTTATGGATAAAAAGTACAAAAAGTTATTAAATGCCGACTTCTGACCACTACAGAAGCTAGGTACAGATTATAGACTCTCTCTCATATATATATATATATATATATATATGAACTTGTAGCTCAGGAGCTGCACACCGTAGTGTAATTAGATCACAAACGCCAATTTAAGAATAAACAGACCACCGTCTTCAGGAAGATCGCACGCCAGTCCACCAGGTTAAATATTAGACGCATTACATGGGGAGTATGTGACATCCTCAGACACCTGATATCCTTCCCAGCAGAAGGTGGATCATACTTACCGGTGTCCATCACCCGAGCTTTGGTTTTACAAAGCCTTGGACACGGGTTCAGAGGAGTCTTTGTACCAATTTTAAAAAGCGAGATTGGTCGGCCACAATAGCCAGGGCTTAAAAACAACAGGGACCTTAATTGGAAGGTGAAACTTTCAATGAATGGAGAAAAACGTTCCCCCAAGTCCAGCCATACACCAGAGGAAGAGAGATGGACCAACGTTATACGATAAAGCATACGGAGTTCTCATACAGTCCGAGAGAAATGCCTTTCAAAGCAAAACAAAACCATACTTAGTCTGACCTTCTTGCTTGTTCTTGGGTTTGTGTATATATTTCAAGAACAGATGGATGTCAAGGCAGAAAAATGATCAATAATGCACAAAAGCAGCATAGGTGGGTGAAACAGAATGAATATTTATGTGACAACATCCCACAGCGGCTTAACAGAATCTCAAACATTTAAATATGACGCACAGGAGAAACATTAACTGAAGGGCTGTTTTAATATAAAATGATCTTTTTCTGAATAATTAAATATTATATATATATATATATATAATATGTGTGTGAGCAAAATGTTCTTTGAAAAGTAGGAACACCATACTGAAAACCGTACGGAATGGGTAAAATCTTTAGCTCCCAGGGATAATTCAGGATTATAAAATAATTAAGATTATGTAGCAAAAAAGTGTTGTTAACTCCCTCTATGGAGAACAGGACAACACAAGACTGATTGATTCTGGAAGACGTACACTACCCTTCAAAAGTTTGGGGTCACATCAAAATTTCCGTGTTTTTTTTTTTTTTTTTTTTTTAGAAACACAAATATTGTCCAATAAAATAACATTAAATGGATCACAGCACAGACGGGGTTAATTTTGTAAACCACTATTGTTGCTGGAAACGGCCGATTTTATTTAAATATCTTTATATGCGTACAGAGGCCCTTTATCACTCCTGTGTCCCAATGGCCCTTTATCACTCCCATCACTCCCGTGCCCCAATGGCACGTTGTGTTCATTGACCCAAGTTTAAGTTAGAAAACGCATTTATCAATTATGCTACAGCCAGAGATTTCCTCGTTTTCCCATGAAGATAGCAAAGTGACCCCAAACTTAGGTCTCATAGTGTATGAGACCTTTAAGACGGAAATAACTGTATAGCTTTTTCACTATATTAATAAACTATTTTTCAAAAGGAAAAAAGGTAATCTTTTCTCTGGGCAGTCATGCTGATGTCTCATGCACACTGTGGGCTTTTGACCTACTCCTTAACAATTTTCTCCAAAGGGAGCAAGGTCATCAGCCTGGCGTGACCCTTAGGATAATCAACACATCAAAACATAGATTTCATAAAAATCAAGAACTCATTACCCACCTTGGTTTCTGTTGGACGTCTTTGGCTTCTTTAGAGCCAAACCAGCCGCCAGCCTTGCCTTTGTCGTCTGCGACCGAGGATCCGTGCGTAGCTTGTTCAACTAAGGTCTTTCCACCAGCTTCATTCTTCCCGGTTCCGTGGTGGAAAAGGTTGACCTTCGGTTTCTTTTCTTCCTTACCAGTGATTTCTTGAGGTTTATTCGTGGACACGGTGTCTGTAAAGAACATGGGTGTTGTAATTTGGACAGGCTTTGCCTCCAGAGAGACCTCCTCTTTCTTTGGACGTTGGATGTTGGCTTTGGCAGAGATCTTTTCCTCTTCCATGGCCGAGGTATTAGGGGCTGATGGCTTCTGCTCCAATTTCTTGTCTGGTTTCTCCCAGCCTTGGGGTTGTCCTCTGGATCCTTCGCTCAAAATAGGCTCCTCTGATCTCTTCACAATGTTCTGAAATGACTTGGATGGCAGCAAAGATTTCTCCAGCGGACTCGGGGGAGGTTTTGGAAGAGGAACTTCTGCATAAACGTGGCTTCCGTTGATGCACAGAGAAGACTTGGAGATGGGGCTACTGCTTATCTTCAGATTCTGGATGGACTTTGGTTCAGGGAACATTTTCAACTGGCTGACTTCATCACTGAAGGCTCTCTTATGAGTCATCCTCGGTGAAGCCTCATTGTCTTTGGCTACAATTAAAGAGATATCATTTATAAACCATCACATATAGTCACAAACATTCAGTTTTTATAGACCTTGGCAACACCCGGCAGAAATAATCTATATTAACAGCGTCAACGCTTCCGAGAAAGGCCACTGCAAAGTTCTGGACTTAAATGAATCTGTCCGAGGCTATTATGAGCAAAGGGAATTATTTATTATTTTTCCGAACGGCAATAATTAACATTTTTAAAAAGTTTTAACGAAAACTTCCGTTTTAATAAAGATCTATAGCTTGCCAAAAATAAGGTTCATGTAGTCTGCTCAATTTCCTGGTTGAAATTGCAGTATATCCTTCCTTTCTGTTTATTGTTTTATGTAGCGCCATCATATTCCGCAGTGCTGTACGATAGGTAGGACAAGACAAGTAGTATATAACTAGTTATGTGATGCATTATTCCTTATGCCCCGTTCAGACACTGTATCAATAAACAATACATATATACAGTATACGTAATAGTGCATATAATGCCTTTACATAAAATATAGGATGGTAAGTAGCTTTTTTTTTTTTCCTGGATAGGCGAGAGAAGACAGCTGCACAGAAATGTAACATATTGTAGAAGCACAGAGAGAGCTCCAGTTTGGGAATTTTGGATGACGTGAGCTCGCAGCCAGTTATACTCAAGGTTGCAGCTAGAGGGCAGTAGTGAGCCGTCACTATCTTAAGGATACTAGGAGCTGAACAGTGCAGATGTTCCTCCAGAAAAGGGGTATATAATACCCCACCGTCTAGGGATCCCAGGCAGGGAGGTGCAGATAAGGAAGTCGGGTCACGCTTTGATTCCCTACCCATAGTCGCATGAGCTCCCCTCATTGGCACATACATGCTACTCTTTACACCGCTTTGGTCACAAGGTTGGAAGTTCACGAGCCCGAGTGTTCCACCTACAAACACCAACGTACCGTGTGACCTGCAAACCGCTCCCCAGCTCGCTGTCGCAAATTTAAAGACACGGTATATCTTGAGGATTTGGGACTGATAAGGGGAATACAAAGAATGACGACGGTAGGTTATATTTACCCGTAGGCTCTGCAGATAGGCTGCTGTTCCGGGAGGCAGGTTTCTTGCCTGGGTCCGGCAGAACGATAGTGATGCCTGCGCTGGTGGGCACCGTGGCACTGGTGGAGGATATGGTGCTGTCGGACCCCAGAGAAGTGTTGGATTTGGTAAGAGAATTTTTCCGTAACCCCTTGAAGAAAGCAGCCGCCTTGGACTTTGGCTTTCGTTCGTCGTCGTCGTCGCTGTCGAGGCGACCCACGCTGCTCGGAACGATGGCCGACGAGGATTCCATGTCGAAGCGTTTCTTGACTTTCATCTTGTCCTTCAGCTTCCCAAAGGGTGTCTTCGGCTTGTCCTTGATAGAGAGGTCAAACATGCTGGCGGTCAAGTTGTTTCTGGTGAACTGGATGTGGACTTGGATCTCGCCTCTCTCTTTCTCCTTCTTTCCAGGCTTTGACCGGAGATTGTACCACCTAGAAATAAAAGTGACAACGGCGAAAGAGGTCAAAAACAGAAAAAAATAAATAAAAAAAAAAATTAAAAAAAAATCACTTCCCCTAAAGCCATCACAGAATCTTTCTTACAGCCAGGTTTATTCAAAAGCTCTTTAATCCGTGTAAAATGACCCAATATCTTTAGAAACCTATGGCTTCTATTGGGCCAGCATAGAAAAATATATAAAATTACAAAAGCTTTCAAGACCTCAGAGGTCTCTTCAACTGGAATATTACACTATGAAGAGTAACATGGGCGATGTCGACTAAAACCGAATGCCAGAGGTTTCTGACACTAGTCCCTTTACCACCAAAAGC
Source organism: Sceloporus occidentalis (assembly GCA_023333645.1). Classification (NCBI taxonomy): domain Eukaryota; kingdom Metazoa; phylum Chordata; class Lepidosauria; order Squamata; family Phrynosomatidae; genus Sceloporus; species Sceloporus occidentalis. The sequence continues at coordinate 717,667 of JALMGF010000163.1, read as the reverse complement.
ATCAATGGGTAAATACGGCAAACCCTAAACCGGTGCCATACTCATACAAAAACAGAATTTAGTTCACCTCCTGTGCCTCAGGCAGGGATTTAAACATTCCCAGCAAAAATAAGGGATTATTAATAAATCATAATTATTAAATATTATTATGATGATTCATAATAAAAATGTTATGTTTCTGCCTGCTGCATAGTGTTGAATGATATCAGCTTGGTCACATTGATAGGGTTAAAAATAAAAATGTACGACAGCCAGATGGGTTCCGGGCGACCTGGCGGGCTTCACAGACACATGCCACATACTTCTCTGTACACGGGGCACGGCCCCCCGATCCCGGCCACTGCCCCGGAAACAGGCAAAGTCTACCTTCAACCCCCAACCTGCTTAACCCCCCTTTTGCCAGAGGGAAGAGCAAAGACTGGGTTTAGGGAACTTACAAAAATAAATAAAACGGTTTCATGGAATGGTAACCCACCTGCCATCCGTAAACCTTGGGTGGCTGAGAGTATTTAGAATTGGAATGGGAGAAACCCATCTGGGTCATTCTAACAGATTCTGTTCCATTAAAAAAGCAGCAGGTTCTTCACGACATTAAGGGGGTGCATGGCATTATTTTTTAACATAGCGCCATCGTATTCTGCAGCGCTGTACAACGCGCTAACAGGACTAAACAGAGCACCACATAACATTCTGAATGGAGGCCCTGTGTGTGTATTGCCCCCATACGAGTCCTCATTCCACATGACCTGCTCCTGACTCACCCACTACTAGCCTCCAACACAGACCCAGCATACGAAAGGACCAGAAAAACGCAGAGCGGCGGGGAAGCACCGAACCCCAAAAAAGTGGACAGGGGTTAACACGACAAAGCAGGGGCTGCGCATCACACAGAGTATTCTAGTGAACAGATTTAATATTCTCAATAATTTACAGCTGGGAGGAAAGAAAGGAAAGAGGGGATGTGATGGAAACATTTAAGTACATAAAAGGAGGAGAGATTATTTCTAAAGGAGGATAAACCTTGGAACAAGAGGCCTGAATCTAAAACAAGAGGGTCAGGGTCTTAAAAAGAACGGAGAGGGTGGTAGATACGTGGAACAGCCTCCCAGCAGAAGTGGTAGAGGGTAATACAGTGAGGGTATTAAACATGCATGGGATAGACATACGGCTCCTGAATCTAAGACGAGACCAACGACCAAAACGGTCCTTATCTGCCATCAAATTCTGTTAGTAGGAATTATTAACGGAATGGATGCGCGGGTTACATTTAATAATTGTTTTTATAGAACCGCCCTTATTTACTTTAAAATGAAGCTCGAATCCACGCAGTTCATGTCCTGTTATACGGAGCCAAGAAAAACAGCATTACGTCCGGGCAAACAACGCTCCTCACGTAGCGGCGTCCAATAAACGCGGACCCGTCGGTGAAATACTGCAGATCGAGATCGGTAAAGGAGGGACAACTTCTATATATTCATAGCAAGTACAAAGATTAACCCCTCCTCGTCTAATGCGCCAAAGAGAATATAAGCCGTTTGCGTTGGGGTTTCCCAAGGCATCCCTGGTTTAACTGAATTCACGAAACATGCAGAATCTATAATGGGCAGCTGATGAGGACTTGGACGCGACTTCCCTACTTCATGATCTTAATAAATCCTCCTATTGTTCGTGCCGAACCGTTACAGGTCGGTGGTTCCCTGCGGAGGTCATTCTTTTGCTTATTTATATACAGACAGTAATGTGATCCGGTAGAAAGTTTGCTTTAAGAAGAAGAAGAAACAAGAAGAAAATTTGTTTCTTAGAGAATCTGCTGACTTCTCGGCAACGGGATGTAAAGAACACAAACTAGCGCTCTGTGACCCCAGCCTGCATTCAATACCAATTATTGCTTATCAGAAAAAATAAAATTAATATTCTTTTAGGATAGTTGAAATTGCCCTGGGACCCCCGACTTCACCACACATGTCCTACAGCGCCATCTTACCCCCAAACAGTTTGTCAGTGCCGTCTTTGCCCCCAAACAGTCTGCCTGTACTCCTGCCTGCAGAATCAGTGTGTCTTTTCCCCGTGCAGACTGACCCAGCATGCAGGAAGCGGATGTGATGTCACTTCCTGCCCGTTGGATCACTCAGAACCAGCATGCAGGAAGAGAGTGTAAGATTATCCAATTGGATGAATGCTACACTCTCCATACCGCTAGCTGCGGGTATTGCCAACACCTGGCGCCTTTAAATGAGTAGACAAATTGGCTTCCCGGGCCCCTAGAGTGGCGACCATGATTGTTACGCCCCTGGTTATGGATACTATAAACCCAACTTCCATAAAGTTATTATATACCATTTATTTTACAGTTACAAATACACGAGGACGTGACAGAAATTAGGTCCGGCCGCATAACGAAGAGAACGTTCTTTAAAACCGAACGACCGTAACCAGGACCCCCGCCAATGCTCAGATAAACCAATGGCTGAGCACAGAACCAGCTCGGGCCGACCAGTTTGAGGGATTATTATTATTATTATTATTAACGTTCTATTTTATTTTTTTTTGCTGTAACTACAAATTACGCAGTTAATCTAATGACAGCATTTACACTACTAAAGAAAGCTCCTAATTATAGTAATTAGCTTTACTTTATTTAAAAAAAAAAAAAAAAAAAAAAAAAAAGAGCCAATGTATAAGAAAAGCTGGGCTAATGTATACAGAACACGGGAGACCATGCTGATGGTACCGTTCCCATGAGCTTACAATCTAGGAGAAGGGTGAGAAGTAGAAAATGAATCCAGAGGCTGCACATTTAGTTAGAATGGGAAGAGATCAGACCAAATCAACAGAATATCCTCCCAGCAGAAGTGGTAGAGGGTAATACAGTGAGGGTATTAAACATGCATGGGATAAGCATATAGGTCCTGAATTTAAGACGAGACCAACGACTGATTAAGGTCAGAGTATTTACAGCCGGAGAAACGGGCCGATCTGTCGGCAGGTAGGTCAGGTTTTTAGGGAACTGGGTCTCTTGAAACCAGCTGGTAAGAATCTGATGAGTAAAATTATAGGAGGGAAATGCATTAGTGTATAGTCAAAAAAATGAGATGAAATGAATGGGTTAAACACTTTGTAAAGAGGGTCAACACTGCAGGGGCAGATCCCTGGGCTAACCGCTTGCCCCTCACGCGCATTCATGTTAGGACTGACCTTCTGGCGCTGGACTGGGATAAAACCACATCCCAAATTTTTACTGGTGCAGCTCCCTGTTCTGGAATGTTCTCCCACACGCTGTTACTCTTTTAACCTTCCCAAGTGGGATTAACCCTACAACGACCAGAGCCGATACAATCAGAGGCTAAATATTGTGCAACTCCAAATTCTATGTATGTATACACACATTATATACACACACACACACATATATATTAGAATTTTATAATGGAAAAAGCGGCAAGACGTTTTGTTTTTTTTCGGAATGAGATTTTATGTCGAAATCACAAATGGTGCGTTGTGGGTAGATCCTATACACTATCAGAAAATATATATATATATATATATATATATATATATATATATATATATATCAGAATATATTTTAACCTAAACATTTGCTAAGCATTCTGGTAACCAAATGCAAACGTACGTGTATATGTGTGTGTGTATATTACACATATATATATATATATATATATATATATATATATATATATATATATATATATACATACATACATACATACCATACACACACGTACGTTTGCATTTGGTTACCAGAATGCTTAGCAAATGTATAGGTTAAAATATATTCTGATATATATTTTCTGATAGTGTATAGGATCTACCCACAACGCACCATTTGTGATTTCGACATAAAATCTCATTCCGAAAATAAATAAATAAAAAAATTATTGGGTTAATATTTTACTGTCAACAGATTATCCGTTATACGTCTTGCTGCTTTTTCCCTTATAAAATTCTAATTATATATATATATATTAGAATTTTATATATTATTATGAAAAATTATATATATAATTTTTTTTGTTTAGTTTTTATTTCTCTCTTTTTTACTGGTGTTCAGTTTTGTAACATTGGCAGAGGAGCCAATAACTCCTTCAGCTAGAAGATCTCTCCGAAGGTCTTTGCTTGTTTTTGGAGGACGAATTGTGATGTTTTGTACCAACCAGTTTATCTCTCCATGACATTTTTTTGCCTCAGAACTCAATTTGCTTTATTTCAGCGAAATCGATCCTGTTTTATTGCTGGCTTGAATAAAATGCTTTTAGTCCTAGCGGTTTGCCCGAAAGTCCTCGAAGCACAGCATCAGGACACTACGAATGAATACAAAGTAGTATCTATGGCACAAAATTCAACACCCGGCTGACAAATATCTGATTACTGGTGGGCAAACCGCCTTCCTCGGGCCGGGATTAGTAAACCCAGTGTCCGCAGACGTGCATGCACTCAACTACTGCCGCAAAAAAAAAAAAACTTGACATACTGTGTTACAATAGCTCAGACGGGCAAGGCTTACAAGCAGCAGTAATTACTTACACAGCATTCTGTAATTAGACTCCACCCCTTACATATAACGATCCACCAATAAAAACACACAATAAAGCCTCAGAATCCAATAAACTTTACATTAAAAGGGTTGGTCTGTTTATATGAATTAACTACTTCAATAAAGCCTTGTTTGAACCGATCTTAATACATATGGTAGCTGCGTGGTCCCTTGACATTTTCACGGGGTTCCTTTTGTAAACGCGTGGGGAGGATTCTACAGAATACGCATTTAAGAGCCCTAAATACTGCGCACACCCAGTGAATACCGCCCAAAAAAACACCAATATCGGGGGGTCCGTCACACTATATGGCCACACATTTCTTAGCCTGTCACCACGCCAAAGTACCCCAAGTCTGGTGAGTCCCATCCAATCATCATGGCTATATTGCCTACCAAAGGAGCTGAATGAGTGGGACAGCACTACCCCTTTACACACCAAGACTCTCAAGCTATTTAAAGCCTTCTCTGGACACCATTAATGAGGCTCCTGCGTGGCAGGAGAGGGGTTAACCCTATGGTTTAATCAGACCGACAGAGGAATCTGAATGATTATGCCTTTTGCCCCCCCCCCCTTTTCTGTATTTTTTCTTTGTAGTCCTAAATACTGGCCTGCCAAGCCCTTTCCCTTTTAAACAACCCACGATGCTCACTCCTTGATAACAAAAAATTACCACGATGGCAAAAACCACAGGAAAACCCCACAGAACAGATAAGCCGGTTCTTCAGAAGCCTGCGCGGTCGGGCGCGACCGACTGCCGGCCTGCAGCTCAACCAAAAATAAAAAGAGAAGCTTCGGTCTTCGAGAGAACGTTGCGTAAAGTCAGCCCGACACACAAGGAACCCGCGAAGAACAGTTGGAGGCCGTTGCAACATCCATTTTCAGTTGCAGCCTTACTAGTTTGTTATTCCAAGTGTTTTTCTTGTGTTTCTTTCCCAAAAATAAAATGTATTTATAAAAAAAAAAAAAAAAAATAAAAATCAGAATGCCAAGGGATTTGGCTTTTTTTACGTCCTTACTTTATATTAACCCCTTCAGTGGAGGTTTTTAGAACCAAAAAGTTGTTTTTTGTTAAACCATGATTCCCCCCTTTTCATCACTTTGTTTTGTAAAATAGAAATACATAAAAAAAAAAAAATAAGTAATAGTACATAAACTTTTTTTTTTTTTTGCAATCTAGCTTACACTTTGTTCTATGCTGTATGTGCCACAACTGGACGACGAGCCAATTTAACCCTCTCTGAATCCTATGGTTACATGTCAGGCCCCTAGGAATTCGCATAGCTTAATGTACAGGGCACACGGGTGAGTGCGCCGTGATTGGTGGATACATGGCCGGGGGGGGGGGCATTCAGAGGGGATATAGGGGTGAACTGGGTCATTGCCGTTTTGATAGCCGGCTAGGGGCCCCTTCCCTTTGTTGTATCATTCTCAGTGTTTTAACTTTCTTTTCTTCGTCAGCGCAGGCGGGTTGCCGTGTCCTTGCCGGTCAGGAATTAGTAATGGTGGTAAGGACAGAAGTCCGGTCCCAATCCTCCCCTAACCTCTTGTGGTAAAATCAATGACCTTCGTCGTGCCCAGGGAGCCATTTGTTGGTGTTGGCAGCGGGGGGGGGGGGGTGAGTACCTTGGTGGTGGCAAGTATGGAAGCGGGGCCGGCAAGGATGGAGTTAATTTATTATTACTGTGTTATTTTGAGTTCGGATGTTTCATTGTTAAATTATTTATGTTTTGATATTTGGTTAGAAGCTGGTGTTTTTTTTTTTCTCTTGAAAATAGGCCACTGCAGTATTGATTTTGGATTCTGTAATAAACCTGTGGCCGGTTTTCATCTCGTGTCTGCGGTTGGGGGGGGTTGTAAGGGTGGTTTTATTTACCCCGAGCCTAAACGGGGCTTCACCCAGAGTCTTAGAGCAAAACCTGGAGAGTTCCCAAAGGTCATCATTAATTCTTTGAATCCAGTTAAATTTGAGCCTTAATTAACACCAGGAGCACTTTGTCATGTGATACAAAAGCAGGCTCCGATAGGTTGTTACCATAGAAACAACAAAAAAGTTCTTAAAACTTTCTTTGCTGTTTATAATGTATACATACAATATACGACCATATAGTCCAACAGAATGCCCAATGTTTATGCCCCAGATAGGGGCTTTTAAATCGTTTTTGCTGACTTTGCGTTATTCCTGTGTGTACACGGTCCGGTAATCTAGGTTTCCTCCTTTTGGGGCGTGTGACAGGAAGGCTATACATCTAAAAATACATTAAATTAGCCATAGATGGAGGGGAAGGAGGGAACGTAAAGATGAGCTTTACTGCCATCCCAAAATCCGGCTTCCTAAACGAGCGCAGCTCTTTCCCAGCTGCGATATACAGATCGGGGAAGAAAAAAAAAAAAAGAAAAAAAAAAAGGAAAGAATAGTACATTACGCACAAATCTGCATACTTTTATTTAGATTATACAGCAGCGTTCGCTACAGCGTCCGGGGTTATTTTTTTTTTTATTTTTATGGAAAACGAGATGAAGTATTTCCCCGGAAAAAATAAATATAATTCTTAAAACAATAAAAAAAAATAAAAAAAAATAAAAAAAAAAAAAAGATTACGAGGACCTGTTACATCTTTAAGCATAAAATAACCCCGATTAATCTGTAGCAATTTAACAAAATAGGGCTGCTCCCGTGGCGCGCGGGCGCACACACACACACAACTCCCCGATATTTATTGCTTAGTTTAATACGCAAGCAACATGCACCACGTGAACTACAGATGGGTTACGACCCTTTAATCAGCCCAAGTAAAGTTCCGTTGGAGCGCGGGCGCCGCGGGATCGTTTATAAGCCATTATACAATTCTTGGGAAAATACATAAAAACGCATGAATTATAAAATATATTTATATTTGATTATGTATGATGTAGATGCTCATGGACAGGGCCCTGTTAATGTATATTTGTTACCAATTTGTTAACCACCCTGTATTTAATTTGCTACGGAATATGTTGGCGCCTAATAAAGAATAAATAAATAAAAAGCGGACAGACATTTTTAAAAACGATTAATAGGCCGTAATGTCTTTTTATATCATACGTGATGATAGGACTAAAATGTAACACAGTAGCCAAAGGGTTAAGAGGAACATGTGTATGAAGCCATGACAGCCGTGTTCCGGTAATAAGGAAATCAGGTCTGTTTGGGGCGTCTCCATTAATATCATTATTCTCCTCCTTTGATGTGCAGCACAAAGCTTACGGCACTTCTAAGGGCCAATTAAGTTTGGGAGCCCGCTGCTGCTTCAAAGGGAGAGCCGGTATCATCCTATCACCTCCCGAGGTCCCTCCAAACACCCAAAGCTTCTTCCAGATGGACAGATTTTTTTTTTGTTGGAACCGATATCTGGCAACATGGAGGGCAACTTATTCCAAAAAAAAAATAAATAAAAAATAAAAAAAAGTCTAACCTCCCCCTCCCGCACCCGGGATAAATGTATATGAAAGTTCCAAAAAGAATATTGCGTTACTCGGCATTCTATAGATTTTTATTTCCCTTTGATTAAATAAAAACATTTACAAGCAAAATTACAAAATACGAACACTCCCGTTTGTTTAAAGATGGCCGGTCATAGGGACCCGGGCAGACATTTTTTTAAATGAAATAGATTACTTTTCCGGTTCTGAATCGCTCACGAAGTAACGAGTGGGACGGAGTTATCCAACTAGTTATGAAATGGTATTTCCAAGAAGAATAACCCCGTTCCCTGCTGTTTCTATACACATTATCGGGGCTTTTAGGGCTGTAGAACCCTGCGATCCCCTCATACCCCGCAAACATTCTGACCTCCTAGAAAAGAGGGGGAATCTGGGGGGAGAGAGGGGCATCAGGGGAGGAAAGAGGGGCACAAAGAGACCGGCCACACTGAACAGAAGAATTTGGCAGGTACGGCAACACTTCTGATTGGTAATACTGCAGGAAGCAGTTGTTTGGGGGGGGGGGGTTCCATACAGATGTGCAGTTTAAAGACAGATTTGCCCGGCTGAGGGTGTGGGAGTGTCGCACCAACATGCCCGGTTGGGGCTATATATGCGAGTCACAGCAAAAACATTCCACAGCAGATCCAGGATTTTTTTTTTTGATTTTTTTTTAAACCCTTTTGTCTGCTGTGCATGTTTTGCCAAGTAAAAGGGGGGGGGGGTTACACGGTCTAACCGCACCCCTGCTTTGGAATCTGTCGCTTCCCGATTGCTTTAACAAAAATCCTGCCTACATTTACCGAGACGATGGTAGGTAAGTGGAATAGCCTTCCAGCAGAAGTGGTAGGCTAATAAAGAGATGTGAATACTTCCTTGTCTGCGAACCTAAAACTGGAAATATGAACTCCACCAAGGGGGCCATATTTCCCGGCTCAATCACCACACTGAGCTGATGCTTTATGGCGATGCTAATGAAGTCCGCCCCTCCCTAGACTTTCATTAGTCAGAGTGTCAGGCTGGATTATTATGACTGAGCCATTCTATTGTTCCCCAAAGGCAGTATGATAAGGAGTTGGGGTGTTTAGTAGATCGGGGATCAGATAACAGAGCGAGAATCATACAAACGGCTGATATGCAGCTGCCTGGATACTAGACATGTGCACCGCGTACAAAAATCACTTCAGACCAAACTTCTGTTTCATTTTTGTGCAAATTTTGTTTCGGACGAAATTCAGAACGACATTCTGGGGGAGTTCCCAGAGGGGGGGCCCTGACATCTGGACTTTACTTTCATTATATCAATTAGAAAAAGGTTCCCCCAGGTCAAAGAGGTGCAGCATAGGCCTGGGCAGGCAGACACCGGCACATCACATGTAACGAGACCAAATAGATCTCACTGACTTAGCTATACATTATACAGGGCCAGCCAAGCACTTCCTGCAGCAGAAGCTGATTGGAACTTTAGCCCCTCCCACTTTACCTCATGAACAGAGCACCAAAACAGCTTGTAACGGCGGCTACACGTGGCCACGAATCTAACGAATCTCCGGCACTTTTGTTATTTTCGCCGGGGATCGCCCTCATTTTCGTTGATTTTCTACGAACGCACGAAAAACAGGCCATTTTCGTTAAAATTTAAATTTGTACGAAAACGAACGCACAAGTCTACTGAAAACATATTGTGGGGCAAAAGCTACAACTGGTTTAAGAACAAAAAAACAAAGCAATATTTTTGGAAAAAATTAGTAATAAAACAAATCGTGGGCGCTCCCTTCTGAAGATAAGCTTGCACCAGTAAAGCGACCTCCCGGGTTTATCCAGACGTCCGCGCGACTTTAATTTCCAACCTCTGTATAAACTCGGCAAATTTTCCAACAACAACCTTTTTCCAACACTTTCTCTGCTTCATAACAAAAAAAACCCTGTTAATTTTAGCCCAGAATCCCGAGTTCCGCTGGCAGAACGTTCGGCCTTCCTGCTTGCAAAAGGGGCAAGTTACTTAACCCTTAAGCAATATTTGCCTCGCGGGGCGTAAGGACGACGTCTGCTCACCAAGACTGACTGGGCTTCTGCTTTTTAGTACTTAACACGCTAAAAATTAAATAAATAAAAATTAAAAAAAAAGCCTTTCCATCTCTGGCCAGACCATATTTAACATTTGGCTCACTGAGGATGATAGGAGTTGGAATCAAACTGAAGAGCTGCTGTTGTCCATCTGTGTTGAAGATATTACAGTAAAAATATTAGATCATTTATATAGCGCCATCATATTCCGCAGCGCAGTATAATAAACTCAATTTATTTATTTATTTTATTAGACGTACAATGCTTTTTTCTTTAAAAGCAGATGAAAACCCGGTTAATACGAGCACAAGATTGCGGCTTAGTTCTGATGCGGGTACAATCATTCCCTGTGTAGGTCTCAGAAGTCCTGCGGTCAGATACAAAGTGCAGGGCAGATTAAGTGAATGCGCTACAAAGCCGAGCCTCATGTGACGCACGTTAAGAAATCCCGAATCAAGAACACTCGGCACCTGCGAGGAGGCTCGGCGCCGTGCTGGGTAGCAGACAAGGCTTTCTGGGAACTGGACTTCCAATATACACTATAGTATTGGGGCAGTCACCCGGTGATGCTTTGTGTGCATTACAGTATATATGTGTAGAATAACCCTGAGAGGGTGGCAAGTATGCAGGGAACGGCCTCCAAGCAGAAGTGGTAGAGGGTAATACAGTGAGGGTATTAAACATACATGGGATAGACATACAATCTAAGACGAGACGAGGTCTGAACCTTTACAGCTGGAAAAACGGGCGACTAGACGGGGGCCGAATGGGGCCGATCTGCCAGCAGACTCTACCTTACTATTCTATTATGCAGAAATTATTATTTTTATTTTTCAGTCCTCTGTGTATTAAGCGGGAAGTCCATTGGAAGAATACCACATACGGTAATAGATCCCCCCCACCCCGGCGCTACATACAGTAATATAACCCCCCTGTGCTGCATATACAGTAATAACCCCCCTGTTCTGCATATACAGTAATAACCCCCCTGCACTGTATGCAGTAATAAACCCCCCTGTGCTGCATATACAGTAATAACCCCCCCTGCACATACAGTAATAACCCCCCAGCGCTGTATACAGTAATGTCGTTAGGATTTGCTAAAAACCTGATTTTCTCTCATTTTTGTTTCCATAAACTCCCATTATCTGCAGACCTGGAGCCGCCATTGTTGTCAAACACGGCACTGAGCCGATACTTTATGGCAATGCTAATGAAGTCCATTCCTCCATAGACTTTCAGAGAGTCCTGCTGGGAGATTAAGACTGAGCCATACTAATACTTTGTTATCTGAGCCCAATCTACTAAACAGAGTGAGAACGCATAGAAATGGATAATATGCAGCTACCTGAAATCAAATTATGGGGTAAAAACTACAAATGGGGTAAAAAAAAAAAAAAAAAAAAAAAAACCTGGTAAGAGACATGATCCACACGGTGGCCCAGAATGGTGTTCAGTTTGGTAGTCATCGCCCTGGTAATGCACCTAGTTTTGGTTTCGGTTGCGCGGCAACGGCTCGGTATAAATAAATCGTCTGTTGCCTTTTCTACCCCACTCTTGGCTTGGTGTTAATTATTGGGTCATTAAATTGGTTAGGGGGGCTGGCTCGGGCATCGAGGGTACATAAGCCAAGTGCACCATTAATGCAGATGCAAAGATGTTGGGTGACAGTGTAAAGAAGACGTATTCAGGGTATAAAACAGGACAATTAAAAATATATATTCAAAAAAAAAAAGCTCATCTCAGTGTTGAAATTACATTATCTGGTCAAAAATAACCGGACTCTAAACCAAAACACGCATGTTTCCTGAGCAGATTAAACACAGGCTAAGAATATCGCGTTCCAGAATAGAACGTTTGAAATGGTAGTGATGATAAACACGGTTTATAACGCAAACAGAGTTAAATAAAGCAGTGGAAGGATGTTTGTTATAGTTTAGCCCTGCCAACAGAAGAAAGTTGGGAAAAAATGATCCCTAGACAAGCCACCCAGCAGATGTGGTAGAGGTAAATACATTAAGGGAATATAAACAGGCATGGGATAGACATACGGCTCCAGAATCTAAGACCGGCCCGACGGCTGATTAAGGTTTGACGTCACATATGATGTGTACACACACACACACATTTCAATCTCACCTATACATTGTGCAACCCAAATGAATAGAGGTAAAACGTTGCCATAAATTTCCTGAACAAGAACCCCGCAAGCAAAGCTGCCATCCCTCGATGCAATGCAGGCACCCGGGAACCTGCGTTTACATCTTAATGCAAATAAGAAAGCAGGTTCTGTGATTCTTGTACACAATATCATCGATTAATACGGAATAATTTATGCCGCAGCGCTGTATAACGGGAAACAACAACACGTAGAAACAGAAGGTTGGGAGATGCTACGTCAACATGGAGAAGGCCAGAATGTATAGCTTAACCCTTTAAATCAACCACGTTACTCTCCCATGAGGGACTTGGACGTTGATTTCCCCTAAAAAATATAAAAGCCTGCCTGACACCATGATACAAACCATACTTTACTACAATTACGCTGAAACAACCCCAAACAAGCTTATTAGTAGGAGAACAAAAGCCGTGAGATATGAACACATGGAAGCAAATTGTAAATAACAAGAATTGAATTCAAAGAAGGAGAGATCCCTGATTTTTCATGGATTTTTTATTACATGTGTTCCACGCAACACACGCACCTGAGTTATCTTCACTATAAGATTCCCCCGACTGAACGATTCATCAGATTATTAATACGGTTATTAATTTGGATCGCGGTCTCTGTTGAGTTTAATATCAGCGTTTCAGAGAGCTGCGGAGTTCTAGCGACCTTATCTCAGATTCCAGATGAAAACCAGAGAGAGTCCCTCCCTTTGAAGCCACCAAGTCCCGATGAGGAGCAAAGCCACAGACAGACAGATAAATCAATAGATTAGATAGACAACGTCGAGCTGAGGCTCGGGGCTTGGCCAATAAAGACTTTTGGCGCCAGAACATGGCTTAGGTTTGTTGAACATGTCTAGGGTTCATAAGTTACATAGTTAATTAGGTTGACATATAGTCCATCAAGTTCAACCATTCCACAAACCCGTATCGGTTGATCTACTGAAACAGTAACGTCATCTTAAACGGGGAAAAAATCGTTCTCGACTCCAAGGCACTCGGACTCACCCTGGATCAGCATTCGCTTATCTGCTTTTACTCATAACGCTGCATGCATTTCATATCTAGAAAAGCATCGATACCTTCTAAAACATTTTGATAGAATCGGCCAAAATGACTTGAGATGGTGCAGTTAGACCTCTCTAACCTTCTATATGTTCCAGCAGACGATGCGCTGTCACAATTTAACAAGCCCTCTCACGTCTAAGAGTCTTAGATGATAAATTCATAAAATGAAAAAAAGATAAAAAAAAGATACGTCTGTCTGACTTGTCAAACCCATAGAAAAGACTCCCAAAAACACTGTCTTATAGATAGAGAAGCGGATGGCCTCCCAAAGGCTGCCACAACAAAGTAGACCACAAAAAACGGGGGGGGGGGGGGGTCAGAAAAAGGTAGAGTGTGGGAAGATAGGTTACGGGGATTAAAGCAAGTTACAGTCTTCAGACAGGAAAATCCTCCGACAGACCGAGTAAACATTCCCCAATAAAAAGGCATGGATGAAAATTATTTTAAATCAATCTAGAATCAGCTACACAATGACATCAAAGGGATAACAAGGCTGTTACGGTTTAGAAACCTGGTTCTCAGAAGCCCCGTATTTAACTTGCTACGTTAAAGTGCCCCGATTCATAAATATGATGTCACTATAGTACAAAAAAAAAAATTCACCCATTTTGCCATTTACTGTACTAGAAGATGCATTGGGGAGAGGGTATCTTCAGCCTTTTATGTGGTAGCCTCCAAACTGCAGGCAAGAACAACATATTTGGTAGGGCAACATTTACAGACCCACTTTATCACTCAGTCACCTGCCTCAAATCAATTGCCCCACCTCGGGAACTGCCGAACCTTAAGGCTGTCAGTGTTCCAGAACACGGAGCAACTTGAGAACTCGTAGAAATGTTCCCTCTTATCTACTTTCAAAACTTAATAGACAATCTGTATTAAATGTAACGACCTGGATAAATGTATATAGAATTTAGAAACAAGAAACAGATCAATATAGGAAGTACAGAAAGTTACCGGGGATGTTTTAGAAGCCACGGCTACAAAGATCTTAGGACTCGCTAAGCCATTTTAAACGCTACAGGAAAAACCCATGACATGTCTGCGATATGACTTAAAGATTGAATTCACAACTAATTAGTTTGAATGGCGCCTGCATTCTGGATGATGGAAAGCTGTTCCTCAAACACAAAATATTAGGCACATAAACCTTAACACCTTTTGGCTCATAAGGACCGGCATACCTAGGAACTACTGAGCTCCGGCTGCCTGGAGCCTTCCCTTGCAGGACACGGCCAGGATTGCCTGCTGACGTCTGCAGGCGGTCCTGCTGATGTCGCCCCCCATTTAAATGGAAAATGGGCGGGGCGTGTCTTGCGACCCGGGAGGACTTGGGTCTTGACCCGCAGAACCCGTGCCTGACCCAGAGATCTCTGGGTCAAACCCAGAGCGTTCCCAGGTATGAGGACTGGTGTGATCCTAAATCTTTTTTGTGTTCGCCCAATAAAAAAGTATCACCCTATGAAGACTCCATCAGCTCTTTGACCAATATGGCTATTTACGCACACTTCCTGAAAGCAGGAAGCATACTTAAGTACACTTCCTGCATATGCTCACTAGCACTCAAACTGACAAGTCAACCGAAGCTCGGCCCACTTTAAAATCAATAGGAGCAGTTATACGATTGGCTGCTGAACAATGACATCCAGCTAAGGATAAACGTGATTTGCCGTTGCCACTCATTCATTTTAAAGGGAATCAGGTTGCAGGAAGCATACTTAGTACCCTGATGAGGGAGGAGATATGGGAGGGAAGTAAAAAAAAAAAATATATAAAATAAAAAAAAATTAAATATTTCACAATTTCTTTAAAATCCAGAATGCAGAAGGGACCAGACTGGAACAAAATGCTGCAGGCAAATTAACAGCATCACTAAAAAACTCTTAAACCGCCGGAGCCACTTACTACCGTAAAATCCCGGGTGTAATATGCACATTTTACCCACTTTTCAAGAGTTATGAAAAAGGGGGGTTGCATATTAAACTTGACTAAATATTTGTTAATGCATAATCACTCCATGTGATTGTAAAGCGTTAACCCCTTAAATGCCACTATCACAGCATTAAAGGGGGTTAACGCTTGTGTCTCCAGTCCCCACAGGCTTGTTACGACCAAGTAACAATCGATGGAGTATGCCAGCATTAAAAGAGTAAAAAAAAAAAAAAAAAAAAAATACAATACAACATGAGAGAAAAGGAGAAAAAAAAAAAAAAAAAAAAAAAAAGAAAGATTAAATATTATAGATTTTTATTACATAACCGATTACTATCACCGATTAGCGATAATCTAAGTTTATACTCGGTTGGTTCACGTTTGTCGTTTGCCTGGTAAAAATTCTGATATCGAAAACCAGATCCTTACCGCAAAAAAAAAACAAAAAAAAAAACATCTCAGACACAGGCAGAGTTTCACATGACAAAATATAAGCCCAGCGTGAAAGCCGACACCGGCCTCATGAACAAGTTGGCTCAGGCCTCGCATACCAGCTACTACTGGCTTCTCTCGCAATAAATAAAGCGGCTGAAAATAGAGGTCCCACCGGCTGCCGGCACAGATCGGCTGGGGAGGAAAAAAAAACCAAAACCAAAAAAAAAAAAAACCAGCAGGGCCAGGGAATTAAGTGTTAAAAGTCATAGTATTGGGGGTTGAACTGTTAAGTTTCCCTCACCGCCCCACAGGCCTTTCCTGAATAAGTCGGTGAAAGGAATTCCCTGCCGCGCCATATAACGGGAAAAGAACCCAAGGTCCAGCATAACTTAGTCGGAATATAAAGCGATTTTAACGGACCACGTGAGAGGTTTTTGGAAAACGGAGACGCGCCTTTCCTGGAAATAATGACAGGTATGGCCGCCAACTCGTAGGTGTTCTTCATACAAGCCAACAACAACAGATGTTGGAGGAATGACGACTGGAAAACGGGAGACCAAATGTCCGAGTTTTAATGGCCGGGTCAACGCGTGGCTTTCAGACATGTTAAGAAGCATGGCCTCGCAACAAACACTGCCTGGACTCCATCAGTCCTAGCGATCAGCTTCTGATACGGACAGGAGATATTCAATCAATGGAGGACGCACCCTACAGACTTATTTTGTATATTAAGTTCCGGAAAAAAAAATGGTGCAATGATCTGTTGGCCCTTAGTGACGGTTTGTAATGATGTCATTTGGCACAGCTTATGAGTGGTCCTAGGCCTAGGGTTGGGGTGGCAATTTCTGTGCTGCATTACCAGGGGCAGATTGGAGGCCACCTAGCACACGGCTTACTCCGAGGGCCAGCGGGGGAGATGAGCCATTTCCCTTGTAACAGTCCCCATTTTCACTATGGAGGTCGCTGCCGAGCCGGCACAACCTTCATACCCCTCCCCCCGCGCTGTATATCCTCCAGAGCATGCAGAACATAAGGCCGTAACTTTCACGGGATGAAAGGGGCAGCTGCCCCAGGGGCACCAGACAGCAATCCTCCCTGTGTCTCCATCCACTTCTGGAAGGAGATGTAATGGCAGTGCGGGGGAAGGACCTCCATCCCTGCCCCAGGCACCAAAAGCCTAAGTTAGGGCTCTGACAGAAGGCGCGAGTCCCTCCAACAGCAGGGTGGTTGGAGAAGTTGCCCTCGGTCAACGAACCCCCTAAATATACCACTGCTCTTCACAAGCTGGGGCAAGTGAGATTTCTGCGGTCGAGCCCAACACGAGCTATCGATTTATTATTTAAAAAGTAACGTTCTAAAACACTATAAATAAAAATAAAATAAAAAAAGTAACGTTCTAACATTTTTAATTTAAATAATTGTAATTTTATCGATTAGGTTTAAATCAGAATACCCTGAATTTATACGCCGGAAGCCATATTAAGAGACGCACGAGCCAGAAGAGACAGGGAAGACTCATTGTTACGGTTGCCATTGCTGCACATCACGCGATTAATGTTTTTATAGCCGTCGCTCTAAAACGCCTCGGCTAATAAAGTGTTTGCAAGCAACATGGATGCCGTTTGACGGCTCTTTGAAATATCTGCTAATGAAGCGTTTGGAAGGATCAAGGCTGCGGTTTGATTGATGGGACAATATCAAGGATACCGAACCCTACAAAGCAACACAATGGCAACAACAATAAAAATAAAACAAATTAAAAAATAAAAATACATTTGGGGATTGACTAAAAGAGGATTTATTTAAATAAAATAAATACACCGGCATTTATAGGGTGAATGTAGGAGTTTGACTCGGTTGGAACTCTGGGATTAAAAGGTTGCCGTAATTTGTCACAGCTAATGCAGTAATAGAGAAAGGAGGGAAATCCTCCACTGTGACAGTAATAAAGGTTTAACATTTTCTGCGAGAGAAGCAGAATGAGGAGGGATACAAAAACGCTAATAATTTCAATAACGCATCGGCCACCAGGCAGCCACGCGGGACGCTTCTCTAATAAGACCAAGATCACGTCACAGAATGTGAAACCAGGCTATGCCGGCAGGTAGCCTCACCAGGGGGGCCGCTGGGAGGTCAGAACTCATGGGGTCTTCCAGTAATGCAGAATGTACCAAGTGCCAGAGTGAAACAATGGGGCACACATGGAACCGGGCAACACAACACGCTGTCACGCTCACAAAACGTACCAGCACACCGTATACACCCTGAAACGCACATATCGGCATACCGGGGAACACCCCGGGTCTCGCCCAGAGACTCCGAGTCAAGCAGTGCTTCTCTGGGCCACCGCGGAGGAACTCCGCGTCGCGGGAGCAGCACACCCCGCTCCCAGCGCGCTTCCCCTCCAACCACGGAGGTTGGAGCGTCCGCAACATCGGTGGGCCGCCAACGTCAGCAGGACCACTTACCGGCATCCCGAAGATTATTAAAACACCCTATAGCTGCGCCTTTTGCTTTACTCGTTGGGTAATCGTTGAGATTTTGGATTGAAGGGATGACCTGACCTCGGCAGAACTGGCGCGACACGTCGTTTCCTCCCTTGATGTTCTGCCTCGTCTAGAGTTTGGGAGAATCAGATCAGCCCCATTACCAAGTGCCGTTAAAAAGCTATCGCGGCTCACATTTTGGGTCTATTCACTAAAGGGAGCGTTTACCTTTTTAGCTCCTTGACGTCATCATATATATTATGGAGGGAACAACCCCATTGAGCTTCTGCCGTAGGAAGTTTTTGGCTGCCCCTCCATAATGTATTGTTAAATCAGTGATATGGGTGATCCCCACACCCATTGCACTATACATTATACAGGGTCAGCTCAGTGCTTCTTCTGCCCTTCATAATGAAGCGAGGAAGTAAAATCCATAACTCTCCTGCAAACTCTCCCTTTAATGAATAAACCCCATTATCTCCATGTGGCTTTCTGGAGTTCACCAATGTAAAAAGTGTGTTCCTTCACTGTATTAGCCTCTACCACCTCCCCTGGGAGACTGTTCCCCTTATCTAGCACCCTCTCAGTAAACTAAAACTTCTTTACATCCCATCCGAGCCTCTGACCCTCTAGTTTTAGATTCTGGCCACTCGTTCTGACATTTCTTCTTCGCAAATACACGTCCCTGCCTGTACTTTGTGTCACAGCAGCCATTTCTGGAAAACACATAAGAATCCAACTGCTGAGTCCTGCTGTTTGTGGCCAATCTGCTGATCAATCTCAATATCTAGTTTCACCGGAGCCTGCAACGTCCGCGGAGGTCTCCAACCTGCGAGGTCAAAACACTTATTCACGGAACGCGAGGAACAGTAAGGAGAGAAGCTCTAGAACCCGACAGTGACAACAATTTCCTCTGCTGAATGTTACATATGTAACAACGCAAAGCAGATCAAACAGGAGCTCCGTACGATGGATTATATTATAAACTGAAAATATGAGGGCAGTTGCCATAGAAACCAATAACCTTGTTTAATCAACACAAGTAAATGTTAAAAAGTTCCTAAAGAGTTACCCTTTTTTCCACCCGCCTATAACGTTACCCTGTAGCATGCAGAATGTATAAACTTATAGTAGGAAGTCAATCATTTATTAAGGTTTATTCAACCCCAATACCGCCACGAAGCATTTTATAGACTGGGGTCAGCAGCATGTTAAAAATCTGAACAATGCTGATATGGCAACCCTATTCCTAATATGAAGCCACATACTGAGGTTGTTGCGAAGGCAATATGGGAAATCGGCTACAGAGACTTAGGAAAGATGTGACCTCCGGAGTGGGATATATCACATATGGTGGTCTACGCACCAAATTCAAATATGGGAGGGGGGGGGGATGTAAAATCCCAAGTCTGCAAGCCTCGTCAGGCCCTCTACTTGCATTAACCCATGTGATCATGCCCATTAAAGGGTTAAGCAGTGATCACATATAGGCCAGCTATGCAAGTCCTCCATGGCATTCGTAATATTTCGGCAATTGTCCGACAGGACCGAAAAATAGCCTTGGGAAGTTTTTACGTAATTCAGGCCGGTAAGATTAAGGTTACAGGACCCCAGATTCCACCACTGTGGCTTTAAAGTATTTAACCTGGCCATTCACCCCACGACTTAACCCAATACACCCACGAAATGTTGTGAAGGGCATTTAAGGCATCCGACTAGAATTCCCATTAACCCTTAGGGAATATTCTGATAGGAGGCTATTCAACGCTCCCCTATACGCCAAATGTACACCCCCCTAGGGGAGAAATAGGACGTTGTATGTACTCACTGGTTCCTCAGGGAGCGGCCCTGTTGGTACACCTGCTGCAGGGGGATGCTCACTTGGCCCAAGAACTGGTCCATCCCAATAAGGGCCCGGTGCATGACAGTCAGCTGGAGTTGGCAGCCCTCTCCCCTCTCCAGGGCTCCAGGGGCCAATTCGAAAGAACATTCCTCCTTCCATTCCGGAGAGCCGGGAGTCTTCTCCACCACAGAGGTGCTGTATTTATCCCGACCAATCTGGATCAAAGTGTAGGCATCACTGGTGCCATGCTTGCCTTTGGCTCTGAGGCCTCTGGCCTGGAGGACAGTCACCTGGACATGGGTGGGGATCCAGCCCAAGTCGGGGTCCGGCCGTAAGAACATTAGGACGCAGGTTCAGCTCTCGACAGAACTAACATCTACCTGCGGTGGAGAAAAGTCTTTAGGTTCTAGTAAGGATCAGCTGGCCAGCTCTCCCT
Organism: Sceloporus occidentalis; assembly: GCA_023333645.1. NCBI lineage: Eukaryota > Metazoa > Chordata > Lepidosauria > Squamata > Phrynosomatidae > Sceloporus > Sceloporus occidentalis. The sequence continues at coordinate 697,216 of JALMGF010000163.1, read as the reverse complement.
GGCTAATGTAACAACTACCTACAAAAGGGCAAATGAACCAATGAGTGGGGCAGGTGAGTCTGCACTTATACACCCAGTCAACTGCGCTCACCAGTGCAACCTGATCTACCCACCCATATGCATATCCCGCATGCAAACCCACACCCACCTACAGCAATGCAGACCCAGGACGCGGTACTAACCCCAAACCGCTCGACAAAACCCATAACACACCCAAACAGTCAACCGGTTAACAAGACACAGACCCATACTAATAAATCCAGTACATGTCAATCAGAGCCCATAATTACCCCACACCTAGTGATGCAGCAGGCCGGGACGCTCTAGAATGCAAATACTTGCGCCTAGAACCTAAAGGGGTTAACGCACAGCTGGACAATCCCAATGCAGATAAAGTTTGGGCAGGGGGGCAGAGTGCCAGTCCAGGGCAGAGTTCTAATGCCACGGGGGCAATTCCAAGGCTCTGCCCAGGCGGATAATCCAGGACGGGCTGGTCGAGGGGGTGCAGTCATGCAGGGGCCCCCAATGGAATCTTGCCCCGGAGAGGATCCTCGCTGCAGGGGGTGACACCAGGCGGGGTCCCTGCAGCACAGCTGCAAAGTAACTTTGTTGTGTGTGATCTGTTAGTGGAGAGGAGGGAGAGGAGAGGAGGGAGGAGGAGCCCAGCTGCTGCAGTAGTGGCTTAAACTGCAGTTTGTTTCACTGGGAAGCAGCCCTCCTCCCTCTTCTCCTCCTTCTCGTGTGTCATGGTCTCAAGCCTCTGTCTGCATCGTACGCTCAAGAGCAAACTTACAAGTATCCCTGATCTGGAAGGACAGTCCTGCTCTGGGCCTGAAATCCCCCTTTTTCCTCCCCCTCTTTTCTATGATCTCAGAATGTTTGCTGGGTATGAGGGTATCACGGGGTTCTACAGCCCTAAAAGCCCTGATAATGTGTATAGAAACAGCGGGGAACGGCTTTATACGTTAAACCGTGTAAATAAAATCCATAATAGCTACCAGTAGGTCTCAACGTCGTATAAAAAGTCCTGGTAGATCCCTGCCCCCCCCCCCCCCCAGGGGTCTTTCTGGTGGCTTTTTTATGTAGGGAGAGCCCCGCTGGCCCGGTAAAAGCCCCTGTAGTGAAATCAGGGAATCTATTAAAACAATTTCCATAAATACATTGAGTTTACCCCCACCCCCTATATATATTGCCCTTCTTTAAAGTCACGAGCAATTAATAGGAGCGGCTCCTGTCTGGGGCAGAAAGGCATCACGGTGATTACCATCATTCGAGTTCTCACATGATGCCGTGTAACATGTAACAACGTGTTCCGGCACGTCCTACAACCAGGGCTTCCAACACATGTGATGCAGCAACCTATTTGGATATTGAACATGTGGCGGCTGCCAACAGTCCTGGTTTTCAGGACTGTCCTAGCAAATTGGGGACTGATGGCAATTATGGTATGTGCATAGTCCAGAAGAGTTTACGGTTGTTCCCTAAATACGTTGAGCGAGGGCGTGTGGATTATTACCACCGGCAGCATTTCTGGCTAAGGTAAGCATGTGACAGCCCTGATTTTGCCTCTTTATGCCCTCAGCGGTACGGTGAGATTTTGGACAGATTTAATTCTCCAAGAAATAAGGTTTGTTACCATAACTACCATAGGGTAAGCATATATAAATTACAGGACTAAACTAAATACTGGATCTCAACAAAGTAAAATGAGCTGCGGGTTATTTTTTCATGGTTCAAATTTTTTGAGTTTTTTGCCTGCCTTCCTGGTTGTGCAAGATTTTCAATTGGCTGTACTCCAGCACATACCTCCCTACCATCTTGTTTTTCACAGGATAGTCCCATTTTCCAGCCACATATGTCCCCAATGTCCTGCTTTTGCAGGCAGTTGGGATCATGGACTCAGGGCCGTTTTTAAAAATGGGCAGCTGCCTCGGACCCAGACATTCCTGGGGGGCCCATAGCATCTGCCCCTTGAAGCTGGCAACAACCACTCTAGGGGGCCCGTGCAACCCCTGAGACCACTTCCGCACGGGCCCGCTGCATACCTCTGTGTGGCTCCCAGAGAGACATTAGCAGGGGAGGTAAGGGGGTTCAGGAGGGAATATGAATGAGTATGTGTGTTTGAATGAGTATGTCTGAATGAATGAGTATCTATGTCTAAGCATCTGATAGCATTTATGTGGAAGTGGAGGGGTGAAGATGGCACAGACATGCTGCTTTGAGAAAAATATAGCAAATCTTGTTAATGCAATCTGGGTTCTAAGGCCTGTGATCTATGTCTGCAGTTTAGGGTTTCCATGGATTATTTATTTGATCTATGCCTTTAATGGTGAGTTTGCTTGTCATAGTCCGTTGATCTATACCTGCAAGGCTGTGTGTGTGTTTTTTTTAGTTGCTCTGTACCTGCAATGTTATTTATTAATACGTGCAAATACAGCGTTTGTTATTTTTTGATCTATGCCTGCAATGCGGTGTGTTCTTTATTTGATCTATACCTGGACTACATCAAGGAGAAAAAGTAAGGCATTGTACAGTGAAGGAGGGGGCAAAGGGACTCTGGGGGTGATACCATGGAGGTGGCCCCCACAGGGAGCCTGAACACTTAAAGCCGTCCCTGATCACGGCTCGTGCTCCACTTCAGGTCACTCACAGGAACCGCACCATTCATTTGCTATGGGATCTGTATAGTATTGTGCGCTTCCTCTGCCCTGCGCGTGTTGCGTGAGAACGTCTCACAAGGAGTCACATTAGGTTCAGAAGGAGAGAAGACCGGACTGACTCTGACAGTCTACTCTTAATCTGTAGAGTCGGTGTGGCAAATACTGTGTGGTTTTTTTGTGTTAGGGTGGAGGGTGTGATTGCATACCAGGGAGCGTGTTGGGTTCCCAAGCAAAAGCTTGCCCAGTATCCAATCAATATGTAAGACGGCACTATATGGACCAGTTGGGGAGCTCCCAGGAAGAGGTGTATGCTATTGCAGAACAGACCTCTATCAAAGCTCCCATGTGGCTACCTTGTGTAACGCCTTAAAACTGAATGACACAGGCATTCCAGTTTTATTCTCTGCCAGAGAGCTAATGCAAGTCCTGGGGATCTAACAAGACCGTGTCAGAAAGCTCTCCAATTGATTTAAGTGACAGTGCTTTCCTACCAGTGATTGGCCACCTTAACTAGCCGCAACCAGTACCTTTTTACTTTGGCACCTGGTATCTGCCTCTGGCCTGAACTGTTTGTGTAGCTGCCTTGCATCTTATTGCTGAATGAGTGAATGAAGTATGTGAGAATGAGTGTGTATGTCTAAGTGTCTGATAGCGTGGATATAATTCTTTATACCAACAGTACCCCTAGTATGAATGTGGCATTTTGAGACTAAAAACTCCATGAATCTTCTTTGCTCTGGTTTTACTTTTATTACAGGAAACAAACTGTGGGCAAGATGGAGGGAACTTTGGTGTGGGGGGTAAGATTTGGTGCATAAAGAATTAATTCATGGAGAAGATAGGAAAAAGTTGAGAATGTAGAAAATTAGCATAAATGTTTAACAAGAAGAAAGATGAAAAGATGTGAGTGTGATAGAGAGGGGGGTGAAAAATGAGTAAAAGGGTACAAACTCAACAAAAAGTTGGGGGATCATTGGAAATAGGGCAAGAAGATGGAGCAAAGGCTGGGGAGGAGGTAGAGGCCATCAATGGCCGTCATCCACCTCTAGGCACAGTTCCTGTAGCAAATTCTGAATAAAAATGCCAAATAAGTTGGGGAAGTGATCTTAGCTTTAGTACCTCTTGTTCGTCTTCAAACCAGAAGTCTTGGCTTTGGGTCTTCTAGATGCAAACGTATTGTCCTGTCGTTTCGAGGGTCCAGTAAAGTAATTTGTATTCTCATTGATAACATTCACTGCTATTACCTCTCTACATTATAGATTTAGATATTACCATTGTGTTGGTGTATTATTATTATTATTATTAATATTATTATTACAATAATTCTTCATTATTATGTTAATTATTATTCTTATGTTATCAAACATGTTGTTAAACATAATAATAATCATATATTACTATTATTATATACCGTATATAGAATGACGGCAGATTCCACAGTGATAACTGCTCTATTGTAGATATATTCAACATGTCTTTCTATACTTTCCCTTCGTGTATTCGGAAAAATGAAACATTTCTTCACTTGGTGTTGATGCCGTCGACTCCGCTAATCCCTCCCTAGAAACATAATACTAACTTCCCCGTCATCCTTACCACGCGCGTTTACATTTTATGTTGGATATACCTCCTTCCAACAGCTTGAATGTGAGCCCCAAACAAATCTGTCGAATCCCGACGAGGTAATTTAAGGTGAACGAGACAGAAGTTCCTATAAAGTTGTCTGAAAACGAGCTTCTCGCCCCCTCCTGTTTTCCGCTTATTTGTATTTCATTCCAAAGAAGAAGAAAAAAAAAAACCAACATTTGATGCTTATTTAGCCAATATTCTACTTTAATTAAGTAAAAGTTACTTAATTAATATCAGCGAAGTACACGGCAAGCAGATGGTTTTGTATACTCAGCACATTCGTTCATTTAAGCGAGGAAAGATGATTAATGCTTTGAAACTGGTTCTCTGCCAGAGGACACCACTCGCTATTAAAGGTAGGAGACCCAGAAGTGGTAGGTCTGGTCTGCCATTTATGTCATACTCCATCATGGCCTCTCTTGTCCTCACTGTATCGTTATCGCCGGTCTACGTTGGGTGTGCCAACTGTTCAGTGACTCTCAAACTCTCCGGAACTACCTCTTAAACTTTGGCCAAACGCTTGACGATGATAATTTTTGGATGGCAAAATTAAAGTTTCCTACCTTGACATCGGTCATCTCGGGAGATGTCCTCTGGGTGATTCTACAGCATCTCAGCCTATGTTAATAAGATTAAGAGTCTACATTCAGAATTTAAGGCCCTGCAGCTGCCGCGTTTTATATCAGGGGATTCATGCAACTGGGAAGAAGGCTATAACAATTCTTCAACATACACCGTATGGCCGAACGTATGTGGACTCCCATCCTAGTTATTGAGTTTAGGTGTTTGCCCACGAGTGCTGAAGCACACAGTATGTAAAGATCTCCTGTCCTCTGTAACATCTCTCACTAGAGATCCAACTGCCTCTGGAAGCAACATCAGCACAAACTCTGTGGGCCGGGAACTTCATGAAATGGGTTTCCATGGCCGAGCAGCTGCACACAAGCAGAACATCTCAGGAGCGGTGGAAAAGCATCTGGAAGTCTTATGGTTGAATCTGGGTTTGGCAGATGCCGGGAAACCGATACCTAGTTTGACAGGGGAGGGATAATTTGTCTGGGGCTGTTTTTCAAGGTTTGAGCCCCTTAGTTCCAGTGAAGGGCAACGTCAATGCTTCAGGATACCAAGACATTTTGGACAATGCTCTGCTTCCAACTTCATGGGAACTTTGTGGAAGAACCTTTCTATTCCAGCATGACCCAGCGCACAAAGCAAGCTCCATTATAAAGACATGGTTGGATGAGTTTGGGGTGGAAGAACTTGGCCGACCACACAGAGCTCAGACCTTAACCCCATCGAGCATCTTTGGGATGAACTGGACCGGAGATTGCGAGCTCAGCGTCTCGTCCAACATCAGCACCTGACCTCACAAACGCTCTACTGGATGAATTCCCACAGACACTTCCAAAATCTTGTGAAAAGCCTTCCCAGAAGAGTGGAAGCTGTTATGGGGGGGGGGGGGCAACTTCATATTAATGTCCATGGTTTTGAAATGGGATATCCAATAAATTCATATAGGTGTGATGGTCAGGTGCCCACATACTTTTAGCTTAAAAAAAAAAAAGATTTTTTAGAGTATTTCTATTACTGAGCAGCTTGGCTTTTTCAAACTAATGTTTTTATTAATGTTCCTAAAATACAAAAAAAAAGTCACAATGGGAATATTACATACGATGAATTAATTAGTAGATGGTTTATTATTTCTAATTGTATATCAGACTGTTTGATATTGTGGTCTGGCTCAACACAAACAAGAAGAATTTTCCCATCCATGCATCCGCTAGCACAATGTATAGGTGAAAAGTTACCCTCTACAAAGTGGCTTCTTGTACAAATGGGTTCAACTCAGCACTATGTAACATCGTTTTGGCTTAAAAGAACGCAGAGCTGCAGGTTTCAGTATGAAAAAAATGTCACTGTTCCAAATATCATAATTCTTTCACAGTCATTCCCACCGTGTGTCTGCTTTACCTCTTTGTTTTATGTTTCACACAATATCCCCATCTATTTCGTTACACTTTCTTGTCATGTATTTGTCAGTGCAGGAAAGTAAGTATATTGAACCATCGGGAATGGAATCGCCAACCATTCCTTACAACCCTAAAATTTTGGGGTATTTAGAGTTCTTATATTGGTTCATTTTCCGCCATGTTCAGATGTTGAGCCAACTCTGGGGTACTTGAGGGCACTTGGGCCACTCAGAGAATGAGCCAATCATTTCAGCTCTTCGGGGGTCCAAGACCACTCATGTTCCTCCAGGGTGGAACCCAGAAGCGGGTGGATAGAAGCATTAACATTACAGCAGGTTCTACCGAAAGTGTGTAAAACATCATTATTTCAGTTTAAAAAATAGTCACTAGATGAAGTTGTATAATGAAAATTGTATCAATACATTAAAAATTACCCCAATAATTATGCAGTGAAAATTTCAGATGCAGGGGGGTACTTTTTGTTGTATCCGCCTGGGTATTTAAAGAAGAGACATTAAGAGACTCGTTAACAGGAAGGTCTTCAGTGATTTCACCGCAAACTCATTAGGGGGAAAAAAAGCAATGTTTGCTAATACATATTTCACATTTTACAGCATGTTGCAAATTGATTTATATCTCATTCTATAGAGAACGATCCCCTGGAATCCTGCAATTAGAAGCTATTTATTATGCAGTGATACGTTGCTACTGACACGGCTATGACGACACCTGTAAAGAAATCATTTTTGTTTAAAAAAAAAACATCTGGAAGATATTATGGGGACACCACGTCCAGGATGATATACTGGTATATACGTAAATTCCTCAATGGTCAGACCAATGTGGAGCCAAGAAGTCGTGTAACCCCCTATTTGGTGTTTGAGTGGTATGGCCCAAAGAGTCATCTCAATAAATCTACACCTATCAAGCATTTTACATCCATTCAAAATCCATTTTTTTTTTTTTGGTTTTACCTCTAAGATGTTAGAACCTCAAAGAAATGATTCAGGTTTTTTTTATGCATTTGTCGGGGGAGAGGTTGTCCCCGCGGTGTGCGTGGAGACTCTGTTGCAGTCCTGTTGCAGAAGTACTCTGAAGAGGAGAGAAGAATGCAGATTTTTTTTATTGAAGCCCCAAGGTCAGTGAATCCGCTGTGAAAAAATAAGGGCCAAGTGCCAAATCGTGCCAGAAGGCCAGGGTGGACACCATGTCCCCATCTTTGTTTCATTGGCCAGAAGGCCTGCCAGGAGGGCTGGAGCTACCTATCTCCCCTCCCCGCTTTTTCGGGAGTCCTTCGGCCAATCCGATGCTCTGTGCCGTGTCGCAGTACATATCATGTAATAAAAATCACACAAAAACAAAATTCAAAATACCCCGTGGTGTGATAAAAAAAATTCTCCGTATGCACCGCACACCTAGCCTAAAAGTCTGGATCTAGTGCATACAAAAATAAAAAGGTGCATGGAGGGGTCCAAAGTGCAAAATGTGCTCACCAGGATGTGCAACAAAAAAAGGGATGCATGCTAAACTCGCAAAAGTGGACAGAGGTCTGGGGGCATTGAGCTTCGGGGGTCCATGCTATCCCAGCCTAAAGGCCAGATGACCAAGCTTGCCCTCTCTCTACTCCCTTCATCTTAGCCAAAAGACCGAGAAGCGATGCAGATGGAAAAGAGAAGATGGTACCACGAAAAACGAGTAAGCCGAGATTGGGAAGCGAGAGAAGGGGCAATAGTGAGGGGGAAAAAAAAACACATTTCAAAAGAAAACTTGTAGTTTTGCTGTTTTGTTGGGGGTCCGTCTTCATTTTCGGACATTCCAGCAAATTATAGAATTGAACAAAAAAAATGTTAAATTAAAACTTGTACAAATCCGAGTGCACAAATCTAATAGATAAGGTTTGAAGGTCGAAAATGTCACTACCTGGCTATGTATGATCATGCGCTTCTATGTACTTTATGAGCTCAATTGAATGACATCTAAATCCGACTTGGGTTTTGGGTAGAAAATGCATGGTTTGGGACTCTCTCACTGCACCTCTAGTTGCAGTCCGTGAATAAAAAGTCTGTTATTGTCGACCACTGATGATGGTGAGAATGGTGAATATCCACAGAACAGGTGGAGCAGAAGCGCTGTTGGGTCCTTTGCAAATGAGCTGAAGGACGGTAGCGTGCGACCAACACACCACGGTTCAAGGAGACACCAGAGTTGTGTCGCTAGGATTGGTTCCAAGCTGGGATTTGCCTAGTGAAGGTATTCCAGTGGGGCAATAAAAGATTTGGATAATACGTTTAACCCCTTAATGACAAAGCCCGTACATGAATGGGCTCAAAATGCATTGTTTTCAATGGGTTTAGGGACTGCCCATTGTCCTTAAGGGGTTAAAGAGGAACTACGTGGCTGTTTGCAGGTATAGTCCAGGTTACAACGTCCTGCTTAGGCTGGCTGTCGGAATCTGAACCACGGGAATCATGCAAAATAGTGTCAAATTAGCATATGCTCAATCTGTGGCTTTGGTGGCGGTGGTCCAAAAGGTATTAGTCCTCCCCTGGTGTTTTTTTTTTAACCACTCCCTTCCCCCCACATACCCGGATGCAAAAAGGCAACTATAGTGCTGCCCATGGAGCAGTTGCCCACTGAGGGGCATGATCACTCAAATGGGGCAACATGCCCCCCCCATAATGTATAACACCTCCTGGGGCCTCCTTTCTAAGCTTAGTCGACATGGGCCAGAATACATCGCTGGGTAAATGGCTGCCGCATCCTGATGTCCTAAATCTCCATGCGTGTGAGAGTGCAACTTATCTTATTTATCCTAAAGCTCTAATTAACCCAACAGGAATTTTAAGCCTAAACAAGGTGAAGAGTCAGCGTAGTCATGAAGCAGCAGGTTCACAATCAGTGGTTTGGGTCCATGTACTTATTTACTAAAACATCTGTGCAGGGAGTACTAAGGTATACAGCAGGGCACCGAATGGTGCCAGCGCCCTCTAGTGGTGGCACTGGGTATACAATAATAATACCTTATCAGGCACTATTAATAATAATTTGGTTCAAAAAGGTGCAAAAGGTACTAAAATAAATACCTTTCGTGATATTGAAAGCAAGATAATTTTGAGATATCTCTTACTTTTACTCTTACTGGTGTTTCAAGGAACATTTGGGGGACAGATCATTTTCCAGAAGAGGATTGTCACCCGCCACCAAGGATAACTGGCCCCCCTATTACAGAAAAGTGATATGCATAACATCAAGAGGGTACGTGTCAGCCCCTAAAGTGCCGTGAAGCGCATGCCAAGAGGGTACAACGCTCCAAAATACTGCAGCCTTTGGGCCGTTTAATTTTTAAATATTTAATTATGTTTTTTTATTTTATATGCTTTAGTTACGAGGTCTATATGTATGTTTTACTAGGGAAACCCTGTTATGATTATACTTGTATAAAATATGCCTACTTTCTTATCATAATTTAAATTATTTTAACATTATAGATATATTCAAATGCATTTTCCACATAGAAATTAAAAATACATGTAATATTTCAACATATTTCTGTGGGTCTGAAATAGAAGTACAAACACATTTCCTTTAATTATCACTGACACCAGCAGTCATGAGTTGAAGATGATGGGCTTAAAAATAGAGTTGACCTTTTGTCTTTAGGTCTTTCTTAGCTGAGGACATGTAGATTCCAAGCTTAAGTAAGCTTTGGTAAGGGTGCGGGCCCACAGGATAAAAATATTCTTCATCATTACAATTTTTTAACAAAACATAACTATGCGGCCACCCTCACCAGTGGGTATATAAACATACATATTATATGAGAGCTCTCATGTGAATGACGAGCATATGGCCTTGTTTTTGAGTGTGCCTTCTGTGCCCAGCTCTTGTAGACACTGACCCAAAGCAACGATGCCCATGTGACATGACATTCTTTATTGTCGATCAACCCTAAGTACTAATTCTGCCTGTTTTCCCTTGGACTGGGCATTTCTTGTGAGAATATCGTTGACAAGTTTTCCCTGTCTCTCTTCTTGGACAGTTGTGTCCTCCCTAAACGCTAGACCTTCACTTGGTGGCCACTAGTGGTTACATAGTTACATAGTAAATAAGGTTGAAAAAAGACCTAAGACCATCAAGTTCAACCCTTCTACCTAACCTTCCTATTCTTGATCCAAAAAAAGGCAAAAAACCCTAATTAAGCGACTTCAAATTCTGCCATCAGGGGGAAAAAAATCCTTCTTGACTCCCAAGAGGCAATCGGATTTCTCCTTGGATCAAGAAGCTCTAAAATATTAATGTTATTCTATTTATATCCCTGTATGTCGTGCCTTTCTAAGAAAATATCGAGGTACCTTTTGAAGGCATCTAATGTATTGGATAACACCACCTCCCTTGGAAGTGAATTCCGTACCTTTATTGTCCTCACTGTGAAGAATCCCTTCCTTTGTCGTCTATGAAACCTGCGCTCTTCCAGTCTCAGAGGGCGACCTCTTGTTCTTTGTATATTTCTGTTAATGAACAGGTCACTGAAGAGCTCTTTATATCGGCCCCACATATATTTATATAATGTTATCATATCCCCTCTGAGACCCCGTTTCTCTTTTCAGGCTCTAGGCTGTCGAGTAGTAGTGATTGTGCAATGGAGACTCCACACCAAGATAACTAGCCAAACCTAGAGACGATCGAACCTGAGTCCTGTTATCTTCCTCTACGTGTGGTTTATGAGCTCTACCACGTCGAACGACCATGGACCAAACCCGGCCTTCGAACTTTATGAATAAACTGAAATATCGAAGCACTGGAGAAAAGATAAAAATATAACGTTTGTGGCTGGGCTTAAACCATGGTGTGTGCGTCAAACCCTAAGCAAATAAACCCGAAAATAAGCAAAAAAAGCATAATAATGGTCCATTATGTTGGTCTTCCATAGCTTTTGAAATCCTGCATTGAATAGAAAAGATTTTAGCCAAGCTTTGAAGTGAAAGTTAACCCTTTAGTTGGTAAAGAAAAGACTGCATGTGGTCTTCTGCCCATTTAATGCATCCCCTTGGCAGCGGAAGGGTTAGTAGCGAAGTTGCACATTGGCCTCACTGCCTCCCTTTGATCCAGCTCATTTATTCATGCCCATTGTCCTAGGTGCCAATCGTCTTTATATTTCTCTAATTCACATATAATCCCCAAATCTCTACCAGAAGCTGCCTCCGGGGCACATGTTGCTGCTAATTTTAATAAGGAAAAGCTCAATTGAATTTAAAGCAGAAATTGGTGCAGTGCAGGCGCCCTCTAGTGGACAATTATGGGAATTACCATTCTAATAATTAGAAAAAAGAAGGTAATGCATTCATTTTTTATTTTTATTTACTTTATTCCAAATGCATATGAGAAATGAGTTATCCTGTGCTATATGTTTTATCAATCAACAAAGAAAAAAAAGCTTATGGTATATGAATGCATACTAATTGGTAGCAGAGTAGATATCTGGGCCAACCGAGGCACAGATCTCCCTTCGCTCCCCCATGATCAGGCAGATACAGAAGTGACTGTGGCCGTGAACTCTGGAAATCACATACTTTCCAAATGTCATGGGATCATCAGGACAGTCCCAATTTCGGACCTGTGTCATATTGCCCTTGGATATTCGGCTGGTGTGTTGCTTCCCCCAGACAACAATGGAAATTTTCTAAAACACAGCGCCGAGCATGTGCTCCAAACTCTATTTTAGACAATTTTCTGTATCAATATAGTTTTAGCCATGTTCCTACTTTGCTGAATGCTCTGTGCATGCGCACCCCATGCAGTCTACTTAGTTACTGATATGTCTTATATATCTTTAAAGATCTTAAGCAGCCGAGAGTTTATTTCTTTCTAAATATGAACATTTTATTCTGTGATGGGTTTTTATTAGGGTCACAGTTGGGTTTAATAGTCCCGGTTCCCACAGCCATACCCCAAACTAGTGGTAAATCACAGATAATCCCGTTCTCTCTGGCGGGTCACTACCTGCTGGAGACTCCTGGTTTACACTTTCTGCCATCTTATTTTAAGATTTTTTGGTTTATTATAGACCACATTGGCTTTAACATAACCCTAACTTGTTTTCACAAATGTATTGCGCAAGTGTCATAAAACAGCGCTACGGAATATGGTGGTGCTTTATAAAACAATAAATAATTAATAATAAATGAACGTGTGGCCTGTGATCTGAACCAAAGTTACAAAAAGTTCTAAATGTACCCCAATTCTGGTCGCTAAAATCTATAAAAGACATTCTTGCCAGGCAATCGTGCCCGGCAGTACAGCAGCTGTTGTGAAATGCAACTCTCATGACTCTCAGCGCCTAGTCTGGAACAGCCGGCCATCTGTATGCAGTCTAACAACACAAACGCCTAGATAATAAATATTCCTAAACAATAACGAGGATATATTAATTAAAGCAGAGCTCGTGGTGTTTTATGGCTACTGGAGTTAGGCGCTATTTTGTGAAACCCCTGTAATTGTGCTGCCTGGAGATAGGAATCTATTCCTAACGTTCCGAAAGCTCCAAGACGTTACATGGCTGATCGCTCTCGCTTAATTGCACGGGCCGTGCGGCTCTTTTAGACTCTGATGGAGGAGATTAAGCATGGCCGCCTGCCCTGTCTTAAAGAACAGACTGTGAAAGCTGCCCCTATCTCACCGCGATCGGACATTACCGGCAAAATCCATTCCAGCCGGTCCAGATAAAAGGCAGATAAGAAACCCAATGGACGGGCTGATGGAGTATTTACTGCCCGTTTAGACATTAAGGGCCACTCTTTTAATCAACTAGGTTTAGGTATTACAAAGTTATATTAGGTATTAGTTATTAACCCTTTGCAGGTACGCTGTACATTGCTTGTAGGTTCTAGTGATGAATTGTGTAGCGTGGGGTAGGAAGGAGGCAAGAGGCAGGGGGTAATAGAGTCTCAACTTATTTTGGGTTAGCCGAACAATGTTGGAAATGAAGTTCTTCAATTCTCAAGCTTTTAATTCATGGGTGCAGGGATCGGACAGATGTGGCCGTTGGGTCATGAAGGCCAGGTGACCTCTCCGGCAGGTGAGAGATTGAGGATGCCTCTGTACCTGATTTTAGGGGGCCAATTGCAGGCGATTAATTAACTTTTTAATTAATTGAATTACTTTTTTTCTGAAAGTTTGAAGGCTATTTATCAACAAATATACCATTTGATTTATGACCTACCCTATACATTGAGCTTAGGGGAATGATTTTGTCACAAAGAGGTAGGACCAAGTGATGGGAAATACTCTTACGTTCCTAGGTCTCTGCTCACATTCTATATTGTGTATTTTGTGCTTCTGAAATAATTATATATATATATATATATATATACACATATCATTTATGTTTGATTAAAGAAGGTGTAAGGTTGTTACAGTAAGAGCAGTAAAGATCCAGGATTCACTGACCACAGAAGTGGTTCCAACACAACAGACACACTCAGAAGATTGTTGGAAATCTAAAATATATTTAGTCTTGTGATATTTAAATAAATGTGCCCTGTTAGTTTGGTCAAAAAGTGCTTCTTTTTGGGGTTTTTCTTTTTTCTTTTCTTGGATTTATGGTAACAATACCGATTTGTTTAGCGCATGTATTTAGGATCCAGCCGTAGTGATTTAAAGGTGACATTTACTGAAGTCCAAGGGCTAATGGGTACACCTGGGAATTTTCAGGGTTTGACCTCAAGTCTCAGGGTTTTTGCCCCAATCTCGGGGTGAAGCGGGGGAGATTCTCAGGGTCACACAGTCTGGAACTGACTCCTTCCTATTCTCGCCCGCTGTGATCATATATAAGACTCAGATGTCATAGTATGTCATGGTTGATATCCCTGCTTGAATGCAGGTGACTCAAGTGCATCTTTAAATAAGGACAAGTCAAGGTTTCCATGAGGGCCGGCATTTGTGTAACACATTTGGCGAGTCAATACATAGAATCTTTAATAGCACATAGACGTGCTATTAAAGGGTTAATATTCCCAGCGTCTCAGGGTCCGCTCATTTAGAACGTTCTGAGGTATGCTAATGGATACATTCTGTATTCACCTTCCTCACCTGTAACATATTTAATGTTTCCTTTGTATTAAAGGAATCCGCTGGCCCATGCGGTATACGCGCCGTGACAATTAAAAGCCGGCCCCGAGGACAGGACAATAAAGCCAACAATCGCATTAAACTAGCCGAGAGAAGCCATCAGCGCTCTTGTTGTTGCCACGTGTCGTCAGGACCCTTTGCATGTTTTCACAATCTTTATCGGAAGGTTTTGGGGTGATAAGGCCTTCTAGCCGTGAGTAATCAGCCAGCCGCTTCTTTGTCAGGTTTGGAATGTAATTATGAAGCCGCCATTAGTCGGGGAGATAAAATTAAGTGGCTGATTAGCTGGAAATAGATGCCTGAAGCAATTACAGATACAAATTGGGTTTTCACCAGCCAGAAATGAGAAAAACAGAGAATTTAACTGCTTTGACTTTAAGACAGCAGCATTACCATCTAAATATCCGGGTATAACGCAGGTAACGGGTCTCGCGTGACTATAAAACAGATTTTTTTCAGCTTATTCTTCTAGTCGTTGCTTATCTTCTGTTTTTTATGATGATGCATAGGAGACGTGACATTTTAACCCCTTAAGGACAATGGGGGGTCCCTAAACCCAAGCAGCTCCGCTCACGTGTTGGGACTGTCCTTCTGAACTGAGGATACGTTGGACGTGTGAGTCCGTGTTCTTAAATAACACAAAGCTGCCCTGACCGGACATCGCTGATATTCAATATCTGTGTTATGAAGAACCCAAAAACGTTGACGGGTAGAACCATGGAACAAATGATAAAAGATGGTAGATACAAACCTATGGAATCAGAGTGGCCCCTGGTTGGGGCAAGCTTGCTATCTGCGCATGCATAGCTGGGCTTACACTGCATGTACGCTCATACTGGACCAAGTGCGCATGCCCAGAATTTAATAAACTACTGCCCATAACTTTGTGTCTGGTATGGTGGACCGTTGGAGGACTCGCTGTCAGATCTAATTCCCAACGGAACCCGCTATAGCCAATGATCAAAGATTTGTGTTCTGACCCCCCCTATCTCCAAGGGGATATCGGACAGATTATTGCCCAAAAGGTCCATCAAACCCTCCAGTAGATATAGGCTTCAAGCTGCTGCCGAATGGTCTGTTTGAGGACTGCCTGGTATATCGCATGACATTGATTTAGAATGTTGGGCTAGATCCAACAGACATCTGCATTCTGCATACGGAATTCTAACAATTATTTAATTCTGGTGGGACCCCATATGAAGAGCACAGGTCTCGGCTGAGCCAAAGTCTCACATATCACGACCTATTTTTTTTTAAGAAGACCCCAATATGTTGCTAGACCTCTGGCACACAAACAGTCATTCATTGGACTGAAGCGCATGTTGCCATTTAAAGTGGATTGGAAAACATGTTTTGTAAAGGAATCACGTGATACCTGTTGGGTATCACACTCAGTCGATCTCTGCTCCATGCAATTTCCTCTCCTGATTTGCTAATTTTATGGCTTTTTGGTTTCTACTGCCCAAGGGGGCCGAGGAGTCATTGTACCGATGTGCTTTAAAATGGCCTTTTACCGAGCCAGAGAGATCAAACAGAAACGGATCTCAGATTGGGGGCCAGGTGGAAACACCTGCAATGAGTCTAATCAGGAACGTCATTAAATGTTCCTTCGTTCCAATTCTTGTGCCCCTTCCCAGAGTATGTTACGTGTTATCTGCTCTTCTCCACGGATTGTGCGTCCACCACCACTCACACACATAACTCACCCACATAACTCACACTCACCCACCTAACTCACTAGTACAGCCCAGTCCAGAACTGTGGTTAAAGTTGCTGTCCCACTTATAACACGAATGCAGTCCCCGACAATAGTTGACATAACTAAGGAATTATTTTGGGAATTTGGGAATGGCTTAAGCGCTCAGCGGTTCTACAAATTATGTTTTATACCTATTAGACATGTTCTGGTCTAGGACGTTCAAAACCCCTTTTTGCTATAGCTTTGCATGTATGTGTGTTACCGTGGGAGCCGTGTTTAACTTACTTCATTGACCAAAATGTAGTAAAAAATAAAATAAAACCACAAAAAAGAATGTGTTGGACCTGCAGTGGTCTGGTAATTTACAATCTCGAATCTTAACCTCTAAACCGGGCAGCGCACGCAGAAGAACAGGTCTCCAACCTGGAGCGATTTTCATTCCCTGTCCAGCATTCGGGGGCCGTGGGGATCATGAGCCCCCATAGCAGAGACCTCCATTGCGGCTACTATACGACCTCACGACATTCTGAAGCTGAGCAATGCGAGATTGCTATTCAAATACGGTGGGCAGGTGATCCCACTCTGGCCATGCCACCTACAAGGTGACCCACCTCTCCTCACACATCCCAACGCAGGCATCTCGATTTGAGGGGTATTACATTAATTAAAATAAACTGGCCGGTAGGGGATTTGGTTTAATTCTATTGTCAAATTACATTTAATGACGTTTGAACCAAAACAAGGTTCCAGGGAACAATTCTGAAGACAAGTAGAACAGAAGTCTGTTTCTTGAAGTGGAGACATCTTAGTGACAACCCAAGAACTGGGTGACCTGGCGTCTTTTGTTGGGGATTTTTAACGTCAAAACACAAAGGGATCCTCCGTTCCGGGGTGAATAGGGGCATGAGAAGGCCACACAAACAAATATAAAGAGAGCTTCCCTTGGACAGGATTGAGTAAATTGCCTATGTTCTTTCTGGGATTAAAGAAATACTAGGTTAAAGGAGGCCCTTTAATCTAGTATTGTTATTGTGGCCTTTGTGGCAAGTCTATGCTCATGAGGAGGTAATCATACAAACTTCAGCAAAATAAAGCCTCCTGGGACCCATAGGCTTATACATTTTTTTGCCCCTGGACATCATAATGTCTCTTTATAAAGATGGGCCAGTATGGTTGCCGTAGCATGCTTAGCAACCCCTAGTCCCAAGGTATGATGTCATAGGTTGCTGCTCAATAGAGAGGACAACAATCCAAGGTTTATCATGGATGGCAGCAAGTGGAGGACCTGAGGAGATCTCAAGGTTCAGTTGTTGAGTATTCGGAGATCCCTGGGCAAACGCCTGGCTCTTTACAAAAAAAACCCAAAATACATGTATTTTTTGTGCCTTCTCACTAAAGTGGGACACCAGGGGTTAATACAAATGAAAAATGTTTTTCTTTTTCCAACATATTTCAGTAATAGGAATCTTCGCTCTGTTTTCGGAAGGAACGAAGAAAGGGAAAAGGTGGCAAGATTAAGCCGAGAGCAATCGGTGAAATGTATCGTCTTTTGATAGCGGGACGATCTGTTTTATAGCTTAATGCCTGTGTAAATAGTCCTTTCCCGCACTCTCCCCCCTCCTCAGATTATCCCCCTGATTTTTATCCTGAGAAATGGCTGTCAGTATAAACCACAGAGAAATGGACAAAGCCTAAAACCAAATAATGAATAAAGCATGGGACGTGAGTTGGGCAAATCCTTCATTATACAGCCCGCTCTAAAATAAGTCATGTTACATTTCTTATTAACAGCAGATGTGAGAAGCGCGTCGGGGATGACCCTGGAGGTGACTTTATTCAGATATCCATTCTAGTTGATGGCTTAAAAAAACACAACGCAGGTATGGGACACACAGAGCCCTCCTCTCTAGAACGTTATTATTATTATTCGGGATTGGCTTTCATCACCCCTCAAATGCCAGATCAGTCTTGTGCTTAGGGCCTGAAATCCTGAAAAAAAACAGAGAAGCCAAAAACAAATGGCCACCATGAGAGGACTAGTTAGCATTATACGGTTAGAATGTACGCAACAAGAATGCCCGTGCCAGTCAAAAATTTCAAGGCCCTGATTTCACTTTTCATGGTTAGTTCTCATCATAATCGAACTCAAAATGAGGAGGGTCCGTACCAAAGTATGTATTGGTCTCAGTCTAGAATTTTTCCAGGCCTCGTATACAACATACCGATTAATTTCATTTTCAGATGAGTATTAAAATACCTGGGAACGTCCCAGGGTAGGCTACCCTCATTTCTGTGTGAATGGCTCCATGAAGGGATAGGGCTAACCATGCATGGTGGTTGGGATAGTTATGCATGGGGGGCAGCGCTAACCCCAGAATGCCTTTAGTAGGGGAGGGAAGTGGGTGGGGACTGGGCATGGCCAATGGCCAATCACCACTCCCCTGCCTGGAGAAAGACGAAACTGACCTGAAGACCCAAGGTAGCCAGGGTTTCCACCAGAGACACCGGGTCAAACTCGGAAAGTTCTCAGGTATGTTCGCTGTAAGTTCGCAGCTGCATTGTACGTGGAAGGACTATCTTGCTGCCATATATATTTAATTTCTGGAATATTTTATAATTGTTTTGTAGTGAGGGTACGCAGCTCTAAAGAATCTCTAGAGGTAGAAGCTCATGCATAGTCTGCTCAAACAACTGGAGAGTCCAGAAAGAGTCTTATAGCTTCCTACCTGGGCCTGATGCTGCTATTCCAATACAATCTATACTGAAGGATCATGGGAAATCAAATTGGCGTGAAATGCCCTGTCCATGGGCTACCTCGTTTACACATGATGCTTCTTTATACGTAGCTTTGAGCTCAAGGAGAGACTTCATGAGCCAGAGGTCCACCAGCCTACAGCTGCTTCCATCTTGTTACATCTCATCGAGACTCGTAAATCTGAAGACGGACGCAGGTTCAACACCCTGGTGGGAGATATATAAGCCTTACCATGGGAAGTTTTATTTCTGCCCTACTTATTTCCCATTGGCTGCTCAGTGTTCCAATTTAGAACTCCGGCCTGGAAATTCTAGCAGAACATTCCTTTCTTTTGGATAAAGGGGCGAGATGGCTTATCACAGCATTGGCAGGGGATCCTGAAATTGCCTAACAGATATCTCTCGTGATAAAGGATGTCCTGGTGATGTTATTCCAGCTCTGCGGAAAAAAATACATTGTTCCCAACAACAGGGGGGGCATTTGCAAAGGATCCTTATTGAGTTGCCCTGCCCAGGACTAGGACAGCTCCGTCCCGCAGTGCCCAATATCCTGCCCTCGAGTCTTTTATTTAATTTGTCATAAGTGAAAGCCCTTTATAACAAACAGATTTATCCTTTATTAACTCAGCCCGGGGAGGCCTTTCAAAGAGAATTAGCACAGAATGGCTTCCTGAACCACAAAGCGAGATAAAATCGCCATTTCTCCCACAGAGTACAGCCGGGGAGCCAGACCCGGGACAAATCTCCTTACTTTGGTGTTTGGACAGTTTTAGGGTTTAATCTCGACCCCCCCGGGTGTCGTACCCTCAGGAAATGCAAACAGACTCGGCCGGCTTCTACGCCCAAACAAAAGAAATTCGAAGAAACAGCGCATTGTTGTAAAAGATAAGGTGTTACTGGTTTTAATGGGTTTCATTCTGGATGGGTATGCGCTTCTAGATCGTCGCAGGTTTCCAGAATGTAGAAAAAATAAAGAAAATAATAATTTTTCAAATAAAAATGTCATTTGCTTTTATTAGCATGTTCTCTATAGCTTCAGTGATGGTTCTGATTGTTCTGGTCAAGGAGCTTTCAACACTTTTATTGTATTATTTTATGTACACATTTTTCATATTCATTCTTTTTATCTTATTGAAATATGATTTTAAGATGTGGTATATACAGTATATATATGACAACAAAACAACAACAACAACAAAAAAATATGGTATATATGGTGTATAAATATATATATAAAATATATACCGGTATATAAAAGATATATAAAATAAATACATAAATATACGTATATACCATATATATATATATATATATATTTATGTACCATATATACCATATATATATCTTGTGTTGTTGTTTTGTTTTTTTGTTTAATATATACTGTGATATACAGTTTGGAATACCTAGACAGACACAGAATTTTTGTACTGTGGTAACCCTACCATTATGCACTGGAGGCCCATTCCACGTATCCACTACCCATTTGTAAAGTGGTTCAAATCATTCCGCATTATTTTAACTTTTGCCACTTCTAGAAGTGTAGAATCCTGTAACGTATTCAATGTTTCACATTCACATTTTTATCATCTGTCCTTCCCAGCCAGGTGTAGATAATTCATTGGAAATCCTTCCTCGTACGATAAACTAGTACTTATTTTTTTCACTTCCTGAAATCACGGTGCATTTTCACTTTTGGTGCCAAAAAAGTTGATTCCTCTAGTTTTCATATTTTTTATTTTTATTTAAATGACCCCTCCTAGACTGGAAAAAAAAATGTTTTACGGAACCTGTACTGTATTCAGTTTCAAAGAGACGGACCCTTTTGAAATGATATTTTTCGGGAGGCAGTTCCACTTTTAAAAATTGGGTTTGTTTAAGGAACTAGTAAAAGTTTGCGGATTATTGCGCTGTTAGAACTCGCGCTGTAAACGCTTCGGGTTATTGATAATGACAGTAAGCTGTAAATTTTAAGGTTCTTGCTTGAGATCCTCCTTCTCATTACGATCCCATTTACACCTCATTTGTTGCATTCGTGTCAAGTCACTAAAAACACACAGCCACCCAGGGAGAACGAGCCATCAAAGGCATTGGCCTGTCCGCTGCGCCTTTGAAGTTAAATGTTCCTGGCCCCCCGTGATCCCTATGAGATGTTAGCACCAGCTTCTCAAGTGATCATCTCTCACAGCAGGCTCCACGCACCAAATAAAAACAAGCTTACCCTCCCCGTATGAGTTAAATTATCAGGCTAATCACCAAGCCACTCGAACATAGAAGAAACATGCATGGAGAACTCCTTACGGGATCTTAATCACTACAGTAAAAGGAGAACATTAGTGGTATGTATTAGGTGAGATAATAATAAATTACTCACAATTAATTAAAGGGACACTTCAGCCATCATATTGACTTTGAGTGGTCCCT
Organism: Sceloporus occidentalis; assembly: GCA_023333645.1. Taxonomy (NCBI): domain Eukaryota; kingdom Metazoa; phylum Chordata; class Lepidosauria; order Squamata; family Phrynosomatidae; genus Sceloporus; species Sceloporus occidentalis. The sequence continues at coordinate 675,956 of JALMGF010000163.1, read as the reverse complement.
TTTGCGGCGTCTCCCTTTCAAAGACATGGAGGGATTCCGCAGAACCAATTGAAAGATTGTTCTGGATCATCTACTGTCCTTCACCGCGATGCAGCCCTGACCTGAATGGTTGCCATCTGCTGTCAGATTCTACATTTCTAAGTTTCGTTGGTAGGGTTGCATTGTTCAGTAGAGTGCCCATTTAATATCATTTGACTTTGGATCATTCCAGAACAGAAGTAGGGATAAATGGATACACATGCCTTACACACACATCCTGGCATACACTTGCTCTTACACACACACATCCTGGCATACACTTGCTCTTACACACACACATCCTAGCATACACTTGCTCTTACACACACACATCCTAGCATACACTTGCTCTTACACACACACATCCTGGCATACACTTGCTCTTACACACGCTTACATACTTCGCACACTTTCAAAACACAAACACATTTCTCTCTTCTCTTTCACTCTCTTTTTCCCTATCTTTCCTATTTCTCCCTGTCTCTCCTGCCTTTCTCCATATAGCTTTCCCCTTTCATCCTCTCCCCTGGTTTCTCATATCTCCCCTTTCTCCCTATATCTTTTCCTCTCCTTTCTCATAATTTCTTTTCTTTTTATTCTTTCTTTCTCTCCCTTGTTTCGCTTTCTCTCTATCACTTTTCTCTTTTTCTTTCTCTTTCTCTCTCTCTTTCTTTCTCCTGTGGTGGAAGCGGAATATCTGTTCCTACAGACCCTCTGTGCGTGGAGCTCCAGTGCTGAGCTGTTTGCGGCATATAAAAAGGCTTTTCTAGGACCATCACCTTCCTATGTTGCTGTAAAGATCATTGGTGTCCCTGGGAGAAGGGGGCAGGAGACAGATGTCCCTTTCCGCTACTTTTTATTCTCCTTTCACTCGGTGGGTTAGTAAATGATTAGGCTAGGTGAGGGGACAGACACAGAGGTCAGACGATGTAATGGACTCACCATTCTTATTATGAAGACATGATGGAAATAATTATTGGACACCAGAAAATCTATAAAGCAGCAGAGTAGATACCCTTTAAATTCCCTCACCAGATTAACCTCTACCACTTCTGCTGAAAGGCTGTTCAACACACTCGTCTCTCCATCTAATCTACAAGCCTAATTCCATTTATTTATCCCCTATCTTTATCCATAATTACAAAGGTTGCCTGAACCAACACAACAATCATAAACTCAACAACAGAGGAGAGATAACTCAATGGGGAGGAATAATCATGCAGATCCAGAGGACAGGAAGTTAGGGTGACTGCTCCTTTGACACATGGGTTTATTTAGTGTGCTGAACTCTATCTACCTTTTTTTGGGGTATTATTTTTAATAGGTGGATGGAGTGAGAGTGCCGCAGCGGGTTTGGAGCGCTCTCTCAGACCGCGAACGCTTTAACCGTTTGTTAGTCTGTTCTCCGGACGTTGGTGATTCTTATCTAGTTATCCTTTCTGCAAATAGTCCTAAGACTCCGGCCAAAAATAAACTTCGGAAGCTGCGAATGAAACGTTTTCAAGGCTGAGGTTTAAATCCTCACGGGCCAAGGGGAAAGTGAGCTGCGGATTAGAGATGCGTGTTTGTTATTCATGAGAGAGAAGACTTGAGCAAACGCAGGCGATTGTCGGAGGGCCACGCGGCTCGAGGATTTAACAAAAGAAAGCAAAAGATGAAGTTCATCGAAGAGCATTTGCTGCCAAAATAGACAATGAGTGTTAATAGAAATCACCGTTCTTGTCCCAAAACGCTTGTTCTATTACGACGAATTACACGTATACTTCAACAAACTGCCGACAAAAAGGGGAAAAAAAACATTCCGCAAATATCCGACTTTCATTGTTTTCTCCAGAGTTATTTAGTTTTCTGTGAACTTCTGATAATATTCCCCTCAGCCAGCCATGTTTTACACGTAAAAACCCACTCAAAATACCTGTCCATAAATCCACTGAACCTACAGCATACTTATGTACATGGTTTGTGATGTATTCGCGGTCTGCATAGGCCAGGGGGGCCAAATGTTTCTAGTTGTCCCCAAAATAGTGTGTGTATGTGTAAGTACATGGTGTTAGAGTGTGTGTGGGGGGTAAGTGTATGGTGGCGGAGACTGTGTGTGTTTATGTGTGAGGGTTTGGTTAAAATTGAGTGCGTGTGTTTGTGTATGTTGCTAGAGTGTGAACGTATACTGTGAAGGTGTGCGAATCTGTGGGTGTTAGTGAGTGTGTGTCTTAGCATACAGTATATGTGTGTCTTAGCATACAGTATATGTGTGTCTTAGTTGCCTGGGTCAGGGGGCGCCAAAGAAATACCGTACCCTGGTGCCACCAGGCTCAACCCGCCTTTAAGTCTAAATGTTAATTTCACGGGACCAAAATCAAAAGCATTTTAAAAATCCTCACCAGCCAAATAATTTTATTGCATAGGCCAGGGTGACCAGATGTTTCTATTCGTCCTTAAGTGTGTGTAAGTGCATGGCGTTAGAGTGTGTGTGCGTAAGTGTATGGTGGTGGAGACAATTTATTTTATTGAATAATGCCCTTAAAAATAAAATAAGTTATTTAGGTCTTTCTAAAAAAAAAAAAAAAAAAAAGACCCATTAACCCTTTCAGTACCAACTACATGTCATAACTATGGCACAATAGGTTTCCCTCTCTCAGTCCCCCTCTGCTGATTGGCTCCTGACCCCCCACCCCCCACTGTCGCTGTAATGAGAATGCTGCTGAGCGATCATAACTTCTCCAACATAAAGAAGCCACAAATGTGGAAGTCCTCTAATCTAAACAGTTACATTTATAATTATATATTTACTTTCTGAAAAAAACTCCCTTTTTCACAAGTAGGACCCTCATAAGCCCACCATTCATTGCCAGAAACTTTGCATAAAAGTACCAAACGGTTTGATGGCAGCTGAGGGGCAGGGTCCTCGACTCCTGTCGTGTCTGTTTGTGTATATTTGTTATGTATTTGTTAACCACCCCATATTTACGCCGTGCAGCGCCGCGGTATATGTTAGCACTTAATGAATAAAAATAATATAAATATTTATTTATCATAAATAACCAAAATTATTTGAAGCATTAAAGGTTTCAAAAATCTGATCGGTTTAGCGTAGATGTAGAGGATGACATGGGAATTATTCCCTTCTAGAAATCACATAGAAGAAGTAAAGTTCTGGAAGTTTCCCTCGTAGAAGTCAAACACGCTTTAAAAAAAAAAAAGCACATTAAAACTGTGAGATACAGGAGTTGGAAGGAGATTAAGCCATGAAGATATAATCATGATAGCCCGAGGAGGAAAGGGGGTCTCTATCATCGTCCCCCAGGGCAACCCTCGTTGCTATAATGGCCGTGCAAAATGGCTGCACTTAACGTTTGACTCCTTTCCAATTACCGCGGCAGAAGGTCAGCGCTGCCCCTACAGATAGACAAGTGGAATCAAAACAAACCCAAGCAACTTCACAATATGTGACATTTTAAAACAAAATAAATTGGACGAGGTAGAGATAAGAGCCCTGGGGCCCTGGCTTCCTATTTAACATTCATTGAATTGAATAATCAGCCCTCATTATCTAACTTTGTCTGCATATTTGCCCTCAATATGCTAATTTAAGTTTGCTAGAAGCATCTTCGGCCTATTTTGACTAAAATATTATTTTGTTTTATTGAGCGTGTTTCCAGCCTCCGGGGCCCGCGGAGCTAACAAATTGCTATCAAAAACCTTCTCTGTTTTCCCTGGGAAACCGCTATTCAACGGGAAAAGTAGAATTTGATTATTCGGCCTACTTTGCCTAGAAATTGGTTATTTTCTAGGCATTCAGGTAAAATTAAAAGCGTTATCTGTCTCTTCTGGGGAGAAAGGCCTCCCTTATCAGCCGCGCTGCGGAATAAGGCTGATCTGCACTGTAAGGGTTAACCGACAGATATACATATAGACTGCATGTGTGCCTACGTGTCCTATATACACATTTTTAAATTCATTTTTTTGATAAGTATAGCTGATTCTCACTCTGTGGTTGTGTGTAATGTATGCAGTCCATATGCATATAAACCGAGACACACTCCTTTTATACATTTACGCCCTCGTATCTCTCTCTCTATATATAAAGATACTGAATATAACTACATATATATTTATATTCTCTATAACGATTCCGTGATGTCTCTATATATTATGTGTGGACGTGGTGATATAGTCCCCCCGTAGAGATTGTTAATTATTTTGTGCCAGAGCAACTGCATACTTGCGAACAGTCCTGCTTTTTGCGAGACAGTAAAGATTTTAGACAGTGTCCCGCTTCCACAGGCAGTGGGGTTCATGGGCATACCCAGGAGCTCTCAGGGTTTTGTCCGTGGACTGCTGAACAGCGCCGCATCACCCCCCCCCACTTCGCCTCCAGCTGCTCAGTGGGCCGCCTATGACATCAGAAGGACCACCAACCAAAATCACCACCATCTTTATTAGTATTATATGTAAATAATCAAAAAATCTAAATTTTCTTTGCAGCTTTTCTTAGGATTTATTCTCTGGAATTGGTACCACTGCTGGAAAATAACTCAATTTATGTTCAGGGGTGTCCCCCAATTACAGTAACACCCCTCATAGATAGTTTATGTTCCAGGAGGTACATTGATCCCTAACATGGTAACATATTTCTATTTTTAAATACTTCTCGGTTCGGTTATTTATTTTGTGCGGCTCTTGTGATCTCTCTTTTTTATGTACATTTTTATTTCTATTTTTATTCTATATATTGTTTTCCCCTCTTTTCCATTAGATCATTAGATCATACATCTCTGTAGCCTTGCATTCCTGATCACAATGTGTGCCAGCCCTTGTGCTAATCTATCTTCCCATACCCATAGGCATCCTAACCAATCCCTTTGCCTCCATGTTTTTCCATAACCATTGACATCCTTAGCAGCCATTTTGCCTCCATGTCTTTTCCATGCCCGTAGGCATCCTGCCAGTCCTATTACTGCCATGTCTTTCCATACCCATATGCATCTTAACCAATCCTTTTGCCTCCATGTCTTTCCATACATAGGCATCCTAACCAATCCTTTTGCCTGCATGTCTTTCCATACCCATAGGCATCCTAACCAATCCTTTTGCTTCCATGTCTTTCCATACCCATATGCATCCAACCAGTCCCTTTGCCTCCATGTCTTTCCATACCCATAGGCATCCTAACCAATCCCTTTGCCTCCATGTTTTTCCATACCCATAGGCATCCTAACCAATCCTTTTGCTTCCATGTCTTTCCATACCCATATGCATCCAACCAGTCCCTTTGCCTCCATGTCTTTCCATACCCATAGGCATCCTAACCAATCCCTTTGCCTCCATGTTTTTCCATACCCATAGACGTCCTAACCAGCCATTTTGCCTCCATGTCTTTCCATAACCATATGCATCCAACCAGTCTCTTTGCCTCCATGTCTTTCCATACCCATAGGCATGCCAGGCAACCTTTTTTTTGCCTCCATGTCTTTTAATACCCATAGGTAGACATCCTACATACATGTAGACATGCTACAGCAGAAGAAGTTCTGACCTTCTGGCCCTGTCTATCTTGCTGTAGCTGGGATCTCCTCCACCCTGTAAGTGACGCGGCTTACCCACTATATTTACATTCTATTAGACTTCGGATAAGTCAATCAATACATAGCCAGCAAACAGGAATAATATAGATAGCTGCCCAGCTCTCCGGATTACAGGTTATTGAAGGGCAATTGCTAGAAAATTGCTCAAATCCTGCCTTAGTGATGCAATGATTCACTCGTGAGCTTACCCAGAATCCCACCGCTTGGATTAAATGACACATTTGAGATTCAGAGCCGCTGCCGCGCTGCGTCTTGTTTGCGCAGGGCAGCGGGGGCACGCAGGCAAGATGTAATTGTATCAAAGATTAAGCAGCTCGCGGGAGCCCATGATGAGAAATAAAGGACTTAAATCCTTGTCATCAATGCAGGATATTGCTTAGCGTTTGGCATTGACATTCTTCTTGACACCCCTCGAGGAGACACAGCTGGAGGCTCGCTGCCTAAACGGGACACTGCGGCTTCTCCAAGAGCTGGGATTTGGGAGCGGCGTGCAAAAAATAATGAAGGGACCCTCGTTTCGGGCTCGAAAAACTAATCTTTGGTTACGAAAGAGTTAATGGAAACAAATACAAAAGAATGGAGTGTAAAAATCACCATAATTAACAAAATACTAACAATTACTAATAATTAACAAAATATTAACATATTAAAATATTAACAAAATATTAACAAATAACCCATTGAAACATACATTCTCAAATATGCAAAGCTCCCATGTGTCCCTTTAAATGAGGGACAGTCCCTCTCTATGACTCCCAACCCTTTTGCGCTTTTTTCCTCCTCTGATGTCTCGCTTTTCTAGGAGGTCAGAATGTTTGCTGGGTATGAGGGTATCGCAGGGTTCTACAGCCCTAAAGCCCCCAATAATATGTATAGAAACAGCAGGGAATGGGTTTATTAATTCAATTCTTCTTATATAAATATCAATAGGTCAAAAACCTTGATGAAAAGTCTCAGTAAAGCCGCACCTTTAAATGCTTTTTCTCGGCTGGCCAATTTTTCCCACAATCCTCTATTTTAACTCTTAAAATCTACAGAATATTCAATAATGTAAAGTATCTCCCCCATCTGTCCACTGTACTAGTTTTGTTAACCCTACATGTTCCATTTCTGTACACTAAACATATCTGTGTAATGGTGTTTATGTTAACTCACATATAATAAGTCTAGATTATCTTATAGCACCTCAGTAGTGTCAGAGGTTTAATAATAAGGATGCAGTATTAATACAATCAGAAACGTAAAGCCGAAGATACGGATATGCCTTTGTATAGCTTTGTATGTTGACGTTTGGATTTTGCTCGGTATGCGAGGATGATTTCTCTTTTGTTGGCGAGGCATTGCGTTTCACTTAATATTTATAAGAATTTTATAACAATGAATCGAGGTATATGAAATACACTTTATGGACAAAAGTATTGGGACGCCTGGCTTTTACACCAACAGGGACTTTGGTGACATCACATTCTTTTATATAGTGCATCTTATATGGTCTGATATTGCCCCCTAGTGGTAGACAGAAATAATAGCTTCAGATGATTGCGACACACATACTACATGCTATATCCAGGTTGCCTAACTCAAGGATTAAATTTAATTATAAATTAAATCATGTCTCACTTTTAAATTTTCCATCAACCATCATTGATAACTTAAAATGCATGGAGAATAGCGCTGACAAAAAGCATTGACTTTGCACAACCGGATTAACTTTACATTATGTCCAAAGTTTTGTATAAATCACATCAACGATCTACTTCCCTGTCTGTTCTTTCCTGTAATTCCAATTTTTAAAATGTCTAAAAGATATATCTGAAAATGTCAGGAAAGAACATAAGAAGAGATATCACAAAATATTAACTTTACAGGATCTTTTTTTCAAGCAAGTTATTTTTAACTATTCCATGGATTTTGGAGATGTCACATCTACATACAACATGCAGAGGTCTTACAGAAAATGCTACCTCTCCCCATCAAGCTTTCCATGTGTGTATCTTGGATATAAACCGCTTTATTTTGGAAGAATTTATTACACGTGAAATTTGTGCCTGAGTATTTGGAAATCACTGAAAGAAATTGAATTTGCTCAGGGTCACCATAATATTTTTTTTAGCCCACAATGTCATGTTAACTCCAAGGAATCATCCACATAAAAAAGTGGTCCTTCTGCCAACATATAACAAGACTCTATTCCATAGCTGCTAACGGAGTGTTTAGTGGGAGAAAGGCCATTGATGTTGGGCAACATTATACTCAACCCAGCAGCGGTCAATGGAAGGGTTGGTAAGCATGCTTAACCTCCATAGGGGCTACAGGGGCCTAGGTGATGCACCTGCTGGGAAGTGTTCTGATGACGAGGGCCCTTTGATCACTTTCATCCACAGGCACGGAAGAGTTGACGTCTTCTGGCCCAGGGAGCAGGTAAATCCAAGTGGCCCAATCTGCTCCTTTCCCTTGTTAACTCACATAAGCACTGGCAATCATATGTACACACACACACATACTATTTTACACATACACACGTTCACTAACACCCACTTACACACACACTTACACATGCACTCTCATGCTCACACACACATAAACACTCATGCTTACACACAAATGCATTTACATATAAATTCATGCTCACACACACATACATACATATTCATGCCAACACACATGCTTACACATACACATTCATGCTAACAAACAAACACTCCTATATATACACTCTCACTCTAACCTAGATACATAAGAGTACTCACGCCTCTTACCCTTTTATTCCCTCCCTCACCTCCTTACTTCACTCGCAGCCGCAGCTTTAGTTCTTGCTGCTCGGACATTAAGCCAGTCCAAAATTGTTCTCAATGGGCTGGTCTGATCTGGACTGGGCGAGGTTGAACAGGCCCTTTGTGAGGACTTTGGTGGGAACTCTGCTGCATTCCTGTCTCCCTAGGCTGCTCCAAAATTGTTTACAAAGGTCCTGTCCGACCCTGTCAACAGGGGTAGTGAGAAGCAGCCTATGACCTAGGGTTGCCATATAGGCAGGTCCTCCTAGGACTTATATTCATTTTACATGTTGCTCACCAGCACACATAAAGTGATGCCCTCTCCAGCATGTGGGAGGTGCATTATTGTGTGTTTGTATTATAAGTTATGCATGTTACATACCGCAAGGCACAGCAGTTTACATGTGCTGCTTAGCAATATGTGAAATGTATATGTGTCCTGGAAAAAAATGTTTTATATGGCAACCCTGCAGTGATCTCATTTAATGTCTGCCAATCGCTTTTTTCTGTAACTGGTAACTACCACTAGGGGACACCACAAACCTGTTCTGATATTAAAGTAACTATTAGACTTGCGCATTCGTCTTCGGGCGAACATGAAAACGAGCACGAAGAGGCCATTTTTTTGTTTGTTCCGAAGACACGCCGAAGAGAATACAGTGCCGGCAAAACGTAGGAGAAGACGAAGACTCACAACCACGAAGAATCGACGCCAAAATTTCAAACAGGAGTGAGCTGATCCTCGTCTGTCCAATCAGCTCACTCTTGTGACGTCACGCTAAGGGTCTCGTCCAATGCCTTTTAAATTTCTGAAACCGCCTTTATAAGACCAGAGCTTGCCTGAGAGATCCATTCATTTTTCGCTGTGACTGCTTTGGCGACACTGCTGTGCTGCATCCGAGCGTTACAGAGAGATTGTTCTGTTCTGTGTGAGACTGGTAAGCCTCAGCCTGCCATTTCTCACAGTGTACTTCATCCTCACTTCAGTTCTACTGAATTAATAATATTTAATAATAATAATTTTATTAATTTAATCATTTTTTTATTTAATTTGTCATCAACTGTGTAGTGCTGTTGAGTTGACAGTGCACTCAGTGCCTCACTGGCACTGCGGTGCCCTTGCCCTGAGCTGGCACTAGTGCCTACTGCCTGTCCTGCTTAAATAAATTAAATAATAGAATTTATAAATAATTTAATAGAATATATTATTAATAATTGAATACATATAAAATTATATATATATTTGTCAGTTATATATACTATAGTTAGTAAAAGTATTAGTAATAGTATACTAGTGTAGAGTGTACTGTAGACATTCAAGACATCTACTAGTGTCTAATCTAAAATCATTAATTCATATCAATAATTCTATAATTCTTTTATTAATAGTTAATTAAATTAGCTATAAATAAAAGTAATAATATTAATTAATTACTACTAGCGTATAGTTCAGCTAATCTTATTAGTACTGGTGCTGCAGCTCTATAGTTTGTGCTTTGTTTTAGCAACAGCAAGAGACCAAGCCAATTTTTCTTAATTATTAATCTTTCATTTTGTTTCATTTGTTTTGCTCACCTCAGTCCATCAGTGAAGTGAACTTGTTGGGCTAGTGAGTGCAGCCGCATAAGTGCTGTGTGTTTCAGCAAGCAGTGAAGCTAACTGTTTTGCTGTGACATTTTATTTTATTTCTAATTTCTTTTCAAGAAAAATTGTGGATATAGTGGAACTCCACCTAGCGAGGAAGCAGAGGAGCCTGAGACTGAGAGGCCAAGTGCAGAGTCTATTCTTCCTGCTCGCACTACTACTAGTCACGAGTCTCACGACGATATCAGTCTTAGCTCCAGCCTAGCAGGAATTCCATTCGATCTGGCTAATGAAGAGCTAGACTATGAGCCAGAGGAAGTAGAGGAGATGAGTGGTCAGGAATCAGATTCCTCAGGGAGCAGTGTCCAAATGACTAGTGCACAATTTTCCCCTGAGCCTCCACCTTCTCCGCTACGATCATCACCACCACCACCACCACCACCACCAGCAGCAGCAGCAAAACCTAGCAAATCTAAAGCAATTAGCAGTCCCACTATGGCCAGTAGACTGTTACCACCAGTCCCACCACCACTAGTTCTGCCTCTGTTCATCCACCCCGAGCAGTAGGAGCAGCACCCAAGGCACACTCCAAGGCTATGCGCGCCCCAATTTGGGAGCACTTTGAAAATGTTGAAGAAGGGCGCTATGGAAAGTGCAAACATTGTGGGAAGCTAATAAGCAGAGGGAAAGTGTCTGGCCATTTTACCAGTGCTAGCATGAAGCATCACCTCAGCACTCAACACAACGCTGTGCTATTGGGGAAAGATACAGAAGTAAAACTTAGTGCAGGCAGCATAGCTGGTGGCCGTGGAAAAACCCCAACAGCTGCTTCTGAGCCAATAGCAGCAGCAGCTAGTGCTAGCAGCCAGAGACCAAGGCAGGTTGGAGCACTGCATGTCCAGCCCACCCTGGAACAATTTGTGGCATTCCACTCCAAAAGGTCAATGCCCAAACAGCAGGCCAATAAAGTAACGCGACTGATTGGTCAGTTCATTGCTGTTGGAGGGGCATCCTTCTCTATGATCGAAGGGGAGCCTTTCAAACAATTGATGGCGGCTGTGGCTCCACAATATACAGTTCCGTCTTTCAGCAGGAACATTGTCCCCTCATTGTATCGGTCCTGTGTTGCAGCAGTGAAAGAGGAGCTTTCCAAGGCTGCTGGTCAGTCTGTTCATTTCACAACAGATTTGTGGAGTGCACCTAGCGGCCAGCATGCCTTTCTTTCTTTGACAGCACACTGGTGGCAGCCCGGTGTGCTCAAGGAAGCTGCTGCAGCAGGCTACCGATCATTCCTTCTCCATGCAGAAGTGATGGATGAAAAGCACACTTCCCAAAATATTCTGCATGCGATGAGGAAAATGTTTAGCCTTTGGGTGGGAGCAGAGGCGGGCACCAATGTTGAAGTTGGTTTTGTGGTAACTGACGGAGGTGCCAATATGGTGAAAGCGCTGCGAGATGGTCATATTGTTGGTGTGCGCTGTGCAGCCCACATCATCCATCTTGTAGTGAAGGCAGCAATGTCAGAAGGAACTAATGTGGCAGCAGTAGTTCTGTCCCGCTGCAGAAAGATCGCTGGGCACTTTCACCATAGTGTTAAGGCTAGCCAACTTTTGAGGGAAGAGCAAGAGAGGTCAGGTCTTCCCGTACACTGCCTACGTCAGGATGTCAGTACACGCTGGAACTCCACGTTAGACATGCTGGAGAGGATTTTGGAGCAGCAGAGGGCAATCCATAATCTTGCCTCAGAGCACAATATTGGGATTACATCTCAATTGAATAGGGAGGATTGGACAGTGATCGCCCAGCTAGTGGCAGTCCTTAAACCATTCAGGGATGCCACAGAAAATTTAAGCTCAAACACTGCCAGTCTGGCCCAGGTAATCCCAGTGTTCTCCCATCTAGGCTGCAAGATGGATGTGTTCCTTGAAAACCGTGAGGCTGTTCAAGGTGGCACTCTACATCCTGACGTAGCAGCCATAGTCAGGAAGCTGAAGGATCTGCTAAAAGTACACCTTCGCAAGCGAATGGAAGAGAGTCCCGAAATGATGCTAGCGTGCCTTTGCGATCCAAGAATTAAGGGAAAGCTAGCTTTGAAATTTAATGTTCTCAGTAGCTACCGGGAGCAATTGGTCAACAAGGTGCGTGACTGGCAGTGTAAAATGGGAATGCTGTCCGAGGAGGGAGAGGTGCAGGAGGAGGAAGAGATGATGTGGTCTGCTACTCCTAGCAGCAGCATCAGCAGCAGTGCCACAAGCAGCACAACACAGCTGAGTGGAGCAGCTGCGTTTTGGGAAGGGTTTTGGGTTGCGCAGCAGCTTCTGGAAACATACTGAGTCCACAGCGCTCACGCATGGCACCTCATCTGATGGAGCAGATTGCCTTTCTTAAATTCAATCTGCCCAAGTTGGGTTACCCAGCTCTTAGCTTGGAAAGTTAATTTGTTCAAGGTAGTTTCTCCCCCTGGTTGCACGTATTTGCGGTGTGGCAACGTCTGCTACCTCCGCCGGTGTAGCCAATTTACGCTAGGGCCTAGTGTCTGGAAGTCCGCTCCTAAACGCCATGGACTGACAGACTTTGATGCTTTGCTCTGGGGTGAAACAGGTGAGCGGGTCGTCAATTGCCCACTCATTCACCTTTCCCAATGCTGCTGCTGCTTCTGCTGGTTGTGGTGCCAGCGTCTCTTCTCTGCCAGTTCGCTTCCTGGCTAGAGTCATGCCCAAAATGTCCCTAATGGTAAGGGTAGTTTCTCCCCCCTGGCTGCATCTGTTTGCGGTGTGGCAACGCCTGCTACCTCCGCCGGAGTGGCCAGCTTACGCTAGGGCCTTGTGTCTGAGTTCTGGAAGTCCGCTGCCAAACGTCTAGGACTGACAGTGTTTGGGTGCTTTGCCCTGGGGTGAAACAGGTGAGTGGGTCGCCAATTGCCCACTCATTCGCCTTTTCCATTTCCTTTTCCATTTCCATTTCATTTTTTTCCGTCTGATACACAACCTACCAAACATAACACACACAATAACACATATAACACAGTGACATAACACATAACACACATAACACATATAACACAGTGACATAACACATAACACACACATGTACAATTCACAAATCACAAGGACCTTTCCTCTTGTTATTTGCCCTGGCCTTCACTTCTACACTCACTAGCATTAACGCTATAACTCACACTTCACCCTATAACATTTTTCCATCCACATAGCTGCCAACAGACCCAACTTTTTCAGGGACAGTCCTGCTTTTTTCCTGTCCCATCAAATTTAGCTAAACTAGGTATGCTAGTGCACATAGGTATAGCTGGGTAGGGTAGCACTACAACATTAAATAAATATAATAAAGTAAATAATAATAAATATAACTTTTAAATAAAATTCAATAAACCCGTTAAAATTAAAATTAAATTATTATTTAGACATAATACATCTTTAACCAATAGAGTCGCACACACGTACCTTCACGGCGCGAACGCATCTGCTGCTGCTGCTGCTCCGATGTGTTCCTAATCCCGTATTAACCCCTGCTACGCAGCCGGGAGAAAACGAAGATGAAACGAGCACGAAGAATGGCCACGAATATTCGCCTGAAAAGAAGACAGGAACGTGCGAATATTCGCGGAATACGAAGGGTTTTTTTCTCTGAAGACGAGTACGAAGACGAACGCGAAGAGCCCCTTGGTGCCCAAGTCTAGTAACTATATATATTTTACTAAATACATAGGCTTTTAAAAATAGACATGCTAATAGCTTATTTTTTATCATTTAACAAAATGCTAAGTGACTGAACAGAAGAAAAATCTAAATCAAATCAATATTTGGTGTGACCTGCTTTTGCCTTCAAAACAGCTTGAATTCTTGCACACAGTTTTTAAGGAACTCAATGGGTATCTTGGATAACTCACCACATTTCTTCTGTGGATTTAGGCGCCTCAGTGGCTTCTCTCTCTTCATGTAATCCCAGACAGACTCCATGATGTTGAAGTCAGGGCTCTGTGGGGGCCAAACAAGCACTTCCATGACTCCTTGTTCTTTTTTACAGTGAAGTTAGTTCTTAATGGCTTTGGCTGTATGTTTGAGGTCACTGTCATGCTGCAGAATAAATTTGGGGCCAATCAGATGCCTCCCTAGTAGGACTGCATGGCGGATAAATATCGGCCTGTACTTCTCGGGCATTGAAGAGACCATTCATTTTGACCAAAACCCCAAATCAGGTTGCAGAAATTCCGCCCCCAACATACATGGAACCTCCACCATGCTTTACTGTTGGCCGGCAAACACTCATTCTTGCACCAATCATCACACTCATTCATATGCTGCAGCAAAATAGTTACAATTTTGTTCCAGAGCACCTGTTGCCATTTTCTGCACCCCAGCTCCTGTGTGTTCATGAATAGTTGAATTGCTTGGTCTTGTTTCCACATCTTCTGTACTGTCCTTCGCTGATCCCAGCTTCAACATTGCCCGTCTATTTGTTCTTCTGCAAATTAGCTTGGGCAGAACATCTGGAAACCCCTGTCTGCCTTGCAATTTCTGCCTTGGAGAAACCTTACTGATGCGGTGTAACTACCTTGTGTCTGGTTGCCGTTTTCAGTCTTGCCAGCAACCTCAATTTGTTAGTGAGTTTGGCCATTCCTCACTCAGTTTTATTTCTCCACAGCTGTTTCTGTTAATGATTGCATTTCAACCTACATATTATATTAAATACAAATTATATTGTATAATTGTTTAATCATACACCTAACTACATGTCTACAAAATCCTTGACTTTGTGTAAGTGTACCTAAAAGAATTGATGCTGTCTTGTGGAATGTATGGAATTTATAACTTAACTAACCAATTCTCTGTAATGTTATACCTCTCACATCCTGCAGAGGGCAGCACTTTACATTGGTTGATCAGAAACAGGAGAAACTTGTGTTATGGCAAACCCAATCATAGCCAAAATCCCTTTTTGAATACAGGAGTATTTATTCAGAATACCTTTTACCTCCTGAGTCATAATAAGTCATGATTTTCATAAGGCTCATCAGTAGAACCATTAGTTGAAGTTTATTGATAAACTGCTATTAGCCTCTCTACGTCTCTGCTTCAACACGATTTAGTTACAGCAATAAAATATAACAGAAGTATTCCTCAGAGGAGCAGTCTTAGGTCAACGTGGACCTCTATCTGTTACAGAACATTGCGAGCCACTTGTTGGGTCGTCGTTATTTGTAAATTATCATGGAGGTTGCAATGCAATACCATGTAAGTCCATATTTGCAATATCACGACAATATTAACTATAATTAGTTATAGTTATAGTAGTTTAGGTTGAGAAAACACTTGCGTCCGTCAAGCTGAACCCTTTTCCTATTCCTTGTTAACCGCTGTTGATCCAAAAGAAGGCAAAAAACCCCTATGTCAACAATTTCAAATTATGCTTTCAATAGGGAAAAAAATTAATTCTTGACTCCAAATGGAATTTAAGGCCATAGGCCAAGTAAGATTTCTCCTTGGATCATCAAGCATTAAATAAATATTTATTCCTATATCATACATGGCCCTCTATGTTCTGCTCCCTTTTAAAGGCATCTAATAAAGGTATTTACAAGCACCACCTCTTCAATTCCATACTTTTTGTGGTCCTTACCGTAAAAAATCTCCTCCTCTGTCATATTATTGAAATTTAATTTGTATTCGGAATCACATGATGATATTTTGTCCTTGTTTAGTGTGTGTGTGCGCAAACAAAATTCATACATTGTATATAGGGATTCCCTGAATTTCCCCACTGAGGTCTCTCCCAGCCACAAATTCCTCTTGTCAGAGGTCTTCCTCATCTGAGTATCATTGTGTGCCATGGAATTTATTAGGAAACCTATGGTTTCCTGAATTATTCCGATCTTTGCAAGGCACGATCTCCAAAGCAGGTGTTCCCCCAGTGGGGAGGCCATGAATTGACTCAATAAACATGCTAATCTTTATTTTGTGACATTATAAAGTGGTTAATAGCTCTTATGAAGAGGATCGGGCATTCAAAGGGATATAGCCCAATGGAATCCCAAGTCAGGTGGACTATAAAACACACTGTCTTATTGCAGCTTGGTGGAGAGGCGGACAATAGATCAGGAAAGCGACCACTGGGCAGATGGAACCAGGAAGGAAGGCAACGGAAAACAAAAGCTTGGTATCCACGACAACTTTATACACATAAAAAAACATAAGTCTTTCAAACGGCATTTCAAAACCTGTTTTGGTCATTCCGTGGGACTGTTAGCATCTCATTAGCAGGAGGGACAGAGCCGGAGTATTGACAAGAGACATCATGCAACGAGGGACCACACAAGGTGCAGGAAGTTCCAAAAGCAGCAGGACTTTCTTGTCATCTTCTCAGCCTTAGACCACAAGGTTCTGCTAGAGGTTCCTAACATAGTTCTAACATGTACTAGTCGAGTAAGCATTGAGCAGGGACTTTAAACTCGAAATAATGTGTACACGACGCAAAACCAGATTGCTATCAACTACATGGATCAAGTAATGGTTTTCTGAGTATATTTGTATGTCGCTGGCCTACAAACATTTAGGAACAGTTAAACATTTTGTTTTATGTTACTTCTAAAATAGCTAATTGGTTTGTAGGTTTAAGAGAGAGATAAGATAAGTGGGGGGTTTGATGGGGACATTAGAGACATAATACATAAACAGGTTAAAACAAAATATAAAGGCCGAACATATTTAAAGGAGCAGAAATGCGAGAACGAGAGGCCATAATCAATAATTGAAGGGTTGGAGGGTGGCGGGTAAGTGGCAGAGATAATCCAGAAATGGAATTTAAGGCCAAATGGCTCTTATTCACCATCAAATCAGCCTCTCCATACCCTGCAGAACATTTGTACGTGAAACACTCTGCAGAATTATTAAGTGCCTTCCGGTTCACTTGATTCTTTCCTGATCTCAACCACTAGTGAATGATACACCAGAAACATGAATATATATACTACACGTGTCACTACTGGCCAGGATGTCCAATAGCTCCCAATAATGGTCCCACTTGCAAAGAAAGGGCTTCTGGCTGCTTAAAGGTGATGGAGGTTCAGCCTTTATAAATAAAAATGCCATGGATACAATGTACCTAGATGACTAGATATATGAAAGGAATAGGCTTTATGCCGACAGATTGTGGTCACAACTCTCGAGTAAGACCGGCTTCTGAAGGTCCTATGTCCTCGAGATCCATTTCTTCATATTAATTCAACGCTGATGTGCTGTCCACTTTCCCACATGTTTTTGGCATTGGTAAATTATATAAAAAGCCCTGCTTGAACACAGGTACCTATTAAAGATCTGGTTTTGTAGGATTTCCATTAAGACAAGTTTCCTACATATCGTTAACATGTTAAGTACTGACTTGTGTTACAGGTCTAGCTGTTTTGGTTATTTTTTTGTTCCGTTATAGCTTTTTACATCCTGGAACTGTTTGAATTAAAGCCAGACATGGAATCCACAAGTTCTTCTGCCCTCAGACTCGCTGCTTGGTGAGGGTCCCGTACAGGAGCTGATTGGTTTGCTAATGACGGTCATTGTTTGTAATTACTCCCCAGTCCCAAGGAAAGGAACATTTCAATAATAAAAGAAAGCCTCCATTAACCTCTTTTTTTTTTACTGAAGGGAGGTCAAAAGAGATTGAGGAGGGAAGTGATGTCCACCGACGTCATCTAAATGCATGAAGATGGCACCTTATCACAAACCGGTGAAAAGGGAGCATGGTAGGAAGTGATAAACTCTACAATGAAGGGGAAATTAACACCAAACTTGGATATTCGACCTTAATAACATAACACATTATCACCTGGACCCAATTACTTGGGCTGTTTATTTTTGTTAATTAATTTCTACCGGGCAGTAATCAGCTGGACACCTGATTAGGTTTCAGGCAAATTATACCAGGCGTCAAACATGGAGGATAATACTCTTTAAAAACAAGTAGCTCTCTGTCGCAGAAATACAACTCCCATGGTGTTTGGGCATATGCCATGCCCTAAGCTGGCCAAAAATATCATGGGACCTCTAGAACCCCATCCATCCAACCTGGAACTTTCCTTAAGACAATGAAAATGGGGCTCAAAGCATTAACGTCCATAATTCTTTCATCAGTAACCGGCCACTTGGGAATTAGAAGATTTGGGTACCAATAACAGCTTTTGTTTCTATCCAGGAGAAAATCGTGAACAAAATAATGAATGGATACGGTCAAAATATTGCCCGACGATATCAGATATGATTTCGTTGGATTTAATAAAGAACATTTTCTCGTAACAAGGAACATTATTATTCTAGTTAGCTTAGAGAGGTGAGTCCAGAAGGACGGTAGCTTCCGGCCATTTTTCCAGGGGGCAAACTGCCCTATTGGGAAACCGGCCTCCATAGTGCGTTGCTGTTCCTTGGGTAGATCAAAGATTTCCTTGAAACCGGACCTGCAGGGGTTTTTGCAGACCTCCGTAGTGACTTCTTCATGTGAACTATGACTTAGCACTGGGATATGACATCATTTCTACCACTTCTCAATACATCTGCGTACGTAAAGTTCCTTAAGCTACCTGACAATGAATTCTATGCTCGCCATGTGGCAGGAGTATTAGACAGACAGATAGATATATAGACAGATAGATGCTCAGACATGCCTGGAATAAACGCATTTATACAAGTAAAATGAACAATCTAGATGGAATGCATTTGAACTCTAATGGTCTCCTTTACTCCATTAGATAATAATGATAATAATAATAAAAATGATAATAATCGTAATAACCAGTATTTTTATAGTGCCTTTCTCCCAAGTGGGACTCTTTTTAGCGCATTCTCAAGTCAGCAGCTGAAAAATAGATGATATGCTTCTGCCAAGGCTGTTACTGAGTATCAATGCAGCTCTTCAAGAGCAGCCCCCATATTTTCGGGCTCTTAATTCATGCCCTCCTCTCGTTACCATCACTTGGTTGGCCCCAATGTGGAGATTCGTATCCTTACTCTATAGAAGGTATATATCTTCCATTAATCCCGTGACCTGCAGAGATTTATCTCCTTAATATTTAAATATTTTTATCACATCTCCTACTTCTCTTCTTTTCTCCAAGCTCTACAAGTATAATTATATGCAATATGCATCTCTATAATATATGATCCCAAATGATTCTACCCGTAATGTATCAACCCATATGATTGTAAAACCTACCAACATCCATGTGAAAATATAGGTAAAGAATAATAATGTATTATGAATATAATTGTCTGACATATCCACACGAATACAATATACACTAGGGTGCGACGTGTGTTTAAAAACATTGGTGGGGTCGAAACCCTAAGACTCTGGTTTTGCTATAGAGGTATGACCCTAAGATTTTGGTATGAGATGTGCGCATGCAGAATTAACTGGCTTTGAGAACTCGCCATGTTCTCCATTTGCCAAATTGCCCGCAAGGCACATGGGTTCACCCAGGTTTTGTCTCCACTTTAGTGAGGAAAGAACTCTGAATTTCAATCTAACTCATTTTATAAAAGTTGCTCCTGAATTTGGGCAGGCATCAGCGGTCCTCCAGAGTCCAGGTTCGGTCTTACCTAACTTTATCATTCCTGGGTTATTACTAATGGATTATCACATACGGTGAAGCCTCTGAGCATCTTAACCTTTGGTGAAGACCTCCTCTGCTGACCCAACCCAAAAGTCACAAACTTTTCACCTGAAAAAAATCTATTTGGAATGATTATCCCGAACTCATTTATCTTGAATTAATTTCATTTATAAGAACAAACCAAATTGTACATAATGAAATCAAATAAGGCAATGCAACAGTCTTCTGTTACTGTCGTGGGAGTTTGTAGTTTTTAGTTCTAAAATATATATATTTTTTTTAAATAAAATTTTAAAAAAAGATCTGTATAAAATTGTGAAATTAGTAAAAAAGGCAATTGGACTAATTTGCTGTTTATCGCGATTAAAATGTATCTAGGCCTGCCTATGGAATAAAAGGTTATGGATTTCCATTACGAAGAGGCATGAGGACGACTCAACTTAGTAGCCTACCCTATATCTCAATCAACAGCTCAGTCTGATATCACACAAGGGAAGTCCAGAACCAAAATGTGAGGAACGTTTCCTCTGGACCAAGGGAACCAACAGCCCCAAAATGTCCGGCTTGGCCTCGACGGGCCACGTCATTGGGGTTCGGACATTATCCTTCTACGAACAAGTCAGCGAGGTGCTCCACGTCTGGACTTTGGGTGGACAAGAAAAGATTCCCAAGGGGTGGAATTCCATACAAAGGGGTATCCATTATCTAGAAACCGATTTGTGGTTTATATGCAAATCATGATGGGGATGATCGGTATACGGCCAGTAGGGCCAGTCATTGTGTTTACAAAATAAACAGCTATATCCTCCTCTTTTACAGGAGGTGTTAGAAGAAACTTGCTGGCCGGAGACCTCCTGTGAAGCTTCAGATAACAGAACTACCCTCGTCCTTGTGATACTGGATATAACACAAGAATCAAATGCCCCTTTTGTTGAGGGCTATTAAAGGAGAGGATGGGATTATTCAAATGTAACGAAAATAAAATGCATTTTTTTAATGAGGAATTTGCATGCTTAGACTTTTTTTTTAAAATCCTGCTGTTATTGTTAAATATATTCAGTGTCCTTACAGCGCTGGTGGTATACACATAAATGTACCGTAACATCATGTCCCTTTATGGTACAGTATTAGAAATAAGTCGTAATAATTGTTCAAACCATATGATACATGAGGAAAAATACACTGGCGGGCTTAGAATATGTATTAAAAGCAAAGTGTATAGTCAGTCGTACTTTGTGGTTTCCCCTGTAAATAATTTTATACATTCTGTAACAAGTTTGGACCTAATGGGCATCCTTAGTATTGAACTTTTTTTCCATCTTTGTTTATGTAGTTGTACATACATGTAGATGTCATACGCAGCCCATGTTTGTAACAGGGCACAATATAGCGCAGGCTATATATATATATATATATATATATATATATACGAAGGAGGGTACCGTGGGGGGTGTTTTAACAGTTGGAGGGGCTTCTGTGACTTTACAGAGACTGATCCCTGATTGCTTGAGACATTTTTCCGACATGCTGTCCAGATGATCTCACAACAGATATAGAATAGATACACAACTCTGCACACATTACTATTTTCTTTTTTAAAACAGTTTTTGCCCCATAATATAATGTTTTCAGGCAGCTGCATATCAGCCGTTTTTTATGATTCCCGCTCTGTTATCTGACCCCCCCAATCTACTAACCCCCCCGACTCCTTATCATACTGCCTGTGGGGAGCAATAGAATGGCTCAGTCTTAAATATCCGGCCAGACACTCTGACTATTTAAAGACTAGGAACAGCAGGGCCGGCCCAAGGCAAAATGCCACCTGGGACGAATTTTACCCCCCCCCCTATCTATCCTTTCTAACCTTCCTCTCCCTCCGTCCCTGCCACCCCCCCCTTATCTACCTCCCCCCCAGGTACTTACCTTTCAGCAGTCCTGCGGCGAGTCTCCCTGTTCGGTCTCGGTGCCGGCTTGTAATGCTGAGCGCCGGAAATCTTCCGGCACTCAGCATTACAAGCCGGCACCGAGACCGAACAGGGAGACTCGCCGCAGAGGAGAGAGAGAGAGGCGCCGAGCGGGTACTGACAGCTTGGTAAGCGAAAACCACTCGGCGCCCCTTTCTCTCTCTTTCACTTTAAAAAAAAAAAGGGGCTTGGGGCGGCAAAGTGCCGCCC
Source organism: Sceloporus occidentalis (assembly GCA_023333645.1). Lineage (NCBI taxonomy): Eukaryota > Metazoa > Chordata > Lepidosauria > Squamata > Phrynosomatidae > Sceloporus > Sceloporus occidentalis. The sequence goes on along the minus strand of JALMGF010000163.1, from coordinate 654,205 downwards.
GTCCAAAAGTGCCGCCTGGAGCGGTTTCCCCACTCGGCTCCATTGTCGGGCCGGCCCTGAGGAACAGTGTGGTGTTGAGCCAAACATATCACATGGAACAAAATAAGAGAAAACCAGGTTTTTGTCACTGACCAATATTACTGTATATAGCATTGGGGTTATATTACTGTATACAGCGCTGGGGTTATATTACTGTATACAGTGCTGGGGGTTATATTACTGTATATAGCATTGGGGTTATATTACTGTATACAGCACTGGGGGGGTTATATTACTGTATACAGCGCTGGGGGGTTATATTACTGTATACAGTGCTGGGGGTTATATTACTGTATACAGCACTGGGGGGGTTATTACTGTATACAGCGCTGGGAGGTCATATTACTGTATACAGTGCTGGGGGGTATATTACTGTATAAAGCGCTGGGGGGTATATTACTGTATACAGCGCTGGGGGTTATATTACTGTATACAGCACTGGGGGGTTATATTACTGTATATACCGCTGGGGGTTATATTACTATATACAGCGCTGGGGGGTTATATTACTGTATACAGTGCTGGGGCTTATATTACTGTATACAGCGCTGGGGGGTTATATTACTGTATACAGTGCTGAGGGTTATATCACTGTATACAGCGCTGGGGTTTTTTTTTATATATACAGCGGCGGGGGTTATTACTGTATACGGCGCTGGGGGTTATTACTATATACAGCGGCGGGGGTTATTACTGTATACAGCGCTGGGGGTCTGTACAGTATACAGAAATGAGGGTCCTCCAGTATTAACCCTTCAGTAGTATATGAGGGAGTCACCTCTAGGCTATGAGACACTAGAGGCAATCTGTCCATTAAACAGAGATTTGGGTAAAATTCCTGAGACTTGAGGCAAACCAGTGACGTCACCAGGCATACAACTGTGGGCAGATGGTCTGATGCATCAGCAAAACTACATGAACCAAATACCTGCCAAACCCGGGACAGGTGTCCCAGATAGTACAACAGAGCATCCTTTTCTTTCTTACTCTCCGTGAATTGGCTCTGTAGAATAGAACATTGTTTGTCTCCAGGGTTCCTAACACAAGAATGAGTTTAAGCACAAAAACGAAAATTCCGCAAAGTATACAGATCGATGCCAGACAAGAGAAAAGCTTTCTGATTTTGGGCTGGTTTAAAAGTGGGGAAATTTGGAAAGATTTCAGAGGCTTGAGCCTCCTTTTCATAAGCGACCAAAGGGGAACTGAAAAAAATTCCATTTTGGAACCTTGAGTTGTAGTTAGTAGGAATTAGAGTTCTCAGGGATATTTCTTCTACAGAATGTTTGGAAGGTTTTTATTGTATACACTTTAAAATAGCGGTTTTCTTCACCAGGATTTAGAGAAAGGGGACGTTATTTGAAAGGATGGCCTGCCTGACTCATTCGTTGGGTTCGGCCAACGTTTGAACTAGTGTTTAACGAGCAGAGATGAGAACATCCATCCAAGAGGCTCGGGACAATAAAAAGTGCCCTGGGTAAATTTGCTGAGCTGGATGGAATGACCCTTGAGAAGAAGAGGGAGAAAGTTGAGTGTAATGAGACAAGCGGACCTCTGAGATGAGAGGGGGCACTGCCTTTTCATCCTGGTCTTTTCAAGTTTGTAATTAAGAAGTAATTATCCCAAAGCTGATTGGCAATTCTGGTCTATCATCTCGCTTAATGCTTTCTGTAGAAACTACGGCACCTGCTGTAAAGGGTGATCTTTAAAAAAAACAAAAAAAAAAAACCAAAAAAACAGGACCAATTATATTATTAGAAAACACACCAGGGGAAACTTAAAATATGACCCAAGCGGAAAAAAAAACAAAAAAAAAACTAGAAAAAATGTAAATGTATAAATAATATTTTCCAGAATTCCATTTATGCTAAAAAGTACACAAAAAGTACACAACCATGCCACAAAATATGGTGTTTAAAATTTCTAAAATTGTTAGGATTTTGCTTAAAAACTACTAATATTTACAACTTTTTTAATGTACTATACATATTGTTATGACATGAGCGCTACCGAGTTTCCTAAAATTCTGTATATTTAAGTAAATCCATAAACACCTCTATTCCGAATTATTTTTTAAAAAACATCTTCTTAAGCTGATGTTTATTTATTAATTCATTTATTAAGCACTGTTTTATTCTGCCTTTCAACCACAATGGCAGATACTCGTAACAAGGTCTTATCTTACTGCACATTAAATCTATACTCAATAATTCAGAATAAGTTGAGAGACCACAAGCAGACGGTATAAAATAAAAGATTAAAAATATATAACAATAGGTAAGCACCAAATATTTCACTGGTACCAAACATTTTACCTTTCACCTATATAATTAGAAATCCTTCCTATATACATGTATCTTACAATATTAAAATTTCAATTGTCACAAATGCCTAACAATTTTTAAAACATTATTATTATTATTTTATTTTTTTTGTAATGTATTTATATAATAATAATAATACTAGTCTTGATAATTATAATCTTCTATAATAATAATCTTTTATAATAATAATAATAATCTAGATTGTAAAGTCCAATGAGCAGGGCCCCTTCTTACCTTTTGTTTTTTGTAAGTGAAAATTGTTATGTGATGCGATGCTATATTCTGTTTACCTGCTGTACAGCGGTATGGAATATGATGGCGCTATATATCCATCAAACCATAAATAATAATTATAGCAGGTCACACTTACCTGTAATTAACCTTGTGATCCATTCAAATAAATTGTCCTGAATATGTCATAAAGATAGAAGCTTTTAAAATGTACAGAAATGTTTTCTTATGACATCATGTGGATGTATAAAATGTTTTTTGACATATAATATTGAGACAGAATTAAAACTTTTTTTTTTAAAGGAATGGGAAAAACAAACTCTGCATGTTTTGGGTAGGGACTGTTTTATATGCCGGTATATTAAAATACAAACAGACTGCGGTCTCCTTTTTTTGTATAAAGTGTCCCAACAAGTTACATCTTGTTTGTATAGAGGGGTCACGGGGGGGGGGTTAATCCTGATTAAAAGCATTAATTGAGATCAAAAGGACTGAAGGTGATACCCTAAAAATATAAAATTTAAAAAAGTAATGGCGCTTGTTAGGTATGGCAATTTAGTTTGTGCCTCTTTTATTCCCTCCCTCACTTTTGCTGCAATTTTATAACATATTAGCAAGATTTCATATTATACCAAATGCTACCGGCACAAGAAACCCAATGCGTACCCTACTTAACCTACGCCATCTACTGTACTGGAGGTAGAATAGCATCTAAACTGAGCTTAATATGGTGTATTTAACATTTACGTCTGAATAAGATATTCGAAATAAAGAAAGGAGAGGTGTCTATTTTCCTCTTATAAGAAAACCCCAGCCGTCTACACGCAAATGCCTAGATATTAGGATAATGTGGTGTCCGATAACTTTATTGTGAGGAATGGCCACATTAGGACTTGTTACCTTTACTGTAGTTAGGCAACGGGGTCTATGAGAGACTCTCGGCCATCCTCCCTGCAGAGACATGTTAGCATCAGAAGCAAGTGATATTGTAGTCAGAGATGTATTTAACTTGGGAAGGACTGAGTAAGCGTATTATGAAGGCTTGTCAGCTAGGAAAAGACCTCCATCGTGTAATTGGCCCCTAAAAAGAGAGATCACCTCTGCTGGTCCATTAAGCACCCGGCTCCTGTGGTGAATTTTCACTGAGTGGTCTTGACTCATTAAGTATCAGATGTTCGGGAGTCATGGCCTAGTTGGGGTCCCACAACTGGCTCTGGATGGTATCAGTCCAATCCTGCACACAAGTTTATGTCAGATGAAGGGGATTTTGCGCCCTCTAACATCTACATTTATTATCCCTCCCTGTTTCTTTATCTCTCCTATAGTTAAGGTAATGATTGTTGTTGATTGGATCAGGCATGATTTGTAAGACTGGAAGAAAAGGGTGAGAGATTGATTTTCAGAAATGGTGTTGGTGGAATGGTTGGGGGGATTAAGGCTGTAGGCTGGAGAGACCTCTGACCCAATAGACAGTATCAAAATGGACTAAGTAACAAACTAATCTCTTAGTTTAGGCTAATACAGCTACATCTATTTATCTATTAAATAAATAAACGTTAGATTGGTGGACATGGATTGGAGGAGAGACAGGGTTCTCCAATGAAGTTTGAAAGTGGTCACCAACAATGTGAGTGGTAGACATCTTGCTAAATGCCAAATAGGTCACAATGATTTCCACAAGCCTGATTGTCACAGACAATGTTATCTATCCAAGAACGCTTAAATCATTGACAGAGTTCCCTAATCTAAGACCATAGTCTGGATAATGCTTGGAACACTTTTCGTGTGGTGGCCTACGATGAGTAGAAGTTATATCTGTTGAGTAGAACGTACATAAGGTGGTAACGTCGAGCTTTCTCCTTCAGATATAAAATGTACCTGGTTTACTTCTAACAAGAAGGAATCATTGAGTCAATTACTCAAATAATCCTAATATTAATGACATGATTTGCAGGAGACCAAGTGCCGAGATGTGCAACACCTAGAAAGGAGGTGGGGAACAGCTACACAGCTGGCCTCCTGTTTGTAAAGCAAAATTACAGTAGCGTTAGATCTCACAGATCAAGAGTAAGCCAACATTACTTTACTGACTATCTGGACACCTTTCCCTAATCTATGGGCAGATCTGATAATTAAGGGACGTGAGTGCGACCTAACGCCTATCCCTCCTCTTTCCCATTAACGGCAGTCCGGCTCAACACGGAAGGTCATCTAGAACAGCTTTCCAGTGTCATGCTAGATTTGTCACTTTGCTCACAAACATTGCACGCCATTTATTACCGCAAATATACTTCTTCCTGATCATGGCTGTTTTATTTCAAAGAATATTTGCTTTAGTGCACAGGAGTGAGTATTGGTGGGTTACAATTTGTTATTTATCTCAAGGAAACAAACCCAAAATGTATGCAAGAAATATAAGACATTATTTGTTAAAGGGACGCTATCCACAACATTCTTGTGCCTCATCATTTTATTTTCATCAGCTATGAAACCATATTTAATGTTTTGATGCTCTATTGATATAAAATGACATATCGTTATTGAGATATATGTGAGTTTCCCTCTATATGACCAGAAGTATGTGGACGCCGCTCCTAATTATTGAGTTTAGGGGTTCCAGTCGCACTCAGCACTATCAGGTGTATAAAATCAGCCCATAGGCAGCCGTCTTCATAGACAGACATTGGCAGTAGAACGGGTCGTACTGAAGAGCTCAGTGGCGCTGTCATAGGATGCCACCTTTGCCAGGAGTCAGTTCCCGAAATTTCTGCCCTGCCTTTGCTATTATTTTGAAGCAGATGCATCTGGCTCAGCCACAAAGCGGTAGACCACGCACAGAGCGAGCGAGTGTTTTAGTATGCCTTGGTAGGTCTTTGGTTTAAAGTCTAACCAGTTGTGTCCTCCTTGACCTTCACTTGGTTTCCAAACGGAATTTAAATGCACCCAGTAGACTTTTCAAGAATCATACATTCAAAAAAGAATGTCTATTGTTCTAGATAGCTGCGAGATGGATCCACATTGTGGTATTTTCTAGATCAATAAAGATGAACCGGGATTATTGTTTCTTAATGTTCTATTTAACAAATTCTGGATGTTTATATCACTCGAACGGTACAACCCCAGGGTAGCAAAATGGGACAAGAGGAACTGACTTAGGAAGGAACTTAGGAGGCAAGATATTCTTTGCTACGAGTGTTCATACTAAACAATGTTTGTTCTTTTTCCGCACGATAAGGTCTCTTTAAGACCGCAGCGTGCTACCTTACCGGTCCCGAAAAACAGATAAACTACGGCTTACGATATCTTCTATGTGTCAAAATATAACCCTTGCCCGTTACTCCGGTATATAAAGCTTTGTTCTGGTTCCTCGTTGGACGCAAGCTGTTCATTCTCAGTCTAACGCTCCAGATGTTAGTCTATTTAAAGGTCCCTCAAACTAAGAACATTCCAGGAGCTCACAGATCCAGAGATATGCATTTAATATGTTTTTTTTCTTTCCTTTCTACTGGTTGTCCTAATGACCTTGCTATACGGAAAGTGAAAATGTACAAGCTTTTAAATTAGTAATGCTAATCCTAACCCCCTCCCCAAGCCAGTTTGTGTTAATCAGTTCTCTGTGTGTGTGTGCAAACACCGGTGACCGTCATTCTAGAGTAATATGGTGTATATTGGCTTGGGACCCGCATAGCGTCCTCTCTCAGCTCCGGCAAAGCCGAGGTCAGCACACAGGGATGTTTGCGAATGTCTGAAGAATTACTTGTTCTCCCCGTCCTCCTATTTCCTCTCTAGTAAAATAAAAGCGGAATTGACTTCTTTTGAATGTGACCTCCATCCCACCCACCTACCCCCCCCCCCCCATCGCAGGTCCAGGGATTGAGGTGTGAACTTTCCCAGCTCATTAGAAGATGGTGTTAAATTTTAGACCTTAAAATTAATGGCCATCTGAATCCCATCAGCCTGGAAATGGAACTGAGCAGGTAGCAGAAGGATAGGATCAGGGACACGCTCCGCGGGTCGTAAAGTCACAGTGTACTAAGAAGAGTAGAAAATCCTTTGGTAAATATTAAAAAAAACTGCTATTTTTTCGGGGGGGAAAAAATAAACAAACAATTTCTTACAAAGGAAACATTATCTAATCGATAAAACTGGATACTTAACGGTGTTGGCGGTGACGCAATGCTCTGAAGAAGCACTGAAAATAATACATTTATTGATTATATATGCCACGAGTCCACTCAAATTCTCCTGTTGAGTGCCAAATACAGGAAACTTTGGAGCCAGAGTCATAGGGGTTTATGGCACAGTCTTGGGGTAAAAGGGCAGATTTGCAGGGCTGATACTTCATATCCTGTTCTGAGGATGATCATAGCTAAAATCCCTTGAATACAGATGACTCCATTGAGAATGTCTTCACTACGGTTGGGTGGATGTTGAAAGTTACTTCTACTAAATGATGTGCCGGCGCTGGCTAGATGTGCACGGAAGCCGCATCCATCCCACGGCCGCTGACTGCAGGACCCGATCTTCCCGTGCAGCACCAGTAAAAGTATGAATGGGGTGCCATCGGCCAGCAGCCCAACAGGTATTGGCCAGGTGTGCCAGATGGCCATTCCGGGCCTGGTTTCGCCCAACATGCAACATTTTTGGGGACGTATGTGGGTTTGTTGTGATCACAAGTGTTCATGTGACGTACACCTCACAACCCTTGGCATCTATAAGTCTGGGGGAACAAGAAAGGTCCCCCTTGGTGGAAAGTGCTACCGCCCGGCAATTTTTTGACTTCCTCTGATCAGTTTTCAGTCTTAGAACCTTTCGGTTGCAACAATTAGTAAACCTTTCCAATAGAGTTTTTGCGATCCAAGGGTTGCGATTTCTAGTCTCGGTTCGAGTAGAAGGTTCCCCGTTATGATCAAATGCCAATAGTGAATAATGCCCGTTAAATCACGTTAGTCTTATTTCACGATGATACAAGTTTTAGTTTAGCTTCTCACCAACCAAACCAAGAAAGCCGAAGGTTATGTCAGGAGCAGAAACTATGTAACAGACGTTATGTCCAGGTAGGTGTCTACTGAGAACAAGCAAGTGAGCAACAAATATTATAAATATATAATATATACAATAGGTAAGATATGACTATCCATTCTAATTAATTAGCACCTGGTGTATAAGTGTATATATACCGTGGTACGCAGTCTTTAATTGCGAGAGCAGCTATAATTAATTAGTCCGCTGATTTAATTGAACGGTTTAGCGTCAAGCAATTAATAATTAAAATAACAAAATTCCTTTAGAGATAGAACAGTAACACTTCCAGGAGAATTAATTAGCAATGAGGTCATAGTCTTCCTGAATGGGGAGGATAATTGTAGCTGGTTTTTTTTTTTTTTGCTGGCCTTTTAATTAGATCGGCGCTAACAGGGTTAATTGATTAGGTGTTGCAGGGCTGGACAGGTAATCGTATCCCTATAATTCAGCTAATTAGGCTACTAATTAAATGTTCTAGTAACAGTAAGCTGCGCTATTCTAACGTCATTCTTTCCCTATTATTCTTTTTTTATTATTTTTTTTAGAATTTTCAGCATCGTCTGTAATATAATTCTCTACCGTCTCGGTGCTATAGAGAGATCACTGGTTTGCATCTCAGACTGTGCAGGAATCATTGCACTAGAGGGTCAGTGGCTTAGAGGTAATCTAAGAATGTTTTACTTTACTGAGAGGATGGTGGATAAATGGGACAACCTCCCTGCAGAAGTGGTAGAGGCAAAAATTGTGAAGGATTTTAAACATGAATAGGGTAGGCTTATGGCTCTAAGATGAAATTAAGGACTTATTAAGGCCATAGACCAGACTAGAACGGTTCTTTTCTGCCGTCATATTCTATGTTGGCCAAAAGTTCAGAACACATAACGTATGTCAAAAAAGCAGACAGAAGCAGATCCGGGGGGGGGTTATAAATGGAAGTTTTCAGGGGTGTTGCTAGTTTCAAAACCGATCTGAACTGCGCATCATCATCATCATCGCATCATGCACAATGACATCACACCATAGGTCACCAGTCGCGCAAACTCACGCTGTCTGCCTAATGCTGCTAGTTATCATGACTTTGTTCTGGAAATAGAGGATCTTCGCTAAAAAAGCTAAATTTCAGCTAAAGGATGAAGTGGAGGCTGACGTATACCTCATCCTCAGAGACTCAGGGCTGAAGTATACCTCATACCCAGAGACTCAATGATTAAGTATACCTCATCCTCAGAGACTCAATGATTAAGTATACCTCATCCTCAGAGACTCAGTGCTGAAGTATACCTCATCCTCAGAGACTCAGTGCTGAAGTATACCTCATCCTCAGAGACTCAGTGCTGAAGTATACCTCATCCTCAGAGGCTCAGTGCTGAAGTATACCTCATCCTCAGAGACTCAGTGCTGAAGTATACCTCATACCCAGAGACTCAATGATTAAGTATACCTCATCCTCAGAGACTCAGTGCTGAAGTATACCTCATCTCCAGAGACTCAGTGCTGAAGTATACCTCATCTCCAGAGACTCAGGGCTGAAGTATACCTCATCCTCAGAGACTCAAGGCTGACGTATACCTCATCTCCAGAGACTCAGGACTGAAGTATACCTCATCCTCAGAGGCTCAGTGCTGAAGTATACCTCATCCTCAGAGACTCAGTGCAGAAGTATACCTCATACCCAGAGACTCAATGATGAAGTATACCTCATACCCAGAGACTCAATGATTAAGTATACCTCATCCTCAGAGACTCAGTGCTGAAGTATACCTCATCCTCAGAGACTCAGTGCTGAAGTATACCTCATCTCCAGAGACTCAGGGCTGAAGTATACCTCATCTCCAGAGACTCAGTGCTGAAGTATACCTCATCTCCAGAGACTCAGGGCTGAAGTATACCTCATCCTCAGAGACTCAAGGCTGACGTATACCTCATCTCCAGAGACTCAGGACTGAAGTATACCTCATCCTCAGAGACTCAGTGCTGAAGTATACCTCATCCTCAGAGACTCAGTGCTGAAGTATACCTCATCTCCAGAGACTCAGTGCTGAGGTATACCTCATACCCAGAGACACAGGACTGAAGTATACCTCATCCTCAGAGACTCAGTGCTGAAGTATACCTCATCCTCAGAGACTCAGGGCTGAAGTATACCTCATCCTCAGAGACTCAGGGCTGAAGTATCATCCTTGGAACCTCCACCAAAACACCTCTTGGACCACCTAGAAGCGCTTCTTGAATTCATATAGTCCAAGTCTACGTCAACCAAATCGTCTTCTAAAACGACATGAGGTGAGCTGTAGAGATATTTCTAGATTAAAATGAAGGTTGATCACAAAGCTTCTGTGTATCCTCATGGCTGTGTCATTATTTTTTTGGCTGATTCTTTTAGCGCGACCCGTTAGATGATAGAACGACCTTCTGGTACCTTCACACGTTTCACGCCTTATTTGTGCTGCTCTATACGCCGGCTCTATACCTACCCGGTATTTTTTGAGCTTGAAATAATCCAATTAGCTGCTACTATGCCTTCTAAACAAGAAACATAGATGTTGAATGTATCTTTGTCGGCGTGACGAACGTCAATGAGATTGGGTGAGATCGAGGTTTAGTGCTCGCATCTGGCAAAATAAAGGAAAAAATTCTATTCCCGTTTATTGTCCATAAAGATAAGTCGCTTTTATGTAAAATTACACATTTAGAGAAAGTTCAGATAAATGTTATAAGACTGTTTTGCCTTCTACTGCTGAAAAGTAATGAAATGGACTAAAAAAAAAACAGACAAAAATGGATAATTTACTTTTTATTGCTGTTTTTAGAAAATACCTAGATTTCAAGTCCAGAAAATAATCACATTGGTATAAGCTATAAGTGTCCCCTATAAAACTACCTATATATCTAAATTACACTTTTAAATTGCACTTTAACCTAAGCCTTCTTTGGATGGTTCTGTCCCTTTAATAGCTAGCATTTGGAGATTTACAGCTTGTGCCGAATAAAAACGTGCTATTTGGTAAGCTGAGATCCAGAGCAGCTCCAGCCAGCTTGGAATATAATGTGTGCGGCCAGGTGCTCCAATAGGAAAAAAGACGACAGGGGTTAAACTTCCTCAGCCAATAAACTTTTACTTTACTGAGAAGGTGGTAGGTAAGCAGAACAACCTTCCAGCAGAAGTGGTAGAGGGTAATACAGTGAGGATATTTAAACGTGCATGGGATGGGCATACGGCTCCTGAATCCAAGACGAGACCAACGACCGATTAAGGTCTTTACGGCAGGAGAAACGGGCAGACCAGACGGGGGCCGAATGGGGCCGATCTGCCGGCAGAGTCTATTCTTTCTCTTGTCGTATGTCTGCACTTCCGTAGCCCATCTGCGGATACATTGTATCGACTATTAGGTATCATATAACTGACCGCTCCTCACCGATGATTGGATAACATCTTCCAGGCCCTTCCTGTACGGGAGAGATTACAAGGTGCTACAAGTCTCTCTTGTACAAACACGTACCGCTGCGTTTTTATGGAGCTCCAGCCTTCCTCTGTGACTCGGTTTCTGCCCGACTCTGGTCCACGTGTCAATTCCATCCATTGTTCCGCGGCTGAACGTATCACTCGTTGTAACAAAATGAAGCTCTTTTTAGTGGACTCCCCAGGCCCTATAAAAGTCTGCGCCGGGTGGAATTTACACCTGTACTTTTACAGCCCACAGACTTTCTCCCTCTCTACCCTGGAATCCGATAGGAGTGAAACTGAAGAAGGTGAATTATATGCCCCACGACATCACCTGCCTGCCCCCCTTCTAGCCTTTAACATGGCTGCTGCTTTAAGTGGGAATGTAGACCGGGTCCTCGAAATGTGTCACCGCAGTGCACACCACAAGTGAGAAAACTTCTATAAAACACACGGGGAACAGACAGGCAGTGCTTTCAATGGCCAGAGTCCTATTATGTGTAAGAATAATACATACATGGGAACTATCTAGAAATAATCAGGTATATCCTTTCAAAATAGGCTTAATCCTTAAATTCACTGAGAAAATATCAACAAGAAAAAGAATTGTGTGTCCCTACTTTAACATAGGGAAAATAAGTAACTCATTTCCTTTCTTCCAACAGCGCATCTGCAGAGTTTTAATGCCCATTCCTGGGCTCCACAATTCCACCAGTTTTGGCTGCTCATTAGGCAGGAAGGTGCGCTTCTTGAAATCATAACGTCCCCCGTGAGCCAGAGTTGGGTTTGCCTTTTTGACCAAGGGAATACCTGTGAGAGGGGAAAAAAGCTAATCTCTGACCTAGAAGCTGTGGAAGTAAATAAGCCTGATATATCTCTCCAAAGTCATCAGGTTATATCCACCTGAGCACTCTCTGGTTGACCGTGTTGTTCTAGGTGAAGGGTACACCTGAGCATTGACTGGTTGACCGTGGTGTTCTAGGTAGGGGTACACCTGAGCATTGACTGGTTGACCGTGTTGTTCTAGGTGGGGGTACACCTGAGCATTGACTGGTTGACCGTGGTGTTCTAGGTGGGGGTACACCTGAGCATTGACTGGTTCACCGTGGTGTTCTAGGTGGGGGTACACCTGAGCATTGACTGGTTCACCGTGGTGTTCTAGGTGGGGGTACACCTGAGCATTGACTGGTTGACCGTGGTGTTCTAGGTGGGGGTACACCTGAGCATTGACTGGTTGACCGTGGTGTTCTAGGTGGGGGTACACCTGAGCATTGACTGGTTGACCGTGGTGTTCTAGGTGGGGGTACACCTGAGCGTTCACCGGTTCATTGAGCTGATAAGCCCATCACAGGCACTGTGATCATTTCCTTGCATTTTTGTGTTTTCTCCTCACTACGCTAGCGATGTTTCCATTTTTATAGTTCCAGCTTTTTGTTTGTGCACGCGTGGTACCTGCTTGATTGAGTTTATTCACTAGATGCATACTCTGAAAATGCCACAGTGGATCCGCGTCCCAGAGGACTCAACTTTTTGGTTGAGGATGTGGTTTGATCTGTTGGCTTCCATGTCCCCTCGAACACTCGCAGGAAGGGGAAGGTGGGAAGGAAAGGGCTATATATCATTTTGAGGAGTGTGGCCCCAGAAGAAGAAGATTGGGGACCTGGTGTTCCTCAGGGGCACAGTCACAGACTGAGTAAAGTACATTATCTGGGGCTTCTAAGTGAAATCACCTCTAGATGCTGCTTAGAAATGAGAAATCATTAATACTAAAGTGAGAACCAGATTTTTTATTTATATTTATTATGGTTAGAAAAAATTAGTTTCATTGCTGCTTAAATCCTCCTTACTGGAAGATTCTTTTCCCATATAGAGGGTTTTTTTTAAAGTTTTTTTTATTTGCGCACCAGGCAGTAGGTCCAGCTTTGTTCATATATACATATAAAACGTCTAATGAACGTTAAAAAGGTTGTGTTCGGTGGTACCTGATACGGCGAAAAGACGGTGAGCTGATTAGTGACCAAAATCAAATTGTGATTGCTGGGCAAGCGTTTAAAATGAAGCCGTTATTAACAGCCGGGAAGGTTTATTGCAGCTTAGCAAAGCAAACGCCAGATTTCCTGACCTCACGTTACAGACACATAAACCTGTGCTCATTCCTGACTTCTCGACGAAGCCCTTCCAGAAGGTTTGTCAAATCTCGCCTAAATTCATCAAATGGGAATTCATTCATCAATTTGTTTAAAAAAAAAAAAACAGCAAAAAAACCCCCAAAAACAACACCTCAAGAGGACTTTAACTGAAAGAAAAAATACTATAATAATTGTACTAATATTATTTATTGTTTTATATAGCGCCATCAAATTCCGTAGCGCTGTACAATGGGATGATTCACATCTATTGATTTTATTCACTAAAACTGTAATTTGGATTTGGACAAGCCCTAAATCATGTATAATTAAATCAGCGAGAGGACTTATTATTGGAAATTATTATGGGCAAACATTTTTTATTTGTTTAATAGACGCCCTTGTTATATTTACTCTTTATTATAATTGGGTAATACTCTTCTATGGTGTCAAGCCAAATTGGGGCTCTTTCAATATTCTTTGAGTTTACTGAATATGCACAAAACTTAAAAAAAAATCTTGTGTTGGATTCATGACTTTTATTATCCGTCCCACAAATTGAAGAGTGTCCGCTTTATTTATTTCATGCGCACGAACAATTCATTTCGTAAAATAATGAATTAAAACCATTAGCGAGACCCAAGTGGATCCGACCATCTTCAAAACCGCATTTCACATTGAACTAATTAGAATTCTGCGTACGCGTTAACATAGAATCCTAGAATTAATATCGAGCCTATTAGTTCATGGTGTCGCTGGCAGAGAGCCTTTCCCATAGTTTCCCCATTGAGCTCCTAGGCAGTGAATTAGCGAAACCAGCTGCCGGTCGGCATCACCGTCCAAGATCTGATTATAAGGATGGACGTGTAATCGTTTGAACCTGTTCAAACAACACTTTATCTCCGTAATCTGATTGTCTCTTTAATCCTCTTCTGTCTCCTTCTCCTGGAAAGCAACTTTGTAACACTGTACAAACTCCTCCAAAGTGTTTGGATAACTTTCCCAGAAAACTTTACATTTCATGTAATAATCCTCTTCTTCCAGATCATCATCTTCATCAGCCACGCCGGTTCTTCGCGCGGCACGGAACTAATTCATTCATCGTTACTAATACATTTTCTTAGCCAGTTAGCTTTTCCAGCGTCGATATTGGTGAACGACTTCAAGCTATCGTGTTACTCGTGATCAAGAGACATCTCGTAAATAACCTTTTCAATATTTGATTTTTAGTTTTGTCCACTTTGGTCACAGATTTCCATTGTCTCGATCAGCGACGTTACGAGAAACACTTTTTTTTTCCCGCCGACCCTTGATGTTAAAAGAGACCTTCGATAAACAACTTTGAAAACCCCTCCATGCTCAAAAGCAATCTAGTGTATTCGATAAAGCCTCCGCAGGATTAGGCAGTGCATTCTAGAACTTTACAGCCCTTGCTGGATTCCCGCCCTAATTTTTGTTAACGTATCTCACTGTTCCAGACATTTTCTTTTTGCACTGTCGAAAGTTTTTCTGATCCAGACAGCTGGAGGGCTCAAGGGTTAGGAACCTTTTCTGGTTGGGAAACAATCTTTTTGGAGAGGTTAAAAGGTCTGTCATGGCAGCCTTAGTCATCTTACTTAATCTTGTTAAATGGTTGGTGAAGCTCTTCCTGGGTTGACCAAGCAGATGGACATCTGTCTCGTAGAGGAGGTTTAAATGACTCGGCAGGCTATACGAGAGGAAAATTAACCTGCGATCAGCTTTGAACTCAACGGGCGATTGGAAATTTACAGAAAATAAGTACCTGGTTATGAATGGTATATATCCACGGGTTAGGAACCATCATACATACATTAAATCTTGGTTCTAGATACAGGGGAAATAAGAGAGCCTGCAAGCAAACAGTAGCACAGAGGGTTATAGTAGAACATATGTAGACAAAATATGTAATACATGTTTCCAAATCTACCTTATCCCCAATTCGTTAAGTGTGTGTATGTGTGTGTGTATGTATGTGCGTGTGTGTGTGTATGTGTATGTGTATGTGAGTGGTCTTCAAAAAAGTATAGACTCCAAACATTATCAGTGGGATTTAAAAGAAAACTGATTCTGAAAGATTGTCCTGTGACCAGAACCTGTGTTCAAGGCAACAGATTGGAAAATATAATGGGTCGTTTTATATGATAAATGTAAACAACTCAGCTTTTGAAGACTCACATGAAGACTCACAAAATGTGTGTTGGCAGGTGAGACCAAGAAAGCACTTGCCTGTTAACCCGTTGGTTTATGGGGGTCATGGAGTTGGGCTGAAGGGTTTAAGCGAGTCAAGGTTTCTCCCCATAAAGAACGTGTATCTTGGTGTAAATCTGATTGGTCTAAGGGGTTCTTTAAACCCAGTAATTCCAAGTTGATGATTGTAATACAAGGTGCCCAATAAAAATGTGAAAAATCAGGGTGCGATAGTTGGAAAAAATTGGAAAATACTAGAATAGGCGTCTGAGGGTCCATAAACTACAAGGTACTATGTAGTTTGATGGGACGGATACCGAGCACAAGGAATGCCCCGCCATTTACATAGACATACTAAATTCCATAGAAACATTTAGGGAATATAGAAACTACACAGATAAACACTAGGACAAGTGATCACAACCCAAAGTTAGAGGTTTAGAGGCTCAGATAACCTAAGAAAGTATTTCTTCACCGAGAGAGTGGAACAGCCTGGCAGTAGAAGTGGTAAAGATTATCCCAAGGACGAAGTAAAGTCTTACAACATCTAGAAAAGTAGATAATATGGGCCAAACGCTCCAGTCAAATGGTGCATCTATATATGTATAAAACAAATAATTATATTTTTGGGATCACTACTTTTCAGGATTTCTCCTCTACCCAGGAAGCCCCCCCCCCCGCATTTCTGCGCCGAGTAAACAATTAGGGGGATATTTGTATTGTGGCGGGGGGGGGGGAGAATAATATAAATCCAGCATAACCATCCTTGATGTGATCAGGCTGTCCCTCTGCCTGTAACTTGTGATCTCTTTGTTGATGCCTAGCCTCGGGGTAGAAGAGTCTGGGAACCTGCGAGAGAAAGCTCTCTTATTCATTAACGATCCCAATTAACAGGGGGACAATGCGGCGGCAGCAGAGCAAAGAGAGTAAGAGAGCCGGAGAATGGGAGAAAAGATAATTAAACAGAGTGGCCGGGATTATAGCCCATCATGAATGTACTAATTCTAGATCAATGGGGACCGGGCTTAGAACTCCTAATTCATTAGACATTAAAGGTCCCAGTACGCTTCTTTATATAATACCAGAACAATACAGAGAGGAGAAAGGAACGAGGGGGATAATTTGTGTCTACAATGATATGATACCCTCTGCCATTAACCCTTACAGGCTTTGATTCAAATGATTAATGAACAGGGCACTGGCTTTGTTTATTAGGGAAACAAAAGTAGGTGACATATATATTGCATTTCTATACGTTCACGTGATTTGGCAATTACGAGTGATCTTGATGGGGTGAAAAGTTAATATTTTGACGCAATAAATCTCGTTTTTGATTAGATCCTTGTGAAGGCTAATTTTTTTTTTACAATATATTTATTATATATATGTATATTGCATTTATGCCATTGGACAAACATAGCTATCAACAACAATAATATATATATTTATATATTATTTTTATTATTATTATTTTTTACCAGTATGTTCAATAAAGTTATTGTTAATTTTGTAAATTGTTATTTTTTATGTTATTGTTAATTTCCCTTCATTATAATAGTGTGTAACGGAGCTCTATAAGTAAAATAAGAGTAGTTTGGGCTGACACAGACCATATTTTAAGTAAAATTCACAGACAATTTATATGCAGTTATGTAAATTACATCACACAGAATACAGATACGTGGATGGGACAAATACATGCATAAAATCTATATGTAATATATGGATTGTTGTGATTAAATATTTTATTTTCCTACGGTTCCACATATAATATATTGTTTACAGGTTTTAATTAAAAATTTAGAGTCACTTTTATCGGAAACACCAAAAAATAATACTTGAGTTTTAGATCCATAGACCCTGCCCTACACATAGATAAATACTCATACTCACTGAGAAGCCTCTTTTACTTTGCCCAGACACTAAAATTAGGTTACAGAAAATATTTATCTAAAAAGGACCCCCAGCATTTATTTTATTCCCAGTATCAGACTAAAAATAAGTTTAAAAAATATTGTTTTTCTTTTTTTTTTAAAACCTTTGTTGTTGTTTTTGCCCCGTAATATAATATTTTCAGGCCTCATCATACTGCCTGAGGGAAACAACAGAAAGCAGAGAAAATTTAGGGCCCGGTACAAACCTAAAGAGCCGCTTTCCTGCTTCATCCCGCCCCGTGCCACTAGGCCCCATACTCCAGAAAGGGGCCCCTGGACACAGGAAGTAGGATGCAATAGCCTAGTTCCGCTGGGGGTTATTACTATATACATCACTGGGGGGGTTATGCTCAAGGAGAAAAATATATTTTTCCACAGAATTTCCACTATAAATAAGACACAATAAGAAATAAAATCTGCAAACCACGCGATATAACCAGGTATAAAATCTTATGTTCCCATGGCGAAAAATTATAAAAGATTAAAAAAGGTTGGTTAAACCCAAAATACCTGAGGCCGCACTTTCAAAAAGATTTATATAATAAGTACCTATAACCATTCACTTTTTACATATATACATAAAACTCATGTATGTATATATATATATATATATATATATATACACACCGAAAAAAGAGTACTTTTCTGGTAGAAATACTGCAAGAAAGCTGACTTTTTAACATTATTCCACTAATTAATGGATATATAAACTTGGAGATTGTTGAAAACAGTTGGTAACTATTAAGCACAATTTATAATTTCTATTATCCAGTAATAACACCCAAACTAACTATAGTGAAAAGTGAATTAAAAATCTAAGATGTCTGTCCCCAGAAACATTATTATTACTTTGTTTATAATATTTCCCCCTATAACCAAGGATACATATAGGAAATCTATACTTTTTTTTTCCCAGAAAATTTCTTACAAAAAAAAAGTTTTTGACCCTTGACCCTACACAACTAGTATTGATAGTTTAGTTTAACTTGAATTTGCAGTTTCTTTTGACTTTAAATGACTTGGAAATATTACTTATTTGCGGTATAATATCAGCTGATTTAAGGACCATTTCCATCCTAACTTCATGTAAAAGGCACATCAAATTGACTTTACTGGAAGTGTACTTAAGTATGCTTCCTGGTAACACTTCCTGGTTTCAGTAGAGGTAACCACGGGGAGCAGTTAAATGAGACAAAACTCAAGTTATATGCAGTAAAATTCATTGGGAAGACTAGATTGTCCCTCCAACCGCTATCATTTTTAGCGCTACCACAAAATGGCTGACTAGAATAAACGAGAGAGGCCATTTGGCTGGGTTGGCCAGAGAGCGTCATTAGGTCTGGTGATTGATGGGATTCCGCTATAATATATGTATGTATACATAAAATAGTAAAAGCACAGGCCTAAATCTCACTCATTTGTAGTAATGACCCACTCCCAACTTCACCCAACCGAAGACACGCATAAATCATGCAATCCGTTGACAATTAGCAATCAACAGCGTTATCAATAGACCATTAGTCTTCAAATGGCTAGAGAAAACCCCGAATGATGCCTGAATGAATAGTCTTCACCCAGCGAGCATAACCCGCACCAAACCAGGCACAATACACATCATTTTATAAACAAGGGAGTGGGCCACGTGCATATCCAAGCCTCGCGCTCCTCACCCCCTGCTGTTACCACCAGATCTCCAATGTCTACCATCTGAGTGCCATACAATATGTGGCCCAACTGCCAGGCATAACAATACAAATTGGTCGCACCTTATGTTAACGCATTAGGATTCGCATAAGAAGCAGCTTACCCATGTCTTGTGAAATTCATTCTTTACATATGATATGTTTATTTGGTGTTTTTTTTGCACAGCTGTTAAATAGATTGTAAACTCACATAACCAGGGTCCCCCTTTTGCATCAATTTCATTTTAAGTCTTAATGTTATTGTTTATTGGACTGTAATGTCATTGTTCATCTTGTCGTTTTGGCTCGTTGTAATAGTGCTATAGAATCTGGTTGTGCGCCATAATAATAACAAAAAATAATAAAAGTAATAGCAATAATATTAAATGTAAGAAATCAGAGGAAAAATAGGTAGTTAGCATTAGGCAACTAGAAGATATAACGGACCCCCATAAAGTTTCTGCATTCTCTTAAATAAAGAATATTAATGTACAGTTTCTGTCTTCTCTGATTTGTCCTGGTTTTATGATGAATTAAAAATAAATATATGAATCACAAAGAAACAAACAGAACTAAATATGTAAAAAAAAAATATATAACTAGTATATTATCATCGTTTCTTTTATATCGCCAACGCAGCGCTTCTTACAGTCCATTTAAAGGGTATGACGAAACTCAACACAATACATTAGGTAAAGCGTGCCCTGCTCCCAAGATTACAATCAATGTTGAAGGTGATTAAATACATTTAAAAAATATATTTGGTGGGTATTTTTTTTTATATACCATTAATTTTGTTCAATAAGTTTCATTAGAATTAAAGATTTTTTATTTTTTTATTATTTTTCTGGACGAGGCATGGTACAAGTTTTGGATTAAATAATATTAACTATTTTTATGATTAGACTTTTCTCCTTTCGGGTTAACAAAATAATATTTTTGAGGTTCAAGAAACCCCCCTGTTGTTAGAAGCTGATGATTAAGCGTCTCATTATTAACAATAATTGTCGGAATTATTAATCACCACCCCCTTTCTTCCACCCAAAACAGAGCGACGGCAATCAGGCTACACTCCTTTCCTTAAAGTTTTAAACTGTACACCTGTGATGTCATAATATTCTCTTACCAGTTAAAGTAACTAGGGCTATGATTTCTCTATAAAACAAAGTTAAAAGCCCAGCAGTGACTTTCATGTATATACATTGCAATCAGGCCTTTTATACAATACCCCGGCAAAGCATGTGTATAGATTTCAAACTATCCCTTATTTTTATTGTTTTAATTTGAAATTGAAAAGCCATCATTCCATCAACATAATTACAACACCTGATTAAAATTATTGAATTAAATTATTATAGTACATCTTGTAATAAATGATTATTATTATACTCATCTTGTAATAAATGATAAATAAGTAGCTTTTTCTACTTATTAACTTTTTTGTGATTAGATTGATAGATAGATAGATAGATAGATAGATAGATAGATAGATAGATGGATAGATGGACTGCTATTCCCAGTACTGATATATCTCACTACTCACAAGGGATTTAGTAGGACATCAAAGTGACAACAGTCTCTTGTATAGTAAGCCTCTTACACAAACATTTACAACATGACAAGTTAAAAGGAAACATGTTTTTGTATTACTTTTGTACCCTGATCCCGATGGACCCTTCCCTACCGGCCATCCAACAGAGAAGAACATTTGGTTTGTTAGTCTCACAGCTGGGGAAGGGTTAATCACGTTACATGGTTAAATCTACCCAGCTAGGAATATTACAGAGATTAGCCCAGGTTCCTAATTCCATTGATTGGAAAGTGTCAGCCTGTGGAACATCTTACTTTAATAATTAGAAGACGTTTTGAATGGATGGATCCCGGAGGAGTAGTTAAAGCTTGCGATGGTCAACCATGTGTCCTCCATGAGACGTGTAAAATTACGTGTAGAACATATGTTAGTAAGCGTGCCCTGTTTAGCACTACGATGGTCTTTGTTTAAAGGTGGATCTGTATAAATACCAATAATCTAGATGAATAAAATAATAATAATTACAAAGATAATATTTTAAGAGAAAGATTGTAAAAGAAAAAAATAAGCAAAAAAAAAAAAACAGTCAAAAAGTGGGTAAGAAAAAAAACACTGATAAATCTGAAAAATCATGAAAACTAAATTGTGTGATTTTTTTTTAAACTTTTTTTTTTTTTTAAAGACAAAACATTTATTTCTAGAAAATATTAGAATTGACAATATACAATGTGACAAATAAGTTAAACACACATTAAGACATACTGGTACAGAAGGAGAAGAGGGCCCTGCTCTTGTGAGCTGACAATCAAATATATATTTAATTCCTCTGATCCCTGTGACGGTGAATATAACAATTTATAATACAGGCTGTAGAATTGTATTTTGCGAAGTAAATAAAACTTTCAATTTCTTAGTGGTCATAATAATTAGCATCACAGCCCACATTTTTAGAAGACAAGAAAAAGAATTAGGACTCTTTAGCTAGAACTTTTTTTTTTAGCCATATGCATCTTGGCTAATATCAATACTGACCCTTCTATACACCAACAAAGCTGGTATTTCATACCTCGTGGGTCTGTTATATATTTGTATTATCCGGGTTAAAAAAAAAAAAAAGGTTTATGGCACAATTGGTACAAAAAATTATAGCCTAATGTGCACATTATATAATACTATACCTGATACAAGTTATAATATGGTTTTAAACAAAGACCCTTCACTGAGACATGGAAAATATTGCAATCACAATATGGGATCCCAATCTGCGCATGTGGAAAAGGGGTATGTAACATGATGCAAAGGTATTGCCTACTGCGCAGAATGGGCTCTCTTATTGGGATCTACAACAATTAGAATTTTGGAGGGAAATGAAGGACCCGGCAGATACACGGTCAGGTTCCAAGTGGGCGCCGATTTGTTTATCCATGTGATTTAAAAGGGGGTTAAGCTACCCGAGATATTTCCATCTCTCACCCAGGGACCCAGAGACCTGGGCAGATGTTAATGTTGGCTATTGATAAGATGCACGATAGGTGTGAAATGCCTCAAGACCAGACAAGGAGCTCCACAGGGTGTCACTGGGCTCTATCAACCCAATGGAAACTCATTGGGGGGGGGGGAATGGAGGTTTCTGTTGGGGCGATTGTAAAATGCACCGTCTAAACTTCTCTTTTCCTTGTCCCCTATTCTTCTCCTACAAGAGTCCCCACTCCATATACTAGTCATTAGCATCTATTAGGGTCTTTTGAAGTGTCGAGCAGCATTGTGTGTGTGTAGAGGCCTTTCACTGGCCATACAATCCCATCTGCGGAGAGGACAGCGGAGCTCTCCTGGTTCCTGGCTTTCATCTTCTTACAAGGCACTTGGAATGTCAATAAGAACGCTTTTCATTAATAAAGTTATCAGGAAATGCTTTTCAGCTCCTCTCCTCCCTTTTAAGAGCAGGGGGTGTCCCAATCAGGGCTGCAGTTTATAGGAAATCGAGTTCGAATTCCCACAATCAACGTATTTGTCCAACTAGACGTAGCATGGAGAATGGCGCGGGTTCTGCATATTCATTACGGGCTGAAAGGTTATGCCAAGGTATAAAAAAAACTTTAATGATATCAGCCAAATTCTTTAGGCCCCTCCATTGTCAGGAAAACTATAAGGGGGGCATCTTTCCAGGTAGACACCTTGCTTTACACTGAATACTTGAATTACAATCTTTATAGGCTGGGTTTTTTTTCCCTTAAAGAAGTTTTGAACTTTTATCAATGAAACAAGAACAAGGCTACAATAAACCCACAAGATCAAAAGGACGGCAAGCGGTAAAGGGGGAAATGGGAAAAAGATAGAAGAAAAAAAAATATGACGGAAAATAACATTTTTTCCGTCAGATTTTTTTTAAACAATGTCTCAATAGAACTCTAGATTGATAGAAGCTCGTTTGATCTGGTTCTCCTTACCTGTCACTTCTGTAAGTCAAATTGTTATGTTATATACTACGTGTTGTATCCTGTTTACCCATTGTACAGCGCTGCGGAATATGATGACGCTATATAAAACAATAAATAATAATTGTGCGTTCTGCCACCAGTTTGCCGACACCGCTCTTTTGTATTTTATTATTATATTCTTATATTATTCTTAATCATAAAAAAACAGGGGATTGTAGATAATTGTAAAGGATATTTGATGTGTTGGTCAGACAAACGATAAGTGTCTTGTTGTGGCTTTCTGTGGTAATGGAAATATGTAGAGTCATTTCCAAGGCTTTCAAGACCTCATAGGTCTTTTCTTGAAATGTAAAACAATTTCCGCCACCTGAGGATTTTTTTTTGGGGGGGGGGGGACTAGATTGTTTAAAATTGTATATTTCATTTTAGGAAATTAACTAATGGGGGAATATGATACAGAGATTATTATATATTATTAATTTAGGATTATTAATATAGGATCCATCTCTATTTTTTTTCTTTCTGTTGTAAGCCATATTACCTGAAATCAATAAATTAATTAGTAAATGAGTACAATTCCAGTTTTCAATTTGGGGCACATTCTACACCATGGGTGCTCAAATCAACCCGCAAATGACGGATTATATATTCATTTATTATTGTCATATTGTAACTGTTTACAATAGTATTACACATGTAATTAAAGAGAAGATCACTCCCATCAATCTCAAATGGGGGCCGAGCAAATGGGAGCTACGTTTCGCAGCGACTTCGGTTTTCTGAGCTGGAGATAAGAAACAAGAGTCTAATAAATAAAGTAAAAAATAATAGAGTTAATATGGATTAGGATATGTTTGTCTGGGCTAGACTTTTTTAATGCAAAAACAAATCTTTCGAAATAAATAATAAATATAGGTTATATTTCGTGAACATGCGGTTTGAGTAACAATCTATTCAAAGTCCAAAGGCAAAGGTTTTTGTTTGGGGGATATATAGCATTCTTTGGTTCCCCTGAGTTGAAATTCTAGAGATAACCTGAAGGGAAACCCACAATACCCCCCCCCACTCACACCGATCACCTATTAGAAAGGGCCAGGTGACCCTGTATAATGTATAATTAAAGCAAAGATATTTCTTGTAACGTAACTTTGGCAGCTGAGGGGTCCCGTTAAATTTACGTGGCGTCCCCCTTCCAAATGCATGGAGAGATTCTGTAGAACCCCCCCCCATCTCCTATCTATTTTCTGTGCGGGAGATGTGTTCAGCGGGTATATCTCCTGGCACGTGATATATTTACAGACAGTCAGCTCCAGCACTGGCTCAGTAAACATCACTTTGGGGTGCCTAACGAGACCCCCCCCTGCGCATGTGCGCAAAGCAATCCCTTTGGTTTCAACAACCCGCTTTCCTGCCACTGGTTGGTTGCTTTAAGTTCTGGAGCTGCAGCTTCCCCCTAATGTAAAGGATTTAATTGTTATTATTTTTACATTTCAAAGAATGCATATTAAAGTACTCATGAAGTAATTAAGCATACATTATTATTTGGTAAAGCTGTTGGGCACACTGAGCTGTCCCTTTAAGGTTATCCATAGTAATATCATGAAATTGAAACAGTCAGCTCTACAGAGTCCCAGTTCACTGAATAGATCCTTAGTTTTCATAAGCCTTCCTAGGCTAGGACCCTGTGATAGGTAGAGTGATAACTCATATCATCTGCAGACAGTAATTATCTTACCCTGGCACTGAAATGGTTAAGACACTTAGGGGGGGGGCTACAGCTGTGTTCACCAAACCCCCCCTTCCAAGAACATCACAGCCACAAGTGTTGGTGGACATTGGCTTTAGCTAACATTACAGCCCTGTGTCACTTGTCACAAGGGCCCCTGTGATGGGAGACCCCCCTCTATTCTTCACTATCTGGTGCAAGATTTCCCAAGTCATTACCAAAGAGAGAAATTCTGCAGCTTTTTAAGTAAAATACATTAACAAAGCACACACAGCTAATGGGAAACAAAGTGACCCATTACCTTCTTAATTAATAAAAGCCTCATCCCCTGGATGGGAATGCAAGGCACATCTGCCCATATAATTACAGAATTATCACAGAATTTAAGGATTTCAGGTGCTCATTAATAATAACATGCTGCTCTTAAGTGCTGATTGTCCTGGTAAGCAGGAGGGGTTAAATTGTGCTAAACCCTTTAACGGCTTGTTGGGTGAGTGAACAAGGCACTGGCACACCTAAGGGTTAAATGCAAGACTACTTATTAAAATCTATGCCGCTCCATTCTGAATGGGTTAATTAAATCTGTGAGTCTGTCTCTCAAGGGGTTAAAATGCTTGTTTTACTTATGCATGTTTTTCTAAGATTATCAAAGGAGCTAACGTTTTTTTTTAACGTTTTATAGAACTCCATGTAGAGTATTGATACATTGTATATCATTTTACCATCAATACTGTTATTAGTTCTGTGTTCTATCTTATTTTGTTGGCTGTATTTCAATCTATTAAAATAATTTACTGTATGGGATAAAAACTCCTTATACAGTAATATACAAATCTGTACTGGCTTATTTTTTATATAAAATCAAAATAACCAAAAATAATAAAATTAAAAAAATCAAATTAGTGTTTGCTTGACATATATATTTATTTTGTTTAAAATATATTTACTTATATATATATGTATTTGGTTTTAAATGATGGCCTCTAATTGAAGCCCGTAGCATTGTTTCCTTCAGCACATATATCTCAGGTGCGAATGTACCTGGCCAGGTATCACCCTAAGTGTGAAGCGAAACACCTTGACCAGCTAGTGCATAACAGCCATTTTTCTCCAATCATTTTAATTATGGGAACATCAGAGGTGATAATGATTACATTAAAAGTGATACATCATTTATTTATCATGTGGTAATTTGGTGGCCATCATCAACAAATTCATAAATAACACAAAACCTTTCATAAACACCAAGCATTACAAAAATATATTAAGCAATATCCTAAAATCTTAAATATGATATGTATTATATGAATTAATGGCAGGATAGAAAAATATACAATTTCTATGCAAAATAATAAATATATGGTCTCCAAATTTCACTGATAAAAATAATTTGGGTTGATTAAACCTCTACTTACTATATATTTTATTAGTCATTTATAGGTGTGTGTGTGTACATATATAGATAGATAGATAGATAGATATACAATGAATATGATTTATTGTTCAAATACAGATTTTAAAACAAGTGTAATAAATAATAATAACAACAATTAAGTCCAAGAGGAATTATCAATATGTCTTTTAAGTTTTATTTTTAATTAAATGTTCAAATTTAATGGGGAGTCAACCTTAAAAACGCCCAGATTTTTAAAAATGATTAAATGTAGACCAGTCTATCCATCCTATTAATTAAACAAAAAGAGAACATTTATTTATTATAAAAGAAAACTTTTTGATATTGTGAACACACTATTTGAGCTTTTGTATTTCATCATGAAACCAATGCATGACCACAAGAAAAAATAGCTCTTCACTGATGCAAATTCAACCTGGCGATTTACTTATTTATACAAACACCCGGCATTTATAAGATAATGGAGCTCTTGTTTACACAAATAAAAATTTATAATCAAGGAATGTTTTCGAAGTAGAAAAAAAACCCAATCAATAAATTAGTCATTCCTAGGTCTTTCAAATCTATCATCAGATTCAGATTGACTTGATAGTGTCCAATATACTTATATATTTAAGTGGATAAATATATTTAGTAAATATCAAAAAATATATTTTTACAAAACATATTCTAAAATAAAAAAGGTAAAATACGCTCTTCTATATAATATGAATTAATACACCAGGATGGGATTTAAAAAAAAATAAAAAAAAAATATATATATATATATATATAAAAATAAAATAAAAATATAAAAATAATATAAATATCTAATCTATAAATGTCGATGTTAAAAATAATTAGGGTTGTTAAATCTTCCCTCCATCACATATTTTATTAGAAATATATAAGTGTAAAATCAATGTATTTAAATAACCCATCTAATTACAAATAATCAACATTCTGTCTTTTGCTCGATCATTTAATTTTAGAAATGATCAAGATTTTTACTCAACAGAATTTTAAATGTGTTAATTATTTAATTTCCCACAGATAACAGCTGATTTTATTAGGTCAGTGTAAAATGGATTGTGATGAATGGAGTAATTTTAAGGGGAAAGGGGGGTAATTGATGATTACTATAATTATGCTTAATTATTAGACCTTTCTAAGAGACCCTTTAATAATCAGCTTTATTTTAAACCTCATATTGTATTTTATTTTATTTTTTTTCATTGTAGAAAGAAATCTGTAAACTCCAAATACACAAAACAAGTGAAAGTAGCTAATAATTGTGTTTAAACTTTCTGATTGGAAATCTCTTAACCCTTTCAATACATGCTGAGTAACCCATTAATAATTCACCTGCTATAACTAAGTGAAATTGGAATTTATTACCAGTGGGGACATGAACATTGTATGGCACTGAAAGGGTAAATCCAAGTGGATCCTGCTCCTAAGGTTAAAAGTCCTGCAACCTTAAAGTCCTGCAATTAGGGTATTCATCAGAATTGATCATTTTTTGGTGGTAAACCCCCCAAAACAATACAGTGAAAGCAGTAAATAAACACACGGGGCTGTTAACTGCATCTAAAGTGATGGTGTCTTTGCTTTGGGTGAAATTCATTAGCCTGGTGGTTGAATGAGTTACAGGAAACTTTCTTCTGCTCTGTGATCCCTCTCTAAGCTGTGATGGGGGGTATACAAACCTTTACTTCCTTTCTCCTCCCATCAGACAGAGTGAAGTTTTGTTTGTAGAAGACAACAGAGTGTGAACATGGTCCCCCTCACCCTCCTGTCCTGACTGGGTGAACATTTGCATACTAATGCCCTATTAACATTTCAGAGCCCAGAGAGGGGCATATATACCAAACACCCCTTGCTAGCCTCACTTGCCTACACAATCTTGATCCGAGCAGATCTTCTAACTAACCTCAGGTCTTCGCTGAAGGTCAACCAAGGTCCGCAGAGAAGATAGCGATCTCCCTGTGGATAATCACTAGCAGCCTACAGTTTTTTTGGAATATTTTGGAGTTTCTTGGCTGCCATCATGCTGCACAATCCCGTGTTTCCTGGTTATGTGCACTCCTTCTCCGAACCACCCAACATTCCTGTGGTCACGGAGGTTCAGAGGAGCTCTAAGCTTTCCTTCAACATAGACTCCATCCTGGCCAAGAAGGATACAGCTGCTTCCAAGGTGGCACCAGAGATGCCAGCATGGCAACCACCCTGTCCTCCTTCAGTGCCCTATGGATGTGCCTATGGTGTGGCACCCTACCCACCTGTGTGGGTTTACCGACCAACACCAGGCTACCCGCACCTGGCACCCCAACACCAGCCAGCTAGAGCACCCTGCCCATGCCCAGACCCCTTCTGCCAAGATAAAGGTGAGTCCACTTCCACTTTTGCAATCATTGATTTGTACATGCAATTTCAGACAGTTGTAACAAGTTATATCCATAGTTATAAAAAAGGCAATAATATTAATTTGCTATTGGTTTTGCAAATACATAGTAATATGTATGTACTGTGTAGCTTGGTTTTGTACAGTAGCATTTTGAATGCCCCAGTTGTATTGCACTCGCCACTTACATGTCAAGGGTTAACTTTACTTATGGCATTGCACAAATGTATTTTTTTTTTCTCCTAATGCTTATACTGCCATCTTGTGTCCGTTCTAGGAATTGCTTACACACATTACAGCAACAGCTCTATGGATTCCCTGCCTTGGCAGACAGGACAGTGCAAAATGAAAAGGGTCAGGACAGTTTTCACCCCAGAGCAGCTGGACAGACTGGAGAAGGAATTCCTCAAACAGCAGTACATGGTGGGCACCGAAAGAGTAGATCTGGCCTCTACACTGAACCTCTCTGAAACACAGGTAAGGACTTTTCCCATAACTGATCTGTCACCTCTTATACACCTTTTGTTGATATTCTGGGTGATAGGGGGTAATACATTGGGGTTCAGCATACCAATGGGATCCAACTTGGTCTGTCTTTTATAGTAACTTTTGAGAGTTGAACATTTTCAACCTGACAACTTTTACAGTGTTTTATGAGGGGCCAGCCCCAGTGAGCTTAGTTAATGCGGAGGGTTTCTTTCTTAATCGCTTAATATACATTAAGCACGGATAGCTAAACCCTTCTTACAAGAAAAACCTGTTGGAGTTAAAAACCACCTGTCTTACCCTCTGCTATTTTAATAAGACAAATGTACTGGTTTCCTTATCGAGTTTTGCTTTCTTCTAGGTGAAAGTCTGGTTCCAGAACCGCCGTATCAAATGGAGGAAACAGAGTCAAGAACAGAAGAAGGCCAAATTGTCTCAGTTTGGGGTAATCCCTGCAGACTCAACAGGCCAAACAGAAGAGAGAAATCCAGAGGAACAAAAGAGAGGATAATCCAGAGACTGCACTCAATGAGACAGGGCTGACTCATGTCCTATGAACTTTGATCAGTAAGACTTTGGATAATGTTCAGTTTCCCTGGATCATCAGACCTCTTCACCATAGCTTTTGTCGGTGGAGAATGTTGCCAAAATTTAATTGAAAGAAGAGCACTACAGATTATGATCTAGATATAAAAGAAGCCAATTAATTGACTTCTAGCAGCTGGACTATGATTCTTTCAAGCAATGCCATCCTTGGGACTAATCTCTTACCCTGGTTTCTCCTAGTCCTTCCAGGTTGCACTTAAACCAAGGGTTCCTGGCAGTGATTGGGATCAGCAATGTCCCCTCTCTAGACTGCATATACAAGGCCAAAGTATTTATGTTTTTACCAAAAAAATGTTTATTGATCATTTTTCTTTGCAGTGGTTTACTCTTTGGGCCGTTTTTATTATAATGATCCAGCACTTGGATGCTATTACCAAGTAAAGACTGCAGGAAGGGATCATCTTACCAAATACTTGGCAAATAAGTGCCAAGAGACAGACAATCAAAGTATGATGGATTATTGCCTCCTTTTTTTATTAAATGTGTTCCAAAAAAGGATACAAAAAAAAGCTTTTCTTTCTTTTGTTGGATTACAACTCCCATTGTCTAAGCATCATGGGAAATGTAGTTCAACAGCAGCTGGAAAACCTTTGTAACTTGTTTTAAGAGAATGTGGTTTCCTGCTTTTAACCCACTTGACACCACTGATCATAGTGAAATTAAGTAATTTATGGAATTTATCAAATTCTTTCCTCTGGACACCCTTCTTTCTAGAAGGTTTTCAGAATATCCTTTCTATTTTTTATGTAAACAATTATATGATCCTTTCTTGAATTAAAATGATTCTGGCTTTTGAAACATTTAAAGCTTACAGCTCAGTTCTTACACTGCAAAATGGAATGTTTTTTATATCCTCTTAGATTGGGTTAACCATTCAGCTGCTATTGGTTTGCAACTCCAATTTATAGCCAACAAAATTCTTGTTTGGCTGATGGTAATGAGAGTTGTCCTCTAATATCAGCTGTGGCATTGCACAAGTAAGCATACACCCCGTTCTAGACTAATTATGTGACATCCACTGTGAATCTCTCAGGATGATTTTATCCCTTATTCCTGTACATATCTGTTAATATGTTATTATTTATACAGACACCCAATCTTTTTGTTTTTATATTGTAATTTATTTATATATGGTTTTTTTTTTTTTAGTTTTTTTTAATTTTACTCCTATACATGAAATTGTCTTATCCTTATTCCAAATAAGAATAGGGCAGATTGATGGGATTATATAGATGTTTGCATTTTCACTAAAAAAGAGAAAGTTGGCTGTAATGTTTCATGATACTGGAAAGATATTGCCTTATTTTCAGACTTTTTGTATTATGTACTTTGTTTAAAAATGTAACAGAATATCTGCAAATGTTTTTGACCCAAACATTTCTATAATGGATTTTTCTCTCCTTCCAAATAAATCCATACAATGAACTCACATCAGCTTGTGCTTTATTTTATAATGTCACATTTCCACCTTCACTATTTAATCGGCTTTAGCCATTGCAGATGAAGAAACATACAGCTCTAGTTATTCATTTATTCACAAAAAATTGATCTATACCTTTTACACACTGTCCTAATACATCAGTGACCTGATTGTACAGCGCTACAGAATTTGATGGCGCTATATAAAACAATAAATAATAATGCTCATGAGACACCTTCATGATGTTTCATGAACATACAGCATTCTGGGATAGAACAGAAGGCTGCTAGCAGCAATCATTTCTTTGAATTTGTGCCTCCTGGGTACAATTTTTACCATACAAACTGCTTTTTTGGGATACGTCTAGATTTTATACTGGCCGCGTCATAAAATCTAAGGATTTTGGGGTTTTATTCACTAAAGAAAGAGAGCGATTTTTGTCATCGTTTTGGTTTCTACTCGAACTCGGTATACACTGCTGTAGGCAGTTCCATATTAATATTCAGTGCTCACCTATGCCTAAGAAACCTAACTTCTGAGCGCTAGCAAAGGACGTCTCTTAAGGATTTAACTTTGTCTTTTATGGACACAGAAGTGAACTTAGTACTGTCCTCCGTAGTGTTAAAGAGCTCTCCCTTTTAACAGAGTAGTGGTGCTACAAGGAGCCTGATGACCCAATGGGCCAGCTCATCCTGGTCTTTGTAATTAATAGTAAAGGAAGGGAGCTTAAACCACAACTATTCAGCAAACTCTCCATTTAGTGAATAAAACTCCCTTTTAGCCTATCTGTGAGCATAGAAACAGATAGAAGATAGACTAATGTATTCTCTAAAAATAATTTAGTTGTATTAAAATTGAAGATTAAGTTAAATAGCCACTACTTGATCAAAATAGCTTTGCGATAGCAGCACCAATTTTTTTTGCCTAGAATTCTAGTGCACACAATGTACAAAGGAGTTGTGAAGCCTGGATGTTGCTGGTTGCGCCACCACATATGATGCAAAAGTGACACCTAGTGGACAAACTGGGAATATAACAATATTTGTATGACCAATCTAGAATGACACACTGCAGAAAACAAAAACAAACCAAAAAAACCCCACAATGTTAAATACAATTGCGAGAGTCTGTGTGTTGAAGTTAGATTGCTCTTTAATATTACAAGTTTTCATTGTATTCAAATGTTGTTTTTCCAAAAAAAAATAAAAAAAGTAACAAGGAAATTAGGTGGTTTGATTCTTTTTTTGTTGCAATGTTTTTTTTGGTTACTTTTTGTGTTTTTGATCAGTTAGGATTCAATAGGATTCTCAGTCTGTGAAGTAATGTAATAATTACGAATAACAAAGCTACAGTATGTTTACTTAAAAAAAGGCTGATGCCCTTTAAAATGCAAAATGCGACCTATTTTCACGCTGATCTGCATACAGTTAAGCTTCCATTATAAAAACAAAGCTTATTTTGGGGTTTATTTGGTTTGGGGCTATTTTTTGCTTTCTGGTCTTTACAGAAGGTGTTAGAGTGTATTTTCTGGGTGTGGATTCAACATAAGAAGAACACACCTGGATTTTGCATTTACTGGGGTGAGCACCTGCTGATGCATATTTTGGAGCCAGATAAATGTAACATGGATATACGAATTGTTATATTGGTATATTTACATGCCTATACCTTGGGAATTGATAACCACACTGGATTTATGTTTAAACCTCAATAGGACCAAAAGCGGCTTTATCTGTAGGAGACCACAGTTGGCAGAAAGGTCAGAACTCTGAAGCCTTCTTGATAAATGTACAGAGAGCAGAGATAATCCATCCATCCATGTATTTGTATGCAAAAAATAAAAAAGAATCTTTCATGTGCATTTATATGAAGTCTTTAGGGCCACGCCAAGGCAGCTGCAAGATTGTGATGTCCCCAACCAGCCCTGCTCAGCGGGCGCCCCTGTGGGCAGTGCGAACCCAGGCACCATGAGTGCTGGTCTGAGTAGGAGGTATCCGATGAGCAGGGCTGGTTGGGGAGATCCCAATCCCCCTCTAACTGGCCCAACATTAGAGATCGTGAAGTCTGTCACTTCAGATCTCAGCTTCTGTGCTCCATAATCACTACGTATCAGCGAATGATGCCGAGCGCCGGGATATGATGTTTACCCCGTGCTCTGCATCAATAGTCGGCGCATAGTGATGAGGGAGCGAAAAAGCAGAAGTGACAGACCTTGTGCTCCTACGACAGGATGGAAGATAGAACATGAGAAAGATAAGATATGGGGAGAAAGGGGTGTAAGGGCAGTCTATGTGTATGTACATGTGTGTTTGTAAGCTGGTGTGTGTGAGAGCAGTGTATGTGTGTGTGTATGGGCAGGTGTGTATAGATGTGGGTTTGTAAACTGGTATCTGTATATGTGTGTGTATGGACAGGCGTATGTCAGGGCAGTGTGTGTGTATATGTGTATGTGTGTTTGGGCAGGTGTTTCTAAAAGCAGTGTGTGTGTGTATAAGAGCAGTGTAGGTAAATGTGTGTTTGTAAGCTGGTATGTGTATATGTGTGTGTAAAGGCAGGGGTGTGTAAGGGCAGTGTATGTAGATATGTGTTTATGGGTAGGTGTGTGTAAGGGCAGTGTAGTTGTATATGTGTGTTTATGGTTAGGTGTGTTTATGGGCAGTCGTGTGTGAGGGCAGTGTATGTGTATATGTGTATTTATGGGCGGTTGTTTGTAAGGGCAGTGTATTTGTATATGTGTGTTTATGGGCAGGTATTTGTAAAGGCGGTGTGTAAGGGCAGTGTATGCGTGTTTATGGGCAGGTGTGTGTAAAGGCAGTGTGTAAGGGCACTGTCAATAAAATAACCTCTGTAAAAAAATAGCGAGAGGAGACACAATTTTCTATTCGTTGGGCTCAAAAGCAGCCAGCTACGGCTCTGCTCACAACAACCAGGCAGCGCGACAGCCCGTCGCTCTGTCTCTGCATTTATTTGTAAACTAGAAAGAAAAGCTTTCAATAGTTTTCCTCTCTTTCTCAGGTCTGAAGCATGATCAAGGCACTAGATACATTTGTGGGTCATGTGGAGAGTGTATGTTCAATAAATAACGACAGACACCAAATTGGATTTTGAAAGGCCACAGTTTTATTTATGAAATACTGTGACACGTAAAAAACTTTATTCAAACTTTAAAACATACATTTTCTTAAACTTGTGTAACCTCCAACCTTAGCGTACGAACCGCCAGACTTAACCCTTTAGAATCAAGGAGGTTACAACCACCGACCGTGCGACAACTAAGTGCTTAACATCGATACCTCAACACAGGTAACTCACACCAACATGTTGCCGCGTACACCAACCACAAGCCGTAAAGCTGCACTAGCTCGTGGTGTAAACGAAGGCCCTCCCTTTCCCATGGGACCCTGCCCGTGGAAAAAAGGCCCACCATAACTCACAATAACCACGGATTCCATACCTCGGATGAAAACCGCGACAATTTCACCCCGTACCATGAATAAACCGACCATAAAACCTGACGGGAACCTCAGTTCCCCGCCACGGCCAGCGCATTCGACCCCACTTGAAAGCGCTGGCTCCTCCACAAAGACACCGCTTTCTCCACGCCACACCTAACGTCTAGCAACCATATATCCGAACCAATGTCGGTCAGGTGAACACCATCCCTGCGAAACAAAGCCGCATTATCGCCCTCCAAATCAGAGTGAGGCACCACAATACCTCCAAAGCGGGACACAAACCTAGACACCGCCTTGTTGACCTTAACCCTGGCCCTGTTAACCCCCTGTAAGGACCGGGCACCGCGCCAAAAAAGCCGAGGAGTGATATGGGACCAAACCACCACCAGCCCCGGAAACCGCGTCCACAACCGCAACAGATCACATTTAATGTTCCGAATTAAAACCCTCAACGGAACTCCACAAAGGTCATTACCACCGCCATGCAATACCAAAACATGTGGGGGAGAACCGGACCGTGCCCTAGCGTAGAATTCGGCGATCACATCCCCCCAGGGCTTGCCCCTAAAACCGAACCAGCTGACCTGAGCGTCGTCAACGGAAAGGCCCAATTGAGCACCCCGCTCCCGAACAGCCGCCCTCCTTTCCGCCCAGTAGACAAAGGAATGGCCAAAAATCCACACCTGGCAGCAAGCATGATCTGCAAAACAAACAAACCAAAAAAAACCGGTTAACAACAAACCAACAGAAAGGAGGGGGCGAAAACAACAACATCAGACAAGCTGAGGCCGGACGTAAGACCGAAACCTAGACGATCTCCACCTCCCGATGCGCTGAATGGTCTCATCAGAAAGGCCCCACCGGGCCGCCTCCGTGGCCGCACCAATCCGGAACGAGTGAGACGCAAACGCCCCAGGGGACAGCCCCAGCCGCGCAAGCCCCTTACGAAAAACCGCTACAAACTGATAGCGCGACAAAAATGAGCCATCAGCGTGCACAAAAAACGGCCCCTGTACATCAGGGCGCAACTGTAAAAAACGGGACAAGCACACCACCGGACACAAGGACGAACCGGACAACTGAAACAAAGACACCGTAAAACCCTTACCCAACTGATCCGTCTTGGACCTCCGAACAAATAACTTCACCACGTCAACCCCAATCAACACGTCCTGCAAGCGCACACCACCACCGACCCGACGCGATGGACTAACAAATTCGCTGATGCGTAAGGCCCCGAAGAAGGCCACCACAAAAGCAGCACGAAATAAGACAACCTCATATGAGTCCCTACAAAACGCATCCAAACCGTCGCAGAGCCCACCCAGTATCTGAAAAGTAACCGGCCGACGAGAGTCCCTCGTCTGAAAACCCTTGCGAAAACCCCTCAAAGCCTGTTGGACCACAAAGGCTTTACAAAAATCCGCCTCACCCATCAGTTTACAACGAAACGAGAGAGCCGAGACTAACTGGTTTACCTTGGAAACCGACACCCCGTTTTCAAACGAGTCGCCTAAATACCTCAGCAGCGCCAGCACCTTGCCATCAGTAGAGGAGGGGTTTCCGCAGGTCCCCAGGAAAGCATCCCAATACGCCCAAGCCGTCTGATAGGCCGTCCAAGTAGAGGGAGCCAGCGACCGACGTATCAGGTGCAAGGCGCGACGTCCCCCATCGTCCAAAGCCAGGACGGGCAAGGCGAGCCCACCGGAAGGGCCGTAGGTGCCAGCTGTCGAAACCGCGACCACTGCTGTCGAGACAAAGCATCAGCAACAGAATTCTCAACACCGGGTATATGGACAGCCGACAAAAACATATTAAGTTGCAAACAGCGCAAAACTAGATGCCGCAACAGTGCCACGACCGGGGGCGAAGAGGCCGACACGTTATTAATGGCCATCACCACACCCAAATTGTCACAATGCAAACGCACTCGCTTATTCTGAAACAAATCGCCCCACAACTCCACAGCCACAACCACCGGAAAAAGCTCGAGAAACACGAGATTCCGACAAAGGCCAGACTCCCTCCAATCCGCGGGCCAAGGAGAGGCACTCCACCGGCCCCCCAAAAAGGCCCCGTAGCCGTCGCCACCAGCGGCGTCCGTGTAAAACTCCAGATCCACATTCGAAACGGCCTCATCCATCCAAACAGTTCTCCCATTAAATTCGCCTAAAAACACATCCCAAACCGCCATATCCTCGCGCAGATCATGCGTGATCCGGATAAAGTGATGGGAGGCCTTAACCCCGGCCGAGGCCATCGCCAACCGTCGACAAAAAACCCGGCCCATCGGGATGATGCGACAAGCAAAATTAAGTTTTCCCAAGAGAGACTGCAACTGCTTCAGAGTCACCTTCCTAACCGAACGAAAATGACCAACCAAAAAACGCAAGTCTGTCACCTTATCCAGGGGTAACTGGAAAATCATGGCCACCGTATCAATTTCGATCCCCAAAAACTTCAACTTAGTCACCGGTCCTTCCGTCTTGTCGGGGGCCAAGGGGACCCCAAAACGCCTCATGACACTCTGGAGCGTAGACAAAATCATGGCACAGACCTGTGACCCCCCGGGACCAACACACAGAAAATCATCCAAGTAGTGGATAACAGAAGAAACCCCAGCCTCTTCCCTGACCACCCATTCCAAAAAACAGCTAAAGGTCTCAAAGTAAAAACAGGAAATGGAACACCCCATAGGGAGACACTTATCTATGAAGTACTGTCCTTCCCACAAACAACCCAGAAGGTGAAAACAGTCCGGATGAACAGGAAGGAGCCGAAAGGCCGACTCAATGTCGGTCTTAGCCAACAGCGCCCCCCGCCCACAACGCCGAACCCAGTGTAACGCCGAGTCAAAAGAGGCATACGAAACGGTACACAGCTCCTTGTCAATCCCGTCGTTCACGGAACCCCCTTTAGGAAAGGAAAGGTGGTGAATCATCCGAAACTTCCCGGGTTCCTTTTTGGGAACCACGCCTAAAGGCGAAACACGCAAATGGGCAAGTGGGGGGGTAGGGAAAGGGCCCGCCATCCGACCCAGGGCAACTTCCTTCGCCAATTTTTCCCCCACAACCTCAGGAAAGGACAGGGCAGACTTCAAATTCCTAGGAATGCCACAAACACTAACGTCAGTAAACGGAATGAAAAAACCCTCAGAAAAACCAGCTTCCAACAACCCAGCAGCCGGCCTGTCAGGGTAACGAGACAACCAAGGGAGCATTTCATTTAGCTTCACTGGAGTCTTCCCCTTTTGAGCCAGACCCAGACCCCTTTCCCCCCTTTCCCTTCTTAAAGCACTTGGACAGGGGGTGGGACCCGGAGCATCCGGAGCACTCGTGCTTAAACCTGCAGCTGGTACCCCACTTGCACTGCCCTTCATTAAACTGCCAGCAATAGCCTTTTTTGAGTCCTGCCGGCGACGAGCTGCTGGCCCCGCCGGCAGTCCCTGAAAAGGGCTGCCGAACAGGGGCCGTGACCTTAAGCCACAACGCAATGTCTTTATGGTCCCATCGCATGGACGACCGCACCGCCTTACGCTGACGAAACTGTTCATCATAGCGGAGCCAGGCTAACCCCCCATACACTCTGTGAGCTTCCCCAATACTGTCCATGTAACAGAACAGCTGGGAACACTGGTCTGAGGCTTTCTCCCCAATCACGCTAGCTAGGATAGCAAATGCCTGCAACCAATTCTGAAAAGTTCGAGGTATCAGGCGATACCTCCGCCTTTCCTCGTCCTCCTACTTTTTCTCATCAGACTTAGAAGACCTGTCTAATTGAAAACGCTCCAATGGCAGAAGGGTAAAAATATCAACATACTCCCCTTTCCAAATCTTTTCCTTCACTTCCTGCTTTAAATGAGCCCCCAAAGGACCCTCAAAACAGACGTACACCTCCCCCTGTGCCGTATCAGACGGACGCACTGGATCAGCCACAGCGGCCGCTGCCACCACACCAGAAGCACCAGAAGCCTCAGGTGAAACGGAAGCCACAGAAACAGTAGCCGCAGTGGGCACGGTGGTCGCAGCAGGAATGACAGGCGCAGCAGGCGCAACAGGCCCAGCAGTAGCTACAGCAGCGGGTGCAACAGGCGCAGCAGGCGCCGTACCACAGGTACCAGTACCCCACACCACTGTCGGCGACGCAGGCGCAACCCCAGAACGGCCCGGAGATGGGGCCGGGAAAGTTTGTAAAAGGGAAGCTAACGCCCCCACAAAAGAACCCCAAGCCCCTGGCTTAACCCCAGGCACATCCCCAACCCCCGTCACAGATTGTGAGCATGGTAAAGGTGCAGCCAAATTAACCCCTGCGGGACCAGTATCCCCTGCAGACTCACCAGGCTGGCCAGGTGGTGTCTGCTCAGCCGTTCCCGAAGTCATCAGAGAGCCCTGGGCAGGAGTGGTGAAGAGGTCAGGAGAGGCAGCCAGCCGTTGAGAAGATGAAGCCCGGCTGGACTGCCCAGCAGCCGGTACAGATGAAGGGGCAGCCGGTACAGATGAAGGGGCAGCCGGATCAGAACGGCCACCCGCACTGGAACGGGGAGGAGACGCCCGTCGAGAACCGGACCGCCGTGAGGAGCGAGTCCTGCTCCTGCTCCGGTCCCTGGAAGCCGCGGCGGACGAGCGGTCACGTGACCGGGAGGGAGACCGCCGTTCAGCACTGCCGGGTCGCCGGGAGTCCCGCCTCTGGAAAACAGGCTCCGCCTCCGCCCGCCGAGATGAACTAGGAGCCGGGGACAACGATACACGCCGTCCCCGGCCGTCTCGCCGCACGGCCGCTCTGGTGCTCCTGCGAGCCGCACGGGGCTCCGGCACCACCACGCTCACCTCCTCTGGACGAGATCTTCTCGGGCTGACGTCCGCCCGACCAGCAACTCCGGAACCCTGCCGCCTGCCGGTGGACCAGTCTGGGCTGAGCCTCACTGGGGGTCGTGCACGCCTCGCTCTGGTAGCCCTCTGCGTCGCCGCGGGAGACCCAGGTGCTGCTTCTTCCTCCGGCCGCGAAGGTCCTCCGGTCAGCTGCTCCAGACGTTCTTCCAGCCACGACGTCCCCAGCTGCAGGGCCGAATCCCGGATCCTGGACAGCATCTCCTCCAAATCAGCCATGGTAAGTGGCAGAGCCTCACTGGAACACAGGAACGCCGGAACACTAGAACGAAACGCTTCTCACTGCCTCTCCTTCCTGTTTAAAGAAAAATGGTAGAGGGTCAGAGAAAACAGCCACTTTTAAAGACCCTTAACCCCACCCCCACCATAAACTTTTGACCTATGGCAACCTAGCCATGAGGTGATCATGCCCCCCTAGCAAGATCCAGGCCTGATCATGCGGCCCCTTCTTTGATGTTTGTGTCTCCGGGGCCCACTATACCCGAGGAAGAAAGGAAGACTTTGAAAGCTTGTCTTAAGTATTATGTTAATCAAATAAAAATGTATCACTGCATACTGCAATACTCTGGTAATTTGGCATCTTATATATATATATATTTATTTAGTTTTTCAGTGGCATGATTTAGTGGTGGAACTTAATAGTGCCAGTTTTGGCTGTGGTATCTTTTGTGCCCACCCCCCCCCTATATCTTATTCCTAGAGTCGCCACCGGTAGTGAGTGATGCTACAGAAGACAGAAGATTTTTACACAATACATGCTTCAGCACTTGGCAGCCCCACTCAATGAGTGTGCGTGTTCTACAGCTTTATGGCAGAGCTGTCGCTACTTTTAGATGCTTCTACTTAACAATAACAGCACTCACACTTGACTGAGGCAGATCTAGCAGGGCAGAAGTTTCACCAACTGGCTTGTGGCAAAGGTGGCATCCTATGACACCTTTAACCCCTTAAGGACTGAGATGTTTTTAATAAAATGTCTACCCTTCATGACCGTTGGCTGTTTTTAACATTTCTGGTATTTGTGTTTTCTCTCTCATTTACTGTACGCGCACAAATTATGTATTGCTTCTTACAGAACAAGAAGGACTTTCTTTCAATATCATTATTGTGATCATATCATCTAATTTACTAAAAAAATAAAATATGGATTGGAGGATCGGGGAGATTAGCTGCCAGTGTCTCTTCTTGATACACAACCAACAATGATGTGCCCGCAAGCGTCATATTGCACTTAGTTCACCTGAGGGCAAAATGACTGCGCTTGAAGTGATGTCCTTTCTGACATCATTATGTCTGTCACTGCAAGCACTGCAACACTGCTGCTTTCAGTGACATCATCTTCCCCAATTGGAGGATTCGGGAGGACGTTACCATAGCGCCGCCATTTTGGCAGAAGTTAATGGGCTATGTCCGCAGAGACA
Organism: Sceloporus occidentalis; assembly: GCA_023333645.1. Classification (NCBI taxonomy): domain Eukaryota; kingdom Metazoa; phylum Chordata; class Lepidosauria; order Squamata; family Phrynosomatidae; genus Sceloporus; species Sceloporus occidentalis. The sequence continues at coordinate 613,431 of JALMGF010000163.1, read as the reverse complement.
CGGACGAAGAGAAAAGACACCATTAAGGTTTGAAGATAGAATAGAAAAGATAAAAGATGAAGAAGACTATGCAGAAGAAGATGCCAACGTGGAAGTGGTTGTCAGAAGCAAAAGTGTTTGGCAGAGAAGGTGGGGAAACATTTAGAGAGCGTGAGAGAGTGAACAAAAATGAAAGTGTGAGAGAGTGAATGTGAGCACTGGGCCGAAAACTAATAGGCCAAAAGTGAACCGAAAATTTTGATTTATTTGGTCTTATGGCTATCAATCCGATTTCTTCATCCACAATATCTTTTGAGCCTAGAAGCTCAAGCAGGTGTTCATCACATTATAAGTTCTGCTGCCCGCTGATAGCCCGGCATCCATCCCACTGTACTTAGAAAAAGAGGTATTTGATGAATGGAGATTGGTGTATAGTTGAAGAACTAGATATATTGATCTCAAGTATAAAGAGGACCCTAACCCCCAGATTATACCGACAGGATATCAGGAGAACAATCACCTTATTTGAAAATTACTATGGGATGAATTCCATTCAGGGGTCGGAATTGTGAGTGTGAGAATTTTATTCTGCAACGCATTTTGTTCCAGAATAAAAAAGGGGCCCTTGCATTTTCAGCCGAAGCGAATGGGCAGGGAACGTAATTTGTTGGCCAAAAAAAACGAACCTTTTTGACCTATTTGCGCATGTCTACTATCTATATTAAGAACCCTTTTTGTCCAAAGACTAACAAAATATAATTTGTTTTTATTACCTGCACACAGGGGTGTAAGTAGAAACCACAGGGCCTTGCTGAGAAAATTGCCCCCGGGCCCCCCCCAACTTCAACAGATGGGGCATCATGTGCCTTCTTTGACCTTTGCTCCCCCTTCCAGCATACAACAAATGTAACACACACTTACTCATACTTACTATACACACACTCCATCTCACCTCACTTACACATACATGCTCACACACACACAAGTACACAAAAATACACAAGTATACATCCCTACCTTCACCCACACAAAAGTACACATCCGTGCTCACACTCATTACACACACACAATACACTCACAAGTACACATCCATGCTTACATCCATCCATCCATATAAATATACATACAGTACATACATACAAACACATATATCCATCCCACCGCCCGCCCCTGCTTACCTCTCACCGCTCCTGCAGCTTCTCCTTTGGCTGCTCACACATTGTGCGGGCAGTATCAGCTTTACCGCGGGGTCACATGAACCCCATACGGTACTGTCTAGAAACTATTGTGAACCGTCAAGGGGAGACAAGAATAAGGAGTTGCAGGTAGTTACGCCAGTGTCTGCACCTAACATTTATCTCCGGAGGTGTTTATCTTTAAATTTTGGGGATTACCCGCCATGCAACCCCAGAAGGAGAGGAATCAGACCGATTTGTTGATGGAGATTTTTCCTCTGTAATGGAACAAGGGAGCGAAAACTTGAGATTCTCCCAAGTTCTCCCCAGTTGGAATTCGGTTTTGGTGGATGCATTTATTTTGTTGATAGAAAAAAGTGATGTCCCAGACAGCCGATCAGCACAGGTAGCAGGGTTATTTATATTAACCACAACCCTTGAACTATCAACTGGATACACGGTAAAGATTTATTCTGATTCTTCATATGCCACTAATACATGTTATTGTTTTGAAAACCTCTGGAGTGAAAAAGAGATTGTTCAACTCTCAAGAGAATGACATTTAAAACCATAATTACATACAAAGGCTTTTGTGTCCCATATGTTTTCTCCCACTCACACATTGTATGTCAAAATTGTGTAGAGTAAAAACAAAGATATCACTGAATGTATTGAATTACAGGCTATGGTAATGATGGAACAGACAAATAACTCTGACAAAGAAGGGAACCCTAAAGGGTTTATCTTTTATATATAATTATTATTATAATATACATAATAATTATATATAAAATATAATTATTATTATACATAATAATTATATTTTATATATAATTATTATGTATATTTGGTAGTTAGCGTGGTGGGGGTTGCTTAGTGGGGAACTAGTGGTTGTTATTAGGCATAAGGTAAAAAAAACAACCTATTTTTTTTATATAAATAGGGGGGATTGTAATCTGTATATATCTCCCCAAACCACAATGGGTATGACAACTTACAAAATGGTCCCTAACGTAACAACACACAGCCTTAACCTCCCTTTAACCTCTCCACCAAAATTCAAAAGATGCCGCTGAGCCTAGTCCTCCTCAGCATTCCAGTCAAGGCCCACTCTGTCCTATTCTATCCCATTTTGGCCCCATGGTCTTCGGTATTGTATTTTTGATTATATTCATTTTCACAATGTATTTCTCTAACTCTTTACTCAAAAGATTTCACATCAGTCTTATGCCAGGTAGATTATTATTACATACCTCCCAACATTTCAAAATGTGAAAGAGGGACACTTAAAACACACTTCCTTTTTGTCAGCAATCATGCATATTAAAAATAACCAACACATTGAATTGAATTCCCATAATTCAGACATACTACTTCCATGATGCTGGCTGAACGTCATGAGAAGTGCAGCAACAGTGAAGCTGCATATGCTAGCTGTGAACAAAAATTCACATGATTCTCAGCCAGCCAGTTGACCACCATAATGCTGGCTGAGCATCATTGGAAGAGTAGTCAACAGCAGCAGAGATTTTTTTAAATGAAAAAAGGCTAATGTTAGCCTCCCTCCCAGGACCCTTACACACTGCCATAAACACACATATACACATACACTGCCTTTACACACACATATACACTGCCCTTACACACACCTGCCCATAAACACACATATACACATACACTGCCCTTACACACACATATACATGTACACTGCCCTTACACACACACATACATGTACACTGCCCTTACTCGCACACACATACATGTACACTGCCCTTACACACACACATACATGTACACTGCCCTTACACACACATACATGTACACTGCCCTTACACACACACGCATATATACATACATGTACACTGCCCTTACACACACATATGTACACTGGCCTTACACACACATATGTACACATACACTGCCTTTACACACCAGCGAACAAATATCTATACTCTTACACACACCGGCCCATACACATACACACTCCCTCCCACGACCCTTACACACTGCCATGAACACACATATACACATACACTGCCTTTACACACACATATACATGTACACTGCCCTTACACACACACATACATGTACACTGCCCTTACTCGCACACACATACATGTACACTGCCCTTACACACACACATACATGTACACTGCCCTTACACACACATACATGTACACTGCCCTTACACACACACGCATATATACATACATGTACACTGCCCTTACACACACATATGTACACTGGCCTTACACACACACATGTACACATACACTGCCTTTACACACCAGCGAACAAATATCTATACTCTTACACACACCGGCCCATACACATACACACTCCCTCCCACGACCCTTACACACTGCCATGAACACACATATACACATACACTGCCTTTACACACACATATACATGTACACTGCCCTTACACACACACATACATGTACACTGCCCTTACTCGCACACACATACATGTACACTGCCCTTACACACACACATACATGTACACTGCCCTTACCACCCTTTCCACCCATCTCTTACCTCTTCTTCAGTCCTTCTTCCTTCTGCCTCCATCCTGTATCCTGCAGTGGGAGCGCGAGGTCTGTCACTTCAGACCTCGTTTTACTACTCCCTCATCACTACACGCCGGCTATTATCTGAAGTGACAGACCTCGCACTCCCTAATGTTGAAACGACTAGAGGGAGATCGTGATCTCCCAGCTAGTCTACAGGTTGCAGCTGCTGATTGGGCGTCTGTGCCCCCCGCAGCTGCACCTGAGGTGAGTATCGCTCTCGCCTCACCCTTCCTCTGCCCTTGCAAAGCAGGACAGAGGAAAGGATAGGCAGGATAGGCGGGACAGCGGGACACAGACCCGAAATAGGGTCTGTCCTGCATAAATCGGGACAGTTGGGGGGCATGCTATTATTATCTTTTATTTATATAGCACCAACAATTTACGCAGCGTTTAATACAATACATATATTCAAGCGGTCTGACAAAACGAGAATTGACAGACTAAGACAAACTGATACATTAGGTGGAGAGAGCTCGGCTCGCAAGCTTACAATCTAGAGCAGGGGTGGGCAATTAATTTTCCCATGGGGCCACATGAGAAATTGGAATGGTTTTAGAGGGCCAGACCTCTACAAACTACAAACTCCGAAGCCTTGTCCATTTTGTTAACTTATGTGCTGTTTAATAAAGTTATTCAAGCCTACGTCATTGGTAGAGGTGCTTGAATAAGTAAGGCCTGAATAACTATTAGCACAGCACAGAAGTGAACAAAATGAACAAGGCTTCGGAGTGCATACCGTATTTTTCGCTCTATAAGACGCACCTAGATTTTAGAGGAGAAAAAAAAGGAAAAAATATTTTGAGCTAAAAAATGGGCTAAAATATTTATTACAATAACTGAATAAGCTATGAACACAGTAAGACACACGCAGTAAGACACACACAGACACAGTAAGACACACACAGACACAGTGAGACACACACAGACACAGTGAGACACACACAGACACAGTAAGATACACACAGACACAGTGAGACACACACAGACACAGTAAGACACACACAGACACAGTAAGACACACACAGACACAGTGAGACACACACAGACACAGTGAGACACACACAGACACAGTAAGACACAGTGAGACACACACAGACACACACAGACACAGTAAGATACACACACACACAGTAAGACACACACACACAAACACAGTAAGACACACACACACAGTAAGACCTCCCTCCCTAACCCCCCTTCTCAGTATCTCCCCTCTAACTCCCTAACCCCCCCTTCTCAGTATCTCCCCTCTAACTCCCTAACCCCCCCTTCTCAGGATCTCCCCCCCCGCCCCGGTCACTTACCTTAAACTCCTGTGTTGGAAGCGTGAGGCGTTTGTCTCGGGTGCCGGCGCTTCACTGCTGATCGCCGGCGTCTGACGTCATATGCCGGCGCCCCGCGTAAAGCGCCGGCACCCGAGACAAACGCTTCCAACACAGGAGTTTAAGGTAAGTGACCGGGGCGGGGGGGGACACCGGACTCATTGGTGAGTCACCAGGACACTCTTTGCGGGCCGGTCCGAGCTATTCAGCGGGCCGGACGTGGCCCGCGGGCCGTGCTTTGCCCAGGTCTGATCTAGAGGGAATGGGGTGACAAACATAAGGAATAGAGAAAGGGTGAGAGGTAGTGTGGTGGTTGTATCAATGACAAGGAGGTTCTTGCAACTAAGATGGTGCGGCTTCTCTGAAGAAGTGAGTTTTGAGATGTTTCTTGAATGTTGGGAGGGTGAATGCTGAAGGTTCGGTGGAAGTAGATTCCAGAGATCTGGAGCAGCCTGAGAGAAATCTGAGAGTATTTGCTTATAAGGGCAGAAATGTATGGAGGAGCAGAGTTATGGAGGGCCTTATATGTTAGTACCAGGATTTTAAATTTAATTATAAAGGTAGTAGGGAGCCAGAGGAGGATTTCACACAGTGGGGAAGCAGAAGATGAGCGGTGTGTAAGGAAGATAAGCCTAGCAGCGGCATTTAGGACAGACTGCACAGGAGAGAGTCGAGACAGTGGAGTGCCAACCAGGAGAGTGTTGAAGTAGTCAAGACGGGAAATGATATGTGAATGAACCAGAGTTTTTGTGGATTCTTGGGTAAGGTAGATGAATTAATATGCACACTCGTCATTTATGTTATAATTTGTTGTATGCATGTTCTGATGATTTTGATAAGTTTTAAATGTGAATAAGGTTTACACTGTCCATGTTGCAGGGGGAAGGTGTTTGGGGTAGGACTGTTACTCAGAAGGAAAGGGTATGCTGAGTCACACTGGTCACAGCAGTAATGAACAAGAGAGCCGGCACATTATCAAGAGTTAACAGAGTCCTTTCTCATATGTAAGGTTGATTAGTTTGTTTAGCAAATCCCCTGAAAAGGTATAAGGTCTGTATATTTGGTGTACCCACATAAGTTATATATTGTTTTTTTCAGGACAAGATGGGCTTTCTTCAGATACCATTATTTTGATCGTATCATCTTATTTACTATAAAAAAATAAAAAAAAACATGGTGAAAAATTGAAAAAAACCCACATTTTATGACTTTTATTTGAAAAATCTTTTACTCACCTAAAAAAGCAAGTAAAAAAACTAGCTAAATAGATTCTACTACTTGTCCTGAGTTTAGAAATACCCAATGTTTTTATGTTTTTTTGCTGTTTTTTGTAAGTTATAGGGCAATAAGTACAAGCAGCGTTTTATGATTTCCAAATCTTTTTTAACAAATCTGGTCAGTCTGCCTCCATCTCCTCTTTGGAACATCTTTGAAGCCGGTTAACTCAATTTAACCCATTCAAACCATATATTTTTGAAAACTAGACACCCCAGGGTATTCCAAATGCTGTTATTTTAACCCTTTCCATGCACCAATTATACAACTACACTTTGTCAAACTTTGTAATAGTAATTTTTTTTTATTTTTTTTCACACAAATTGTACTTTAGTTATAGATATACAGGTTCTGGTATATGCCACTGTCAAACAACACCCCAATGTGTGTTCAGGAACATCTCCTGAGTGCAGTGATACCCGACATGCATGGGTTTGTCGTGTTGTTTGAGATTTAAAATGCCACATTTGGGAAGTGCGCTTTTTTTCTCCATTTTGGTCAGTCTGTACCTATGCCCTATCTTTGAGCTCGGCCACTCCAATTTACCCCATCAGCCATTTTTTTTTATATTAGACACCCCTTGGGTATTTGAAGTGCTTTTATTTTAACTCTTTGTTGATATTTTTGAGAAATCTTAGCACTTGCTCAAAATAATAAACTTTATTTTTTTATTTTATTTTATTTTTTTAATACTTTTTTTTATATTTTTTTACACATTTTGCTGGTACTGGATGGTTCATCTAGTGACATCACTGCATAATTATTTTTAAATGTTAGCACATTTTTTTTCCCATTTTTTTTTTTTTTTTTTTAAATATTTTACTAATCACATTGTGATTAGAAAGCTGGGCTCCATTGACTTGCATGGTTGAGTGCAGTACCTGTATTCAACCTGCAAGTGGAGCCAGAGTTCTCTAGAGGGTCTGGAGACCGTCTAACGAACTCTTTCATCTTTATTGTTTTTTTTCCCGGGCCGCCGCCATCAGCCATGCTGATGGCGAAGATCACCGGCAGCTGCCAGAGGTAAGTGTTTGGTGTCGCTGGATGCCTCCTGATCGAGGCATTCCAGCGACACCATTTAAGTTTAAACGCTTTAAACGCCTAAACGCTTTTAAAACGGGCGTCCGCCGCCATACAATGTATGGCGGCTGTTGACGCCCCGGGGAGGGGCCAGACATGGCCTCCGATGCCGATCTCGGCCTTGCTGAATGCCTCGACATCGAGGCATTACAGTAACGCCGTTTAAGCGAAGAAAGTGATCGTTGATCACTTTCTAAGCTTATTAAATTTTTTGACGGTTCAGGACCGTCAAAGGTCGTTAAGCGACCGTTTTTCCATGACGGTCCTGAACCGGCAAAGGTCGTTAAGGGGTTAAATCACTCTGTATTAATAATAAGGCTAAAGATGGATAGAGTTTATGGATAAGTCATTAATGCATATTATTTGTATTTTGTTCAGCTCTTACGGTGAATTTTTGGCGTTAAAACGGATAGTGTACAATAAAGCTTCTTAAAAATCATCAGTAAAGTTTTGGCCATCATTCAGACGGGGCCTGCTACACTGCTCACTATGTGATAATTAGTCAACGTAATTTGGGCGTTTTTTTTTCAATATTTTTATTAATAACATGAAACCTGCTGCTTTAGGGACATCAGAGGTCCCTCATTGCCTAGGGTACAATATACTGTTTTCAGTGCATTTTTTTTGCAATCATTTAAACCAAAGAGTTTTCAGGTATGGCTTAACCTTTTCAGTCCCCTCAGGACATACCTGTACATCCTTACAACTTGTGGCAAGAAGACCATTAGGACTACAGGTACGTACTGATTCTGTTGCAACAGCAGGCCCATCTCCCTGCCACTACACAGAAGGTCATGCAGTCTATCGACAGCTTGAACTCTCCCCGTTGGCAGAAGCCAGCATCTCTGGTTTCCTGCTGATTGTGTGTAACGGCACTTGCCGGTACACCCTCATTCCAGAAACACCCGCCGATAGTTTTTTTTTTCTTTTTTAGTATAGGTTTTTTCATCTATTATCATTTATTATTATTAATAATTAAATATTATTAATTATTTTTTTATGTATTTCTCTGCTTCCTGCTGTGAAACGGACTTTTAACACTGGTCATGCGTTGACGTGCGTTACAAATAATAATCATTGGTATAAATTGTCACACCTCGTTACAAGTCTAAATGGCAATTCTCTCGCTACCATCTTAGATGAAAATGTCTACAATCATTACAATCAGTGGCTTCGCTACAGGGGGGCAAGGGGGGGCAATTGCCCCCCCTTAGGTTATTCCTTGCCCCCCCTGTTGCCCCATTTAGCCTGTGTGGTACGTGAGTAACCATCTCATCCCTGGAGCGCCTAGCATTTTTACTGCAAAACTTATTTTTGCTGTAAAAGTGATTTTTTTTTCTCCCTTTACCATCATTTCTTTGGGATTGTAAGGGGAAAGAATGGTGTGCGTTTCTGTAAGTGAATGTATGGAAAGTATGGTGTGTGCTTCTCTGAGTGAATGTATGGAAAGTATGGTGTGTGCTTCTGCGAGTGAATGGAGATATGAAAGGCGTGTGAATGATTAGTAATTATGGTTGAAGCCTTGACGTGGCATTACTGCTCACGTAAGAAGTTAATTATGGCACAAAAAGTAAAAATTTGCAAAAACTACACCCCTCATCAAATGAGGGGCTGCATGTGTTTCTAGTACAAACCTGGAGTGCCCAAGACACAAATGAACATGTCGCTATGGTTAGAAAAAACATATTTTCTAGCCAAAGCGACAAATTCCATCATTATTTGTGCACTCAACTTTTGTCCTAGAAATACATGTAGCCCCTCATTTGAAGCTACAAGGGGTGTAGTTTCTTAAAATGGATGAATTGTCTGAATGAGGGAGAGCATGAGTTAATATGTGGATGAATTGTCTGAATGAGGGAGAGCATGAGTTAATGTGTGGATGAATTGTCTGAATGAGGGAGAGCATGAGTTAATGTGTGGATGAATTGTCTGAATGAGGGAGAGCATGAGTTAATATGTGGATGAATTGTCTGAATGAGGGAGAGCATGAGTTAATGTGTTTGTGTGTATCATAGATGTATAATTGTGGAAGGGCAGAGATGGCACTAGCAGGATGTTTGAGCCTTGGGGAACAGGATGGCACAGGCAGGGTGTATATGGGACAAAGATGGCAAATCTTATGTGTGTTATCTGGGTGCTGGCCAGGTTCTATGTGGGCAGCGTGGTTGGGGTGTCCAACCTGTGATCTATGCCTGTAATTTAGGGGGTTTTAAATATTCCTTTAATGCCGGGTTTTTATGTGAATTCCAATTGATCTTTACCTGCAAAGCTGGGTTTCTGTGTTATTCTGTAGATCCATATCTGCTATGCTATGTTTCCATACATTATTTATGTATACCTGCAAATACAGGGTTTGTATGTCTTGTTCAGTTGATTAATACCTGCAATGCTGTTTCCATGTATTTATTTGATCTATAACTGCAATGCTACGTTTCATATATTATTATTGTATACCTGCAAGTACAGGATTTGTATGTCAGATTCTGTTTTGATATATACCTTCTGTGCTGAGATCACAAGTGAATTTCAATTGATCTATACATGCAAAGCTGGGTTTGTGTGTTAATGTGTTGATCTATACCTGCTATCGGCAGCAGGTTCTAATATTTATATATATATTTATATATCGGCAGCAGGGACTAATATTAATATATATATATATCGGCAACTGGGGCTAATATTAATATATATGGGCAGCAGGGGCTCGAATATAGGCCGCACTTTTTCCCCCCACTTTAAGTCTTTAAAGTGGGGGTGCGGCCTATATTCGGGGTCTAGCGCCCGGGACTGCATGTCCCGGGCGCCGGGCAGGGTTAGGATACAGATCCCCCGCAGCGGTGCAGGGGACCTGCATCCTACTCCCCGATACGCTCAGACAGCCTCCCCTGCCAGCACTTCCCATGGGGGGGGGTGCCGGCACGAGAGGTTGTCTGTAAGGATCGTCTTACCAGAAGGAATCCGGGATGCAGGAAAGGAACACGCTTGCTCAGTACAGGACACGCACAAGGGGCCTGAGGTGGATAACAGGGCACTTGGCGGTGTTGCTGTAAGCACGGGTGATCAGGACAGCGCCGTTAAGCAGACCAGGGTCAGGATACCGGAGGTTCTCAGAGTCGTCAGGAAAGCCAGGGTCAGGATACCGGAAATACACAGGAGCCGAAATGGAAAGCCGAGGTCAGGATGCCAGAGATACACAATAACCGTTTAGCGGACCGGGGTCAGGATGCCAGAGATACCCAAAGTCGTAAGAATAGCCAGGGTCAGGATTCCAGAAGTTCACGATAGCCGTTGAGCAGACCAGGGTCAGGATACCAGCAATAGAACAAGATACAGGAAAAAATACGAGGGGCTCAATAGGTACGGAAGCACCAGTACAACTCAGCACCGGTGGATAGGTTTGGGAAGTTTAAATAGCCCGGGGAGGCGTTCCCCGGCGTCCCTGACGTAACCGCGTCCACCGTCGCCATAGCGACGCAGCGGAATCCAGGCGGCGGTCAGCCGCATAAATATTCATGAAGTGGCCGCGCGTGCGAGCGGCTGCTTCATGTAGCAGGGAATGATGCCGGCGTTTCTGCCGGGAGGACGGAGAGGAACTTCCCCGCGTCTGCCAGGTAAGTGCCTTACATTGTCTAAGCGCATCGTGCGGATGGTCACCGGCTGCGGAGGTTGTTTACCCGCATCGCCGCAGCCGGTGACCGTCCGCACGATGCGTTTTACATCAGCTGAGTGCCGGCACCGGAAGTTGGATACGCGTATTGCGTAGATGTCCCCCGCCGGCCCCGCAAGACACCCGGGAGTCTCCTCTGGTAAGTTGGGGGGGGGCAGAGTGGCAGCATATCTCGGGGGGGAGGAGGAGGAGGACAGTGGCAGCATATCTCGAGGGGGAGGAAGACAGTGGCAGCATATCTCGGGGGGGGGGAGGAGGACAGTGGCAGCATATCTCAGGGGGGGAGGAGGACAGTGGCAGCATATCTCGGGGGGGAGGACAGTGGCAGCATATCTCAGGGGGGGAGAGACAGAGTGGCAGCATATCTCGGGGGGGGGGGGAGACAGAGTGGCAGCATGTTTTTTGGTGCTTTTTTAAAGAAAAAAGCACCAAACTTTTAGGGTGCGGCCTATATACGGGGGCGGCCTATATCCGAGCCAATACGGTATATCAGCAGCAGGATCTAATATTAGGCCCTGAAATCATTTAGTGCAAAAGTTAAGGTATTGTGTTGTTTAAAGGATTTCAAGGATTAGTCGTACTAAATTGTGGCTTCAGGCTTCCCATGTTGGATGATCAAGTATTGTATTGTCCAATAACAAAAGTATCATTCCATACCACATTACTTTTGAATATATATATATATATATATATATGAATATATATATTATATATATGTTTTTTCAGTGGTATGATTTAATGGTGGAAATTATTAATTGATCTCAGGCTCCTCTGTCAATAACTGAAACATGATTATACCTGAGAACATTCTGCTTATTGCCAGGTGCCAAGCTCAAATAAATGGGGGGGGGGGCTGGTTGGGAAATAAAGACAAGAAATGCATTTTATCAAAGTTTTTTTATACTGCTGTTTGTATTTAACATCATTTATTAAATTATTTTAAATAAATGACAATTTTACATTCATTTGTTTTATCCTATTAATCGATTAATCAAAAAAAATAATCGGCCAACTAATCGATTATGAAAATAATCGTTAGTTGCAGCCCTAATTGAATTCGATTATCCTAGAGTTGTGCGCCTCCCATACAATCAGTGTTAGCTTGTTTGGACAACACAGAGCCTACTCCTTGTATATATCTTTTGTCACTCTCTTCATACGGCAACATCGCTGTCCAGTTTGTATCAATCATGTCTCGCTAATGCCTAGTAGGGTAATGTTGTTGCTCCTCATCTCTGCTGCAACCTGCACCGTCTTGCCTGACTCATAAATGGTCCTCACGTTCCATGTGCCGATGTTGATCCTCATGGTTGAAAGAAAGGACAAATAAATATGGCCTGTTTGTATTAGGTGCCTGTAAAAATAACCCTTTAATGGGATGTTGGGAACTGTTGCTGAAACTGTTGTTGTTGAAAATTTGGATATGGTTATTGAGGAACGCTATACACTTGATCGGCTGTTATGAATCAGAAGGCACATCACACTTTGGTTTAACAAAAAAAAAGAAAAAGTTTATTAGAAAAAAATACTTTGCAATCTAAAATAATAGTATTTGTGTGCCGAGCAGGGAGTGTATCCCAAGTGAAATATGTCTATTTTCTTTGTGGACAATTATTAGAATGTGAGAGGTTTTTAGCTATGTGAAGACATTATAAAGACATAAACCTTGAAGCCTTATCCTTCACTGTACAAAATGGTCTACAGATACAAAGTTATTACTGTGGAGCTGATGGTGTCTATATAGCAACTTTGGAGAGTTACCCTTGGAGCTTAAAGTCATGATTTTTAAAAAACGGAGCATGATGCTACTGGTTTGCTGGTTAATTCATATCATTGTCTCCCAAATGTTCTCAAAATTATTCCTTTTGGTTGCCTTGTTGGTGACTCCTTGTAGATCTGCAATCCTGAAATCTCCATGTAACCTTTTAAAGAGAACGTATACATTTGAATATGAGTATTTCCAGGAAGGGGATATCATTATTGGAGGAATATTCACAGCGAACACCTGGATAACAAACTGGTATCCTTACTCGGATATCCGAACACATCAAGCGTGTACGCAGTGAGTAGATTCCTTTATGTATTTATATTAGATTTACATCATATAGGAGCTATCCCAGATAATGTGACAAGACCTTATGTGAGGCACGAGGAGACTGTTGTTCCGGTAACACTGACTGTAGGAAAGCGATAGTAAAATTCAAAGCTTTATAGTCTGTGTGATTAATATTTTCCTGAAGCATATGGGTCTGTTTGTCTTTGAAACGCGTTTCTGTGTCTGTGGGAAATGAGAGGTTAAATAGGTTAAATAGCTGTTACACAGCAAGTTTCCATTCTAGAACCGTGCTACATGATACTTAATTATCAAAAAGTATTGCAGAAAAAAATGGTTAATCAGGCTTAATATTATTAGTGCCAAATATCCTGTTACAGTTTTGTATTATAATAAAACACGATGGGGGTAATTTATAACTGCGTGGCGGGCTGAAATTTCTGTCTAACCGGTATGCTAACCTGCTAAACCTGCCAGATTTCTGCTCCAGTAGCCACAGCGCAGCCCTTCGAATTATTTTAAGCAAAAATCACAAAAAGGTCCCTCTTGCTGGCATCGCAACCCGAATATATAAAGGCAGCAGAGTCGGTAGTTTTGTTAATGTGCGGCATCGACTGCCCTTGTTTTATGCGCCGTGCTGTCCTGATGGCGGTGAGATAAATGTATGTGGCATTGCTATTGTGTTTTTTTTACACTTAAAGCTCCAGTCTCGTTTGGTTGTGAAGGAAATATTAACCCCTTCGTGACAATAGATTTTATTTTTTGTACCCTTCAGAACATTTGCTGTTTTAACATTTCTGCGCTGCTCGTGTTTAGCTGTAATTTCCTTCTTTATCATTTACTGAACCCACACAAGTTACATATTGTCTTTTTCAGAAAAAGAATAAAAAAAGTATAAAATATGGTGAAACATGGAGAAAAAAGGACTTTTTCTGACTTTTACTTGAGAAAAATTTTACTCATCTATAAAAGCTAATGAAAAAACCTGCTAAATAGATTCTGCTATTTGTCATGAGTTTAGAAATACCCAATGTTTTTATGTTTTTTGCTTTTTTCTGCACATTAAGGGGCAATAAGTACAAGTAGACTAGACACCCCAGTGTATTTCAAATGCTAGTATTTTAACTCTTTCAATGTACTACGGCACTATGCATTATTCCATTTGGCGCATGCCCTATTTGGTACATCTTTGAGCCGGGCCAATTCAGTGTGAACAATCAAGCCATATATTTTTGAAAACTAGACACCCCAGGCTGGTAGTTTCACTCTTTGCATGCACACAAACCCGAGTTTTGTCAAAGGCTGTCTTGTACAGCGGGTGATTACTTTCAAGGGATCCATGTATAAAGTGGATAATGGAGGCAAAGGTGATTATTGTTGACCTTATTTGCATGCGCCTACCCAGAATCCCCTGTGGTTGTGGCAGCACCATGAGATTTCTGAGGGGAAAAAAACAAGCCTTTTTGCTTGTCTGGTGTCTGTAGATGAGTGTGTAATAATACTTCTACTACCCCGTTAATTTTAGTGGAAGGGTTTTCCATCACTTTTACCCACCATAACTTAGGTAATGATATTTATAAGTTGAAGTAGATTATAGCACCAGGTTTTCTTTAGATGCTGCAGAATCCAATCTTGAGAGTCGTTTCCTCGTTCATGACAAACCTGCAAACAGATGCCCATGAGTAGTAAACGGTCTTTGTAGACTGTTGATAATCTTGTAGAGTGTTATGTTTTACATGTCAACCCTGAATTTGTCACATTCTGTTATGATTGGCTCATCAACTGCACATTAATTCGCCATCTTCTTCTTTCGGCGTACCCTTCTACACATAGGAAAATGGTCTCTTAAGGTGTCCATTTTCTCTGTCACCATTCAATATGCCTGAAGAACACCCAGACCCTGGGTTTGCAGGTACAGAGACAAGGGAGAGGTATGTTTGAAAATAAATAGGTACATTTGGGCTGATTAAAGTTTGAAACCTTCTCAGTGACTCTAGGAATATCCCGACCTTTTACCTTGTTTCTGCATTAAAAACATGAGATGTTGAGATTTCAGCCAGGGCCTGAATGAGTTCCACGTCCATTGCTTGGTCATTAAATGAAGCAAACACTTTGGTCAGTGCTGCATCCTTGGCCCACCGCCTTGTTTCTCCAATAACAGACAGAGATCTAAATCGCTCTTCATGAGACTGCTCTCTCCAAACATTCATGTGGAGGTAGGATTCAGAAATAAATACTGCCCAAGAATTTAGCAGTCCAAATAACGATATTGTCTGTACAGAAATCTTGGTGACATGCTGTTTGTGTGCATGTGCTGGTAGAAGATGCAAACGTTCAGACAGGGCTCTTCATAGACCAAACAGTAACATCTTTCAATCAGTTTTATCAGTCTGTGGATCTGTATGCTGCTACTACTACTACAGATTTTTACTCTTTAGCAATATTAGAAATAATGGAATCAAAACATTTGCTACTGCAAACATTTTTAGATGAAAAGTTTTATTTTAGTCAGTGGAACAAAACAGTGATCACATTATTTCTTGGCTATTAATACCACCACAACTGTCCTAGCACTGCATCACCCAATGAAAACCGGGGCCCAGATACATTATTAATTTTTTTTAAAAGAATACATATAGTTCATAGTGCAAAGTTGAATACTACTTTGTCTGCCAGTGTATTTGTGTAAAAGGTCCTGACCCCTTAAGGGGGAAGGACTGTGAAACCAAAGAGAATTATGAAATCAGTCAATTAATTTTCTGCGACTAATCCTTTGTGAAAAGATATGCAGATTGAAATAGAGTAAATAACACGAGACCTATACTTTTCCTCTCACTGATTTACGGGCCTAGAAAGTTTTGTCCTCTGAAGTGACTACAAATTCAGAAGGGTGTTTTATCTCTGGATAAGTAAAAATTAGGACAGGTTCTGCCATACTGACACCCAAATGCACACACAGCAGGAGAGGCGCTGCCACACCGACACCCAAATGCACACACCAGGATAGACTCTGCCACACCAACACCCAAACACACACACCAGGACAGACACTGCCACACCGACAGCCAGACACACACCAGGACAGGCTTTGCCACACCGACACACAAAAACACACACACACCAGGACAGGCTCTGCCACACTGACACCCAGACACACACACCAGGACAGGCTGTGCCGCACCGACATCCAAACACACACACCAGGATCGACTCTGCCACACTGAAGCATAAAACATTTATTTTCTACACTGCTTTGTCATTAACTCCCCCTTTTGTATTTTTGCCCCTTGTGTATTGATGCCCCAGCCAGGCAATGTAATACTTAAATTTTTGCTTTTCTTTTTTCCTACTCTCCTCCGACATGGCGATCCTATCCTTATCACGGGGAAATCTTCTGTGAGCCCGCCCCTTGAATTTCACGTCTTAAAAGGGAAGAAGAGCTGAGGCACTGCCACTGGGCGGCCGCTTTGAAGGTTGGTCAGCCCACCGGGAAATTTCCTTTTTTCCTGGTGGTCCAGTCCAGCCCTGGTCTATTCAGACTCCGTCCACATGAGAGGATAGCACTCCTGTTAATTCCAGTGCTTGAAATGTTGTATCATGGAGTTGAAGCGTACCTGAAGGAACGAGGCTGCAACTTCTAGCTCAGCTATTTCTCTATAGGATAACATAAAAAATTTCACTTGCTACAGACCTGTAGACTGCTTTCAGTTTTGTGATATTGTGGGTGACTTTCCTGCTCAAGCATCACACTGATTATTATGATTTTATACCAATACCAATTAAGCCTTTATTTTTAAATTACTTTAAAAAAAATGGTGTTATTTAATAATTATAAGAAATCATTTTCATGCTTTTATTCTTTCCTATAAATATACCTTAGTGTATATCTATATATATATAGATATACTTGCATATAATGTGGTTTAGACCTCTCTTTTAGCCCTGTAAATTGAGACAGAGAGATCATAGTGTAACCCATAAATGCAGTTATGATATTAATGGGGTATAGAATAAACTCACATGAGATAGAGCCGTGAACAGGCTCTATATAAAGAGCTCAGGGTGCCCATTTGGGGTGTAAACAAAAGGATGCCTTCCTTCTGAACCTATTCCAGGCAGTAAAGGATCCACACAGTTCTTTTTCTTCTATTTTTTTTTTTAAATTAGGAGAACTAGGTATAAAAACCTATATTTCCACAAATATAAAAGTACAGTATACTTAAAAACACAACACGTTTCGACTTTTTGTGTTTTGTCCTTATCCTTTGGTTCCATATTTATAATGTGCCCAACACTGGTTTTGGATCCAATTCTATAGACTTCCTATGTCTATTCCGGTATGTAACATCCGGTTTGCGGTATGTCATGTCCGGTTCCCGGTATGTCACATCCGGTTCCCGGTATGTTACTTCCGGCACAACCTCTCATTTGTGCTAGGTCCTAGGTCCTGTGCAATCTTCAAAGTGTCCCTTCCAATCGGCTGTATTTTGAACTTAGTCCAATATGGGCATCACCCATTATAAAGGCTCTTATGGAAGGCAGAATCCGGCAGCCATTTTGGAAAAGGGCAAAAAGAAGAAAAGTTTAGATATTTAAGACAATGGAATATCTAACAATAATAAACCGTATAGGCTCACAACAAGGCTTATGTAACATGGAGCTTGTATTTTCACAGTATTAACTATGAATATTGTCTACACGTCCTGGCTTTTATATTCACTGTTGATGAAATTAACAAGAATCCAGATATTTTACCCAACGTTACTGCGGGATATTATATATATGATTCCTGTGGATATGTGAATAAAGCTCTAAGAGACGTCATACAGATAATATCTGGACGCGGTAAGATAGCACCTAATTATTCCTGCAAGAAACATGGCCAACTGGTGGGTTTTATTGGAGACATTGGTTCACATACAACCATGGCTGTGGCACAAATGTTGAATCTTTACGGCTACCCTCAGGTAAGTTACATTGTTCAATTTCCATTAAATTAGGACTTACTGTGCTTTAGTAACTGGATGGCTATATGAGCAACTTACTTCTATACTTCCTCACCTGGAAAACTATCAACAGCTTTGGCTTCAAATACCACCTGTGACGGAAGCCTCCATCACTGGGGCCACTGGAGAAGCCTGACTGCCAGCCTCCTCCCTATTGACTATGGGCCCTGGGTTTGTAAAGACTTCTGTGGCTACCCCCAGCAGTATCATCTCATCATTGGCTGAGGGGATTATCTCCAGCAGACAGCCAGGATCTGCCACCAGGGAGTGACCACCATTCTTTGATGTTTAATGTTGTATAAATCAGTCTCCCCCCACCTATTGTATTGTTAATCCCGTTACTGCCCCTGTTGTCTCTGGGAGGCAGATTAAGGGGGCGGTTTGTGTCCCAATATCTTGTTTTATGTTAATGTGTGTTTTGCTGGATATATCCAGCTCTGTGTGTCTAAAATAAATCAGTCTTCGTTTGGTTTTACCCTACACTGAGTCTCGGCTAGTGACTGGGGAACCGGGGAAAGTGTTGTCCCAGGCTAAGGGAGCACAAGACAGCGGAGGCAGTCGGTCGGACTAGCCAGCTCCGTGACATTGGTGGCAAGCGGTGGGATTGCTTCTTAGTCCGAGGGACACTTACTTTCTACCGGGATTAACCGACAGGACGGCAGACTTCGGCCGCCTTGACAAGGACATGGATGTGGTATCCGAATTCCAGGGGCTGCTGCGGGTCATCCTCTCCTGCTACACCACTGCTTTGCCTACAGAACAATACCAGAACCTGAGGCAAGTGGTTCGACGGTCAGTATGGCAGAGGGCTGTTATACGCCGGGGTCAGTGTCTTCCAAGCTCCGAACAAAAGATTAGAGACCAGCGGGAACTACGGATGTCATTCCTGGGACAGCAACCCCAGGAGCAATGGGTATCCGAATTGGACAAGCTGGTCCAACAGGAGGTAGAGCTGGAAGATCACTATAGGGCTCTGCAGTGGTATACAGAGCAAGCATATTGGGGAACTGCGAAAGATTGTTCTCCAGAGGGCTATGACTTTGGTGGCCCTGGATTATTATGGGATAGTCTTCAGGAGGATCCGGACTTCGGCAGCACAGCGGAGTGGCGGATTGAGGACATCCGGGATTTCAGGGAGTGGGACCTCCCAGATGCGCTAGGACTTAAAGGTGATTTAGACTTTTTATTTACGCAGGAGTGGGAACTGGAGAAGGCGTATAAAAAACTGTTCGAACGCGTTCAACAGAATGCCCCAGTGTCCAGGGATTGTATGGATTTTGTGGATGTGATTGAGTGGTCACCTGAGGATGTTGACCCAGGCGGGGTGGATGGGACTGCGGTCTCCACCCCTGAGTCACAGGGATACTGGGCAGCTAATCCAGATCCGATACTGGAGCTGTGCGACTGTGCTCCACAACCAGATCCAGAGATTGTGGATCTAACTGATTTTACATCTGAGGATGTTAACCCAAGAGGGGTGGATAACACTGCGGTCTCCACACCGGGGGCCTCAGAATGCTGGGCAGTCTGCCCAGATCTCTTAGTCCCAGCTGAAGAGCTGGCAACAGGGCAGAGCGCTGCTGGCTTCTGCCCCACATCTGCAATGACTACAGGGATCCAGGGAGATGTGGCAGCCGGCCCTTCTCCCCAGCGGCAGCTCACATGTCCGGGAGCAGAGGAACCGGCCCTCCCTCCCCAGCGGCAGGCCGACCCACAAGATTCCCTAACCCCAGCTGAAGTGCTGGCAACCAGGCAGAGCATCGCTGGCCTCTGCCCAGCACCTATCAAAGCTGCAGGAGTTCAGGGAGATACAGCGGCCGACCCGCCCCCCCAGCAGCAGAACCTAACTCCAGGACCGGATCAACCGGAACTCCCTCCTCAACGGCAACAGGAGCACCAGGGAGGGGATGCAGGAGGCATCCCTCCCCAGCGGTACCCGGGAGATGGCACAGCCGGCCCATCTCCCCAGCAGCAGCAGGAGCATCAATTTTGGGAGGGAATTAATGGGCCAAATAAACTGACTGACTACGGAGTCAACCCGTTTGGGGTCTCATCCTATGTCAGTCCAATTCGAAGGGGGGAGAATTGTGACGGAAGCCTCCATCACTGGGGCCACTGGAGAAGCCTGACTGCCAGCCTCCTCCCTATTGACTATGGGCCCTGGGTTTGTAAAGACTTCTGTGGCTACCCCCAGCAGTATCATCTCATCATTGGCTGAGGGGATTATCTCCAGCAGACAGCCAGGATCTGCCACCAGGGAGTGACCACCATTCTTTGATGTTTAATGTTGTATAAATCAGTCTCCCCCCACCTATTGTATTGTTAATCCCGTTACTGCCCCTGTTGTCTCTGGGAGGCAGATTAAGGGGGCGGTTTGTGTCCCAATATCTTGTTTTATGTTAATGTGTGTTTTGCTGGATATATCCAGCTCTGTGTGTCTAAAATAAATCAGTCTTCGTTTGGTTTTACCCTACACTGAGTCTCGGCTAGTGACTGGGGAACCGGGGAAAGTGTTGTCCCAGGCTAAGGGAGCACAAGACAGCGGAGGCAGTCGGTCGGACTAGCCAGCTCCGTGACACCACCTCTATGCACATGACACACAAACCTATCTCTCCACCCCCAATCTCTCTGCATCTGTCCTCTCTCAGATCAGCAGCTGCCTATCTGGCATCTCTTCCTGGATGGCCTCTCACCACCCCAAGATAAATTTGTCTAAAACTGACCTCCTTCTAATCCCTCCCTCTAACTCTATTCCCCTTTCTGACCTTTCTATCACTGTTGAGGGTACCACTACCTCTCCTTCACAAGTCCGCTGCCTTGGAGTGACCCTAGTCTCAAACCTATCTTTTATCCCTCACATCAAATCACTCTCTAAATCCTGCCGCAGCCAATTATGCAACATTTCCAAAATTCGTCCATTCCGACTGCCAGCACCGCAAAACAACTAATCTACTCCCTCACAATCTCCCATCTAGACTACTGCAACAACCTATTTACCGGCCTCCCTCTCTCCCGACTATCCCCTCTCCAATCTGCCAGGCTAATCTATCTCACCCAGCACTCTGCATCTGCCACACCTCTCTGCGAGTCCCTCCACTGGCTCCCCATCCATAGCAGAATTAAATTCAAAATACTAACTCTATCCTACAAAGCTCTCACTAACACCGCTCCCCCCTACCTATCCTCCCTCATCAGCAAATATACTCCAGCTTGCCCTCTAAGATCCAACAATGACCTGCTCCTTGCATCTTCACTCATCACCTCCTCCCATGCCCGCCTACAGGACTTCTCTCGCGCAGCACCAACCCATCTCGAACTCTCTTTCCGTGCTGTCCGCCTCTCACCAACTCTACCCTCCTTTAAACGCTCCCTAAAAACCTCTCTCTTCAGGGAAGCCTACCACTGACATAAACATCAAAACTTCTCTCTCACCCACTTAAAACCCTTATCTCATCCTACATTAACATCATTCACGACGACGCAGTCCTCACCTCCTGTTTCTCACCCCTTATCCACCTAGATTGTACATTATAAATAAAAAATAATAATAATAACTTAGTTTATGGAAACATAAGCTAATAGAATAAGTAATATATATTTTTAGTACAGGGGGACTCTGGCTTCTTTAGAAGGTACAGTTAACTATAATTACCATCATTATTTTATTTTGGATATTTTAAATGAACTGATAAAATTATGTTGATATTGTATAGTTAAGGATTTAATTCCCACATATCACATGTGGTTATATACAGGGTGGGTTATAATTGTGTTTAGCTTTGACTGACCCAAAAACACCAGACACGTCAAAATCCCCTATTAACTATTAACATGTATATCACCGACATTTCTACCCAGTGTCCTATGCAAGGGTTCCTTGTTTTTATTATATCACTTTTACCCCATCTTTATCGAGAGCACTTTGTACTCTATATCCTTGACCTTTATTTGTGTTTCTACAATATGTTTGTTTAGCTACGATTCCCCTTTTTCTCTTGATACTACTTTAGATGTATCTTCCAAAATAATGTATTTATAAATGGAGAAAAAAAGCTACATTTTGTATAATTTTAGTATGATAATTGACTAAATTAGCTGAATTGACCAAAATAACCCAAATATATTAATATACACTATAGTTCAAAAACTGTAACATATTCGTAAAGGGCTTTTCTACTGATAAATTACTCTTTTAAACTTAAACTTAGATTATCGAACACAACGTACCATTTAAACACAGGAGTGATGGGCAGGGCCGGCCTTAGGCGCCCTGTGTGGACTACTCCTCTGGCGCTGTCATAAATCAACTCACCCTCTCCCCGGTTCCAGCGTCGGCAGGTCTCGGCGTCGGGTTTCCTCTCAGCCTCTGCTCGCTGACACAGACACGAGCAGAGGCTGCGTGCAGGCACGCCCCCTCCACTGCCGGCAGAGAGCAGCAGGGAGGAGGACGCGGTCCCAGGTTGCTATGGATACGCGTCCACTCCCTGCTACTGCTGATAGACGCCGGCAACGTAGGAGTTGTGTACGCGTTGCCATGGCAACGCGTCTCTCAGTATGACGTCATTTTGGCGCCAAATTCAAATTATAAAAGCCCCTTCCACTGAGAGATCATTGCTCAAGTATCAAGCTATTACTGCCTCTGTACCTAAGCGGTCCTGATTGATTCTACTAGTGTACCAGATCCTTCCTTCTGATTTTTGACCTACGTTCCTTGCTGCCTGCCTCGACCATTGCGTGTGACCTGACCTTGTTTTTGGATTATAGTTTTTGTACCTCGCCACGGACTTTGTGGTTGCCATCTGCTATTAGGAACCATCTACCTTTTCGGCTCACGGGTCAGCCGTGATAGGCGCCCCCCTATCCCACAAAAAGAAAGGAAAAAAATCTTGCAACAAACAACTAGTTTTAATTGAAGGTTATTTATGTGCAAGTGCAAACAAGTACAATAATATATAACTTGAAACACTGGTAACAATAATATACATTAAATATAAGGAAAAAGACAGCTAATCTTTGTAACAAAATTTTTTTTTTTAAATATTGAAAAAATTGGACCCCAGAAAGCATTTCCTTGGGCCCCGCTCCACGCTCCCTGGCATGCAATCACTCCCTCCGCTCCCACACCAAAACAAAATATTTGCCACACTGACTACAGATTAGGGGAAGACTGTGAGTCAGTGCAGTCTTCCCTCTTTCTGACCCTACCGTGACTTTGAGTGGTCCTCCCCCCACAATCATCCCCAGAGTCCCCTCATTCGCTAAGCCATACCTCTCTTTTCTGTCCTCGCTGTGAATTATAGATCAAACAAACAACACATGTAAAGAGCACTTGCATCACCTGAATAAGACATACAAATCCTATATTTGCAGGTATACATAAATAATGTATGAAAACAGGGCCGGCCCGACAATGGAGCCGAAGGGGTCAACTGCTCCAGGCGGCACTTTTGAAGAGGCGGCACTTTGCCGCCCCAAGCCCTTTTTTTTTTTTTTTAAAGCGGAAGAGAGAGAGAGGGGCGCCGAGTGGTTTTCGCTTACCACTCTGCGAGCCCTCTAGCTCGGTCTCGGTGCCGGCTTGTAATGCTGGGCGCCGGAAGATGACGTAATTTCCGGCGCTTAGCATTACAAGCCGGCACCGAGACAGAGCAGGGAAACTCTCCGCAGGACTGCTGAAAGGTAAGTACAAGGGGGGGGGGTAAGGGTAGATAATGGGGGGGCGGCAGGGACGGAGGGAGAGGAAGGGTAGATAATGGGGGGGCGGCAGAGGAAGGGTAGATAAGGGAGGGGGGCGGCATTTTAAACTTCGCCCCAGGCGGCATTTTGTCTTGGGCCGGTCCTGTATGGAAACATGGCATAGCAGGTATAGATCAAAAGAATAACACACAAACCCAGTTTTGCTGTTATAGATCAATTGGAAATCACATATAAACTTGGCATTAAAGGTATAGATAAAAAAATCCTAAATTACAGGCATAGGTCACAGGTTGTACACCCCAAAGGCCAGCACTGGCGTCCACATAGAACTTGACAAGCACCCAGATTACACACAAATTACAGCCCAGCCTGAGCCAACTTTGTCCCCAAACAGCCCAGCCTAAAACATCTTTGTCCGCAAACAGCCCACCCTTTGTCATCTTTGTCCCATAAACACCCTGCATGTGCATTTGCCTTTCCCCAATTACTTAACCATCCATGATACACACAAACACTTATACAGTCACTCACTCTTTCATTCACACAATCATTCCTTCTCTTACTCATTCACACCAATCATTTATACATATTCATTAATGGATTCTCACATATCATTCAATTCACCCACACATTAATTCATTCTCTCACCCATTCTCACTCTATTTATTTCAATATTCTTACTATCCACTTTCTCACTATCTATTCCCCCTTTCTCACTATCTATTCCCCCTCTCCCCACTTCTCACTATCTACCCCCTCTCCCAACTTCTCACTATCTACCCCCACCTTTGTAGTTCACTTACCTTGATGAAGTGTTGTGGTGGGAGTGCAAGGCCTCTGTCTTGCTCCTCTGCCGCGGCTTTACTGCTGAGTGCCGGGATTTTATGTCACATTCTGGTGCTCAGCATGAAGCACTGGCACCAAGACAGAGGTCTCGTGCTCCCACCACTGCAGTCAGAGCAGCGACGAGGAGGGTGACTGTAGGGAACGGAGGAGATAGAGGGGTGCCGAGTTGTTGCTGAAAGCTTTTTCAAGAGCGACCACTCGGCGCTCCTCTCTCGCCTCTGCTGCCTGGGTACATCCGCCTCAGCAAGGCCCTGGCCCTGGTAATAGGGCAGTGCCTGGCACCTAGAGTGACCACATTTTCAGGGACAAACTATGAAGCGCATGAGATCACACACACATGTATTAGACATGCATTTTAAACTACATAATATGTACTTATCTCTTAAGTAAAGACTGATTGAAATATGATTTCAAAATAATATGCATGATTAAAGGAATGAATGAGTATATAAATGAGTGAATAAATGTTTGTGAATGAGTGTGTGTTTGTGATAACATGGATGTGTAAGTTTTTTTGGGGGATAGCATGACATAGGGAGCCTGTAATTACACTCCTATCATACCAAGGTTCTAGCATGAACTGGCTGCCTGGGCATGATAGAAGTGTGATTGCTGTTAGATAGATATATGTATGTATTTGATATATATATATATATATATATATATATATATATATATATATATATATATATATATATATATATATATAATTGTTAACAGCAATCACACTCCTGTCATGCCCAGGCAACCAGTATATGCTAGAACCTGGGCATGATAGGAGTATGATTGCTCGGCGCCCATCTCTCTCCTCCACGTCAATTTTTTTTAAAAAGACAGCGTTTTAATAAGGCTGCATGGAACCCGGGCAATCCAGGACATGTGGTCACCTAGTGGCAGCCATGCTGCCATGGCGCCCTGTGCAGCCGCACAGCTCGCACCCCCCCCAAAGGCCGGCCCAGGTCTAATAGGAGCCCAGGTGCAGGGGATACGAGGGGCTCTGTCTACCCCACGATGCATGACGGATTGGGGTTGTTACAGACAGGTGCAGGAAATAAACCACAGACAGAAGATGCTGATAAGAGTTGTATTGCAAATGATGGTACAACAACATAAAATTATAGAAAGTCTCTTGGCAGGAAGCCCTCTGGATGGGGCACACACGGCAGGAAGCCCTCTGGATGGGGCACACACGGCAAGAAGGCCTCTGGATGGGGCACACATACACAACAGGTAAGCCCACTTGCAGGGCACACGGCAGATAGCCCACTTGCAGGGTACTCAGCTTGGGAGTCCACTTGTGGGGTGCTGGCCGCAACGCAGGAACCGATCAGGAACCAAAGCAGGAACCGATCAGGAACCAAAGCAGGAACCGATCAGGAACCGATCAGGAACCAAAGCAGGAACCGATCAGGAACCAAACAGGCAGTCCTAAAACGTCAATGTCAATGCCCAGACTGAAGGGCAGGTTTATAAAGGCTGTGATAACCAGGAAACAAGGTGCACCTGGACATGGCAATCAGGTCTGAGTGCAGCTGGACTTGATAATCACTCTGAGTGTTTTACAGTGACAAGGGCAGCCACTACTGGCTGGAAGCGGGAAACGAGCAGCACCGAGTGAAGATAATTCCTAACAGCAAACAGTGGACGTTACAGCGCCTCTGTATGCCTATGACGATATGCCATTAAAAACATTACAACATTAACAATGTCTGCACTGTATTTCTGATCCATTTTTTGTTATTTTATTGAGCAAAAACAAGGCACTTCCTATGTCACCCCAAATTTTCGAATGTTAGTGTAAAAGTGTTATATAAGTACAGCTCACCTGGTATAATCAGGAGGGTTTAAAAAGCCCAGCTTGGTGCAATTCAGTCCTCATCTTATTTCCAGCAGCTCTCTTGCCCAGTGATGGTAAGTAATTTTCACATTAATGGTGCTTAGATTGGCCTCA
Organism: Sceloporus occidentalis; assembly: GCA_023333645.1. Taxonomy (NCBI): domain Eukaryota; kingdom Metazoa; phylum Chordata; class Lepidosauria; order Squamata; family Phrynosomatidae; genus Sceloporus; species Sceloporus occidentalis. Next base: position 586,807 of record JALMGF010000163.1, on the reverse strand, counting down.
GAGATTTTATGCAAAGAATTTACCCCTTTGTTGTCCCTATTTCTAGATAAGCTATGGGGCCACAGACTCTATATTAAGTGACCGAAGGCAATATCCTTACTTTTACCGAACCGTTCAAGGGGATGAGATCCAGTATACTGCAGTTTTGAAGTTATTGAAATATCTCGGATGTAACTGGGTTGGAATTATTACTACTGGAGATGACAGTGGAGAAAGGACATTGCAGTATCTGACAAGAGAGACCCCTAAATACGGCATCTGCATAGAGTTCTCCATTTACATTACGAAAGAAGGAAAATTTACTGACTACGTTAACATTATTCGGAAATCTACAACTGAGATTATCATCATTTGTGGTTCATTTAGTGCAAAATATATGACAGTCCTCAAGAAAGCATCAGCTATAGTTGTTAATAAAACACTCATCCTTCCTGCTTCATGGTCACATGAGCGTGAGGTTATATATATTGCACCCACATTGTATAACTGCAGTTTGTTATTGACATCACCCCATAGATACATCCCTGAAATGCAGACTTTTGTTGAGAGTGTTAACCCATCAAATCATGCAAATGACCCATTACTCGAAGACATTTGGATACGCTTCTTTAAATGCTTGTCAAAAAACCCATATAAAAATAGATTTTTTACATCAGCATTCCTTCATGTTAAACTTCATAACTGTACTGGGGATGACAAAACTTTACTATGCCCTAATTTTATGCTTACAGGAGCGCCTTATTTTGTATATACTGCAGTATATGCCATGGCCTGGGCATTGAACAGTATTGATATCTCCACAATTAAGGATTCAACGAGAAAACCATTAAGCAGATACAGCTACAAAGTGAAGGTGAATATGTATCATGAATGCTATTATAAGAAATATAGGGGCATCAGTCATTATTAAACATTCTCCACCCCACCTACCAACGTGAGGCACAATTTTAGTCACTACCAAGGACTCGCAAAGGGGTCATGTTCTGGTGCTTTGGTGGGATCAAATGGGAAGATTGCTTATAAGCTATTTCAAGGAGAATAAAACCACTAGTAGTGCCACCGCTACTGCAAGCGCTGCCATCACTGGAATATTCCTGCTTCCGAGTAAAGATGGACAGGCAGTGTCAGATGAGAGCAGCAGATCTTTGTTTAGGTCGCAAAAAAAGTAAGAAGAGGAAAGGGCAACCCTTGCAGCAGGAGGGGGTCTTACTCTGCCTAGTGAAAAAGGATATTGTCATCGACAATGACAATGATCTGAATTTAAGTAATGAGCCAGAGGATGAGGAGTCAGGCAACACATCTTCCAGAAACTTCTTTGTCAGCTTTCATCCACTCTGCAGCAGCAAGATAGCTATAACACTGATTCCCCAGCATGCAATGGCACCAGTACCATCACCACCATTCTTTAACCTCTGCTTTTCCAATGCGTCTGGTTCTCAATAATGGAAAATAGTTGGCCACGTCTAGTCTAGAGAGAAAATTTAAAATCAGTCTGCTGTATCTTAAAATATATTAAATCTAGCAAGAGTTTTACATAAACCAAAATGCTTTGCTGTAAATTCATACTGTCTGTAAGAGGTATAAAGGAATCATCTTTTACTGCGATTTTTCCTATTCTCACTGGATTGTTAGTTGGAAAATACTCGTATAACAAACATTTTTGAATTAGAAGATTGAAGGGGAGGGAAAGTATCCAGATCAAATATTTGTATTTGATTTACCTGGGATCTGTAATGATAACTGTTTGTTCTTTTTTTTAAGCTTAATACCTACCTTAAGAACGTTCATTACAAAGACAGCACAGGCAGCGACATTTTTTTTAACGACAAGGGAGAACTTCCAGGAAATTATGATATTATTAATCAGATACTACTACTTGATAGAGAACAAAAAGAGAAAATCCTAAACCGGGTGGGCACGTTTAATTAGCTTCTTCCCGATAACCAGCAAATGCATATTGAGATCCGGAACATAATTTGGAAACATGACACGGTGAGTTATATATGACATCATGTATCATATAAAGCTTCTGTTTAAAAATATATTAATCTCTAATTTCCTCAGACACCCCTTCCCCCCCTATATACACTATATACATTGACTTATGCTCAATTTTTGCTAAATGAATATTGTTCTCTTTCATACTGGTCTTCTATCAAACTTAAGCTTGAAACTTGCTTTTACATAGTAGAGTAATATATTTTGTTATTACATAAATTTTATAAGTTTGTTGAATTTTGCACACCAGCAACATTGATTCTTCAGTCTATGAACTATGAGTTCTTTCTTTAGATGCCTCGATTGAGGTGCACGGAAATGTGTCATCCAGGATTCAGAAAAGCACTAAGGGAAGGATATCACATCTGCTGCTATGACTGTATCCCATGTTCAGAAGGAGAATTTTCCTATGTATCAGGTAAGCCATTATACCACAAAGAGGCCTTCATTACAATATTAATAAATTTACAATTTCACAAACAGGGAATATAAAGCAGATACAATGTTTGAGCTGCAAATAAAATTCTTGTGTTAATTTGGTGTCGCAGTTCAAACCATAGGAACTACCAGAAGAACTATACGTCTCTGACATAGAATTTGACTGCGCACAGACACGTTCTCGTCTCAGTATAGAGAATCCAAGTGAATCCTCATTGTTTTAAGATACATCTATGATGATTCACCCCTTCACGCTGGGAATATTATATCAGGTGTAATATCCTGTTCAACCTCTCGAGACCCCCCCTTCTGAGTGTAGAACCTGTTGGTGATCTTCTAGTACTGACCCAGCTCGACTGCGTCTTATTGTGTCCTGTCTAGGGACTTTCAGCCATGTGCCCTGCCTGGGAGTTTCCAGCCGTGGGCCACGCCTGAGTGCTTCCTGCCGTGTGCCTTGTCTGTGGGCTTCCTGCCGTGTGCCCTGTCTGTCGGCCCCTGCCAGTGTGGCCACAGCTTCCTAACTAGAAAATTCCCAAACCGTATTTCCTGTTTGAGGTCTGTGTCACTGTAAAAGGCCCATGTCCCTATCCTGTCAAGGTGCCTTGATAAGGTCCAAGTCCTCATTTTTTATCCAAAGTCTGTATCCTGCCTGTACATTATCCTGTTCGTGCATGCCAGTCCTGTTTGTATTTACCCATCCAACCTGCACATTCCAATACAGACTTCATTCCATATATCCAGATATCTCTTGTCTGTCCCTACCCGACAAACATCATGCATCATAGGGTACCCTTCTATAAAAACAATCTGGCATTCTAAACACACTTATTGTGTTATTTTTTTCACTTTGTGCACTTCCTTTAAAGATCACGACAATATTCTTCTTCCATAATATCATGATGCAGGAGTTAGCTTTTAGATAAACTTTTTCCACGTCATTCTGTCAGAGACTGGGTCCATACAGACAACTGTAATGACCCAGAGCGCCCAAAGATTGTGTGCAGGAGTTATTGTGCAGTAGCGGAGCTGCACAGGGCCTGATGCAAGTTGACTGCACTCACATGGGTGGGCATCTAGGGTTGTGCAGCCACATACCAGCACCCTGACATAGCAGCTGATGATGACAGAACAGAGCAGAACTCAGAGATATCCTGCAGACACCCTGGAGCAGGCATGAACAAAGCACTGGAATCATGTGCAGGATGCTGCAGGCTGGGAGTATGGAAGCTAAGCAGTGTATCAACAGAAACATAGCAAGCAAGGAGGACAGAGCAAGGAACAGGGAGACCGAGCAAGGAGCATAACCAGACAAGGCATACATGATACAGGGCACAACAAAGGACAGGGAACAAGACCAGGAAAACAGGGAAGGAGTGAGGAGCCAGAATCCTCGGACGCTTCTCCTTTAAGCAAGGATAGGACATCTTAACTGGGACATGGGGAGAGGAGAGAGGAACCAAAATCCTCAGATGATTCAGGGAAAGGAGGGCAAAGTTACATAAGAGACAGACAAGCATATATACAGGAACTAGCCTAGGACTACGGATAACAATTGAAGATTCCGTCACATCTTATGACCATAGTATACTTAGCCCACCACTACGCCAAAGGACTCCAATGATAGTGGGTCCTAATGCTAAACCCTGCTTACTGAATCACTAATAAGCTGAAACCAAACATTGAATCTAAACACAAAACCAAGGACATACCTTTAGACTGCAGACTGAGACAAACAGAACAAACGGGTGGGACATACTTTATAAAGGAAACAGAGCTGAAGCAAAGAGCAAGACTGGAATCAAGGAATCAGAGGTTCAGGACAGAACATACAGAAAGCCAGGAACGGAGTACAGCAAAACATGGGAACGAGGTAAGGCAGGGAAAAACAGAGAAATGCAGCTCCGCAGCCTGGATGGACCCTGACACATTCTTATTTTTATTTTTTGGCTTATGTTCATAATATAGGAGGTCCTTAGAGGTCACACTATTGGGCGGCACATGAGGTTTTATTGGGTTAGATTTTCACATTTTTCTATTCATTCAATATTTGTAGACTGGATACATACAGAAAATATATTTTGATTATTTGTAGTTATTTATTTTTATGAAGATTCACATAATTTATCAACATAATTGTAGGTTGCACATTTTGCTTGAAAACATATAAATATGCATATCCCTTTCTTTCACAGAAGGCCTGCTATTTGCATTTTAAACGTGCCTCTATTTAAAAAAAACAACATTTGACTTTTTTTTTTTATATTAACGAAAAGTAAATACAAAAAATCATATAATTTTAAAATGGTTTGCAATGTAACTGTATTTGAGATTCAGTATTGATAATGCCATTCATATTATTTTTTTGATAGACAGTGAAGACTGCTTCAAGTGCCCTGACAATGAATGGCCTGACCAATGGAAAACGAAGTGTATTCCAAAAATTCTGGAGTTTCTATCCTATGAAACAGATGTTTTAGCTTTAGTTTTTTGTGTTACTTCTTTATTCTCAGTTCTAATTACTACTGTAATATTTGTCATATTTTTCTCATTTCGAGACACCCCCATTGTTAAAGCAAATAATCGGAATCTTAGCTTTGTCCTCTTGGTCTCCCTCAAACTGAGCTTCCTCTGTGTGTTTTTGTTCATTGGTCGCCCGTTGGATATAACCTGCATGATACGTCATATTTCCTTTGGAATGGCCTTTTCTGCAGCTCTGTCTTGTGTGTTGGCCAAGACCATCATGGTTTGTATCGCCTTCAAAGCCACAAAGCCTGGCAGCACCTGGAGAAATTGGGTGGGACTGAAGCTGTCCAATGCCGTTGTCTTGGTTGGCTCCTCTGGTCAGGTTCTGATCAGTGTCATTTGGTTGTTACTCTCTCCCCCGTTTCAGGAATTAGACATGCACACATTTACTGGGAAAATCATTGTTCAATGTAATGAAGGCTCTGTCCTGGCCTTTTTCTGTATGTTGGGTTACATGGGGCTTCTGGCAGCTGTGAGTTTTGTTCTAGCTTTCATGGTACGGACATTGCCAGACAACTTTAATGAAGCCAAACACATTACATTCAGCATGCTGGTGTTCTGCAGTGTGTGGGTCTGTGCTATACCGGCCTATCTGAGCAGCAAGGGCAAAAACATGGTGGCTGTAGAGATATTTGCTACCTTGACATCAAGCCTTGGAATTGTAAGCTGTATATATCTCCCAAAATGTTATGTTATTGTGTTTAAAGCTGATCTTAACACTAGACGACATATTTTAGGTAAAACGTTTTCATAATATCAACTGTTATACAGGGTAGTTAGTCTGGCCTTCTTAGACAGCTTCAAAATCACAATAAGTGTTCCAGAGTGTTCTAAAAAATCTTCCCAGGAATTGTATAACTGAGACTCTGAGTGCAAACCAAGAATTGTTGTTCAGAAACTCTTTGCTGTGTTTTATTGTGTTGTCTCCACTTCACATTTTTAACGTTTTGATGTGCACCTCCATATGTTAATAAAATTATCAGTTTATTTATAAGCATATCCTACACGATGTGTATTTAACACTTTACACATGAAATCCACGCACATTGTGTTAAAGACCCAAGGGTTGGAGGTAAGTGGTAATCCCAAGACTCATTGTTATATACATGTATGAAGGTAGTGGGGAACATGCTGACCTCTAGACAAACTGTTACACACACCCCTTAAAATCCGAAACCCACCAATAAAACTTCTTGGATCTAAACAGGCCACAGCTTTATTAAACAGAAAGTATGCGCTGAGTTAGCCTATAACTTTAATATTCACAACCTTTTATAAACAACCAAATAAATTCATAAATAATAAAAAACAAATATAAACAAAACACATTCCAAGTAATGCAAACTTGCCTAACACAGTACAAAGCTAGCATCGTTCTCTTATAGACTTGGACGCCAGGGGGCTCTTTGTCTTCGTGTTCGTCTTCGGCAAAAAAAAATCTTCGTATTCCGCGAATATTCGTCCGTTCCTGTCTTCTCTTCGGGCGAATATTCGTGGACGTTCTTCGTGCCCATTTTTTCTTCGTTTTTTTCTGGTTAAGGGGTTAATACGGGGTTAACGCGTACCGCAGCAGCTCTGGTGCCATGAGTTTAATTGTCCGTATGAGCAACTCTATTGGTCGCCAGCAGGGGGCCTCCTGCTGGCGACCAATGAGCACACTACCATATATAGCTAATATATTCTCGGGCAGAATATTATGCTACTCAATGTATCTTACCAATAGAGGGCAGAATTCTGTCTGAAGATATATTAGCCATATGTGGTAGTGTGCTCATTTTCATTTATTAATTATTTAAATAAAATATATTCCCATGATCTGCTGGTCTCCCCGCTGCAACAGTTAAATGTCCGTACTGGCGACTTTATTGGTCGCTGGCACGGAGTTTTAACTGTTGCAGCAGGGTCCCAGGTTTTTTTTTTCGTTTTTTTTCTGCATAGCAACCAGTGGTAAGGGGTCGTGTGAGTGAGCCTATTGGTCGCTTGCACGGCACTTTAACCTACGGATTTCTGCTCCCGGTATCCAACGCAGCATCGCAGGGGTTAATGGGAGCGGAAATCAGGAGTTAAAAAGTCCGTGCGAGTGAGACTATTGGTTACCTGCAGGGTAGACCCTGCAGGTGACCAATAGGCTCACTCGCACTGCCCTGTAACCCCTGACGGCGAACCTGCGGATTTCTGCTTCCGTCAACTCCTGTGATGCCGTGAAGGTAAGGTAGGCTAAATGGGGAAGGGACCGGGGGGATTAGTAGATGAAGACAATCATGAAGATCCTTCGTGGTTTTGCGTCTTCGCCTACGTTTTACTGGCACTGTATTCTCTTCTACGTTTCTTCGGAACGAACAAAAAAACGGACTCTTCGTGGTCGTTTTCATGTTTGCCCGAAGACGAATGCACAAGTCTACTCTCTAATACCGGTTACCACCACACAAGTAGAAGGCACTCACCTCCCCCTTGGCCAATAATACTGACAGCTCTCTCATCTGCCCCCAATCATGCTAACCCCCAGCTGTCCTCAAGCTCGGTGGGCACGTCGAAGGTCATTGAGCACACCATACCAGATGTCAGGGGGGATTGAGCCCAACTTGCCTTCCTTCAGAGCAGCACAATACCCATAACTTACAACTACTTTTTTAGCAGCAACTACACTCCATTCGCCATCAACCCCGCTTTTTGACCCATCAAATCAGCAGGGTCCCCCAGACACCAAAGCCATGGCCTGTTCCACCGCTTCCTGCAACGCCAAGTAAAAAAGGTCCAGTCCAATATCATTCAAATGCACACCATCACTACGGAAAAGGTTGGCCGCATCCCTTTTTAAAAACTGTATGCCACACTGCCACTCCACCAATCTCTGAAACAAACTTAGAAATCTACCTATTCAACTTCACCTTCAACCGCTTCAATGCCTGCTGAGTATGAGCCTGCTGGCAATAACCTCGGACCCAATCCGCACACCAGGAAATAACACCGAAAAACGGGACAAATCTCTTTTAATCTTATCACCCAAGGACCGAACAGGGATCACCCCTATATCGTTCCCTCTAAATGCACAACCAAAACTCTCTTGGAAACCAACAAGAAGCTGCACCCAACACATCCCATGAACCACTGAACGTCGGCCGCCAATGATGAAAAACCCAGCCCCTCACCATCCTGCCTCAACGCCGCCCGTTTCTCCGCCCAGAAAATAAAGGAATAGACCACGAGCCACACAGGAGGTAAAGCAGGACCTGAAACACATAAACAGCTTCTCGCCGAACATATGACCAAATATATGCCAGTGCCCGATAAGCCCCACAGATGCACCTGACAAGCCAATCCTAGCCGTCTCCGTTGCCACGCCAATCCGAAACGAATGCCCCCATACTCCCTGAACGGGAGCCCCAACACCTCTAAAGAATTTTTAAATACCCCAACAAACTGAAAAGGGGACAAAAACTGCCCATCCAGATGCACCATTAACTGACCCACCAACCCCGGGGCGTTCGACACAAAACTCCCTGAAGGAAATTCCTGAGATTCAGTAATATTTCTGTCCCTCAGAGTTTTTTAAAAGCTTTTTAATATACCTTGGTATGTACGTTACAACGAAGAAAAATATTTATTGCATTTAAATAATTATATCATCCAAGCATTTTGTCATGTCCCTGAGGCACTTCACTGAATTTATACTTTGAAAATAATTATTAAAATGTGCAAAGCACAAAAGTATTTATTTGCATTTCTTTCTTGTGAAAAATAATTTTAAAAAATAATTTTAAAAATAAATGCAGGATATTTTATAAAAAAAACAGGCTATAAAGTTATGTGCCTCAGTCTACACTCAACCCCATCACACAATCGATTCTCTGCCCATAATAATTGAAACTTAACCCATATGTGACATCATTGACAGGAAGTGACATCATTCAGCTGTCTTCTACAGTGTGGTTCAGAAGAAAGTAAGCAATATCATACTTTTATTAATATATTTGATGCATATTATAGCCAGGGAGGGTAGTGTCAAGCTTAACCACATAGAATTAAGATGAAAAATTATCACTTTTAAAATATATATTTTAACCAATATTTTAACTACATAAAATATAGTTACGGTATTTCATTGCTGCCATGTAGCCTTACACCTCATGAGGACCTCATGACCCCGTCACACTCAACCCCATCATTTTCGGTTATAAACTTGTGACAGGGTTGAGTTATTAACCACATTTATAAATAATTACATTTAGAACAATCACTTTGCATAAAGTGAGGATGCAGAAATGTTCCTGCAGGACCCCATGAAAAACTTGCACAGAAATCAGAGAACCTTGGGAATATCTCTTATCCTCTGTTTTGCCATCTTAGACCTTTTGGGTTGTACATGTTTCCATGTCTGACCACAAACCACCACAAACAACCACACTCCCATTCAAAAAACGTCCACTCGTCCCATACTTTACCATACCGCCCCCACATGGCCCTGGATACCAAGTTACAAATCCATCACGTCACTTGCCCAGCCCAAGGGCCCAGACGTCCGCCGGACACGGGGTCCCTGTCGTATTCGCATAAGGTGCCGTAGCTCGAAACTCTGCCCACTGGAAGTGAGAGAGCGCATCAGCCATTAAATTCTTGACACCTGGAATCTGCATTGCCCTACAGGTCACATTTCAACCCAAAAAATCCAACACCTGAGGGGAAGAGGCCCTCACACCATTGATATTCTGCACCACTGTTATCACAGTGAAAGATTCCCCTCCTGTCCTTCAGAAACTCCCCCCAGAGCCACCACTGTGGGAAGCAGCTTGAGAAATGCTATATTTCTTGTGAGCCCCACCACTTTGCAAGACTCGGGCCACTGCTCGGCACACCAGGATAGCCCCAAACCCCGCCAACCCAGCCACATCTCTGTACAAATTCAACTAAACATTGGAAACCTCAGGGGCATGCGAATAAGCTCTCCCGTTGTAGGAATCTAAAAAGGTCCCCAACACAGCCAAATTGCTGATGCTAAGCGCCTACTAAAAACTCTACCCATGGGCAGCCCCCTCGCCACTTCCCCCTTCAGATCAGACAACTTATTCGCCATTAACACTGGGGACCTGGGTCACCCTTTATCCCCTCTGTGACCTCCACCCCTCTCAATTTGCATACACCAATCACAGAGCGCTCACGCACACTCCCTGTCCATTCAGCTACGCTAACAAAGACAACCATATCACCAGAACTCAAATCCAACCCTGAAACCAGGGACAGACTGAGACCATCCAGGGCCCCAGGCAAAAAAAATTAATGGAATCGTGTAATAGTGGCCTAACCGGGCCATAATCCCAAGAGCTATGGCCGGAGAACATGGATCTATAGCCAGGGTGCTGAATAAAAGCAGCTTTAGCAATATGTTTATTCACACCATTTTCAGAATGTAGGCCCAGTGATGTACAAAAAACCCAAAAGACAGTATTATCGGAGCTCAAATGTAACCTTGGAACTATAAACCTCGAATAAACAAGAACCATTACTACTGTATTGTAGTGCACAACATCAATCGCCATGCTGATATACCTCATAGGTCTGTCCTAACTGAAATACAATTTTCAATAAAGCTAACTGTTCTCTCTGTAGGCCTTCACCGAAATGTAATAACCATAATCAAGTTTTTTCCATTACAAATGACCATCTTTAAAATGCTGTTGGAAGAAGCAACAGGTAACAGATAAGTATGTATATTTAAGAATCAAATACAGAAGATATAAAAGTAGGTCAATGTGGTTTAACCCCTTCACGACAAAGCCCGTGCATGTACGGGCTGCTGTTAAATACCCTCACCGCGTGATTGGCGGCTTTGCAGCATCCAAGTGAGGCTTCCCGTGGATTATGGGAGGTAAGCCCTCCTCCCCCAAAACGGCCTCCACCGAAATGATCATCAAAGATGGCAGGCGGCTAAAACAGGGCTCAGTAAATGGCTATCCAGACCTTCCTGCAAACTCTCGAGCTCTGCCTTTTTTGTTACATTGAGGGATTAATAAATTACACAGAGGGGCAATAATTGGAATAGCAATTAATATCCCACTTATGAACTAAAACTCCTAAGTTTTAACAGAAACCATTCTTGCTGTGCCAATGCTTGCCTTAATGTCTACATCAAGGCCACCCTACTGGTCGATGATGCTGCCCAGATAGGTTAAAGACTGCTCTTCTTCCAGGCTTCCATTCAATGTTACTGGGTTATTGCTGATGGAGTGTATCTTCAGGGTCACGCTGTCAAATGCATTCTGACAGTTGATAAAGTTGATATACAATAGGGACTTCCACTCCACGGACTGCTTGACTATGATGTGGAGCATTGCTGTCTGATCTGCTCTACCTAAAGCTCATCTCGTAGCTGTGCAATAATGGCGTCCTTCATTCTTTTCAGGAGGACCTGGCTGAACATCTTCCCTGGCACTGAGTATGATTCTAATGTAGCTGGCACAGTTGCCGAGGTCCTCTTTCTTGGGGATCTTGAGGAGGTATCCATTTTTCCAGTCTGACAGAATCTTCTTAAATAGGGGTTACAGTATCTCCACAGCATTTAGGTCTGCTTTCAGGGTCTTTGTTGGAATGTCATCAGGTAGGTGGCCACCTTCCTTTTCTTCATCAGGGTTAGGACTTTCTTGATGTGATCTCTGGTTGGCTTGTTGAAGTTGGTTGAGAGCTTCTCCTTAGCTGGGTCGATGACTGGTGAATTTAGTGGTGTTGGTCCATTCAGGAGTTCCTCAAGGTGCTTCCCCCATCTGTTCATCTATTTCTGTGATGATCTTTCCCTCCTTGTCTTTGACAGGAAGCTCTCATTTAGTAGTGTCATGCAGCTGTTTCATCCTTCCACTGTATGCTGCCTGTTGACTGCTACCTTATTCTTTCTGTCCTTCATCTTTCCCTGCTGTGACCCACTTGGCATGATGATGTAAGTGTATCTTTCTACTAGATGTTGAGGGCACTTTTTTCCTTTTCCCCCGAACAGCTCCAAGTACTGCAAACCTTTTCTTCAGCATCAGTCCAAAGTCTTCTTTGTTTTTTGAGTCCTTCAGAAAGCTGACATCGTGTCTATCCAGTTCATCTTCAACTTCAGCTTTAGTCTGGCCACCACCAGGTGATGGTTTGATGTCATGTCTGCTCCTCTTCTAACTCTAATGTCCTTCAGGGATCTTGTGAACTAATCCAGATATGGTCATTCTGGTCCTCTGTCGAGCTGTTTGTGAGGAAAGATGCTGCCTCCAATGACCAGGTTGTTGAGTGCACCAAAGTCCGCAAATCTCTCTCTGTTCTCACTCTCCTACTGCCAGGGTCCACATAACATCTTGGCATTGAATAAGAATGGTGATATCTTTGTCTGGAAAAATCTCTAGTATTTTCAGAAGTCTGTTGTAAAAAGGTCTTTATTCACTTCTTCACTGTCATTTGTTGGAGCGTAGCACTGAACACTGACGATCCTCTTCTTCATGGTTCTGACAAATTGAATTTGAGGATCCTATGGCTATGCACCTCCCATACAATCAGTGTTCTTTTAGCTTGTATATTATTGGACAACATGAAGCCTACTCCCTGTATATAGTTTTTGTCACCCTCTTCATATCCGGAGTATGGCAGCATCTCTGTCTAGTTTGCATCGATCATGTCCTGCTAATGCCTAGTAGGGTCAAGTTGTTGCTCCTCATCACTGCTGCAACCTGCACCATCTTGCCTGACTCATAAATAGTCCTCACGTTCCATGTGCCGATGTTGATCTTCTTGGTTGAAAGGGACAAATATATATGTATTAGGTCTCTGTAAACATAACCCTATAATGGTATGTTGTGTTTGTGGCAGGTTTTTTATATATACGTTAATTATACAATTCAAAATGTACGATCATGAAACACGTCAGTCTGTGAGAGGATATTTGCTGCTTATTGTTATGTTACCCCTGCAATAAACTGTTACCGGTGTATAGAAAAATTTGGATTTGATTTTTGAGTAATGCTATAAACTTGATTGGCTGTTATGAATCAGAAAACAACATGCTTTACCAACACATCACACTTTGATGGAAAAAAATATATTCAAAGTTTCCTAGAAGAAATATGATCTAAAATAATATTGGTATTTGTGGTGCCCAGAAATTAGGTATCCCAAGTGAAATATGTCTATTTTCTTTGTGCACAATTATTAGAATGTGAGAGGTTTTTATATAAACACAAAGCTTAGAGCCTTATCCTTCATTGTACAAAATGGTCTAGAGATACGAAGTTATTATTGTGGAGCTGATGGTGTCTATATAGCAACTTTGGAGAGTCACCCTTGGAGCAGAAAATCATGATTTTTAAAGAACGGAGCACGATGCTACTGGTTTGCTGGTTAATTTCTATCATTGTCTCCCAAATGTTATTGTTCTTTTTCCTAGCCCTGTGGGTGTCTCCTTGTAGATCTGAAATCCAGAAATCTCCATGTGTTCTTTTAAAGAGAACGTATACATTTGAATACGAGTATTTCCAGGAAGGGGATATCATTATTGGAGGAATATTCACAGTTAACACCTGGATAACAAACTGGTATACTGACGTCAATATGCATATAAATCAAGCGTGTTCGCAGTGAGTAGATTCTAGAACTGTGCTACATGATACTTAATTGCCTAACAGTATAGCCGAAGAAATGTTTAATCAGGTTTAATATTATTAGCGCCAAATGTCCTCTTACATTTTTGTTTTACAATAAAACACGATGTGGGGTAATTTATGACTGCGTGGCGGGCTGAAATTTCTGTCTAACCGGTATGCTAACCTGCTAAACCTGCCAGATTTCTGCTCCAGTAGCCACAGCGCAGCCCTTCAAGTTATTTAAAGCAAAAAAGCACAATACGGTCGACTGCCCTTGTTTTATGCGCTTGATGGCGATGAGATAAATGTATGTGGCATTGGGATTATGTTTTGTTTACGCACCAGTCTTGTTTGGATGTGAAGGAAATATTAAATCTTAAAATGTAATATATTTAAAAAAAAAATTAAAGTCCTTTCAAATTATCCAGAAAAAAAATCAGCAACTGATTTTTAAAGCAGATGATGAACTATTGGAAGGGGGATCTTTATCTTCAGAAGAGGAAGCAAAGGGGGGGAAATGACAAGATTTTAAAAAAGTAAATAAGGAAGGTACCAAAAAACCAATAGGTATTTGTGAGTTTGGGAATATTAAAAATTATCACATTCATCCCAAAAAAAAACACACATAGGTGACGGCGCCCTTCACACCAAGTGAGTGTGAAAAATAAATATATTGATATATATAATACCAACAGAATCTTATTCAAAAGGGGTCCAAGTGATGTATCCGGCAGAAACATGTAAAGGAAGATAACAATAAAATAGTATAATATGTCAAACAAATATAAAGAAATGGTGAAGGAAAGATGGACCCTTACGTTTGGTGGGGCTTTTCAAAAAGCCCAAATCATAGCGTATGTGAGTGAGATGGATGGTTTTTCCTCTCCCTGTTTAACCTCTCCTCTCTAGAAATATAACATAAAAACCTCCTGTGATGCTTTGACTTTTCCTCCTCAAGCACCCAATCTGATTTTATGCCAATTTCAGTTAAGTTTATATTATTTTTTTCAATATATGTATAGGCACACCACTAGGGTTATGTAACACGGGGCTTGTATTTTCACAGTATTAGCTATGAATATTATACACACCTCCTGGCTTTTATGTTCACCGTTGATGAGATTAACAAGAACCCAGATATTTTACCCAACGTTACTGTGGGATATTATGTATATGATTCCTGTGGATATGTGAATAAAGCTATAAAAGACGTCATACAGATAATATCTGGACGGAGTGTAGTAGCACCTAATTATTCCTGCAAGAAACATGGCCAACTGGTGGGTTTTATTGGAGACATTGCTTCACATACAACCATGGCTGTGGCACAAATGTTGAATCTTTACGGCTACCCTCAGGTAAGTTACATTGTACAATTTCCATTAAATTTGGACTGACCAAAAAACGCCAGATACGTTAGAATCAACTTTAATGATCACTTATATCACCAGCATTTCTACCCCACTGCAGGGTTCCTTGTTTATATCATATATCTTCTTTACCGAGGGTACTTTGTACCCCTAAACCTACAGCTTTATTTGTGTTTCTACAATATGTTTTTTAGCTATGATTACCATTTTTGTTTTTTACTGAACCAAAAAAAATATTTTTTTCAAGGATAGGGCTTACTTTTAATACCATGTTTATTATTATTATTATTATCCTTTATTTATATAGCGCCAACAGTTTACGCAGCGCTTAATACAATACATAAATTCAAGGGATATGACAAGACAAGAATTGACAGACTAAGACAAACCGATACATTTGGTGCAGAGAGCCCTGCTCGCAAGCTTACAATCTAGAGATCTTAAATGTATAGTCCAACATTTTCTGTGAATAATATAGTAAAATATGATGAAAAAAAGCAACACATCATTTTTATATGGTACTTGTAACTAAAGTAGCTGAATTGAACAAAATACCTCAAAATATTTTTAAATCAGTTTTTTGAAAATATCTTTGGAAATACCTAATATGTAAGAATTCCTATATCTTTGTAGTAATTATTGGGCAAATATATCAGTCTATAGTCTTACATTATTTATACAGTTTGTAACGGTAATCACAAACAAATAAAACAATAAATTACCCAAACGTACATATTTCTGGAAGGCAGACAACCTGTGGTATTAGGGAACCAAATTAGCCATTATTATCTTTTGTAGTTTTTTTTCCCAAAAAATGATTTCACATTGGTCAACATTTTTGCACGGGTTATGTACAAAAATCACTTGAATGAAGTAGCGTCCAGTTTCGGTACCTCTTTTACAAATAAAACAAGAGACACTTCTTTATTTCAAAAATTTTATTAAACGTCAGACATGGAATTATTTGTCCGCGGTGCGGACTTAAAATAACTTCAGCACCGCGGCACTCAACCTTTATTAATATGTTACAAAGTGTCAAATATTATAAACACAACAAATTTTGACACAATATATATATCAATAATTTATTGTCAAAATGAAAGCAAACATAACCAATTTTAACCATTTAATAACCACTTAATAACCAAATTAATAACCAAATAAGTAACCTGCTGGTATGGGCGCGACCACCTGTATCCCTGCTGGAACTGCCGGCGTCCCCTAGCGCGGCAGTCACATGACCCTATGATTCACAGGGGCGCCTGCCCCTGGAGTGTCCTGCACTTACACCTCTGTGCACCACAAGTAACGGCACCTAGAGGGTTAACTGCTGCACCGTACCAGCTTAAAAACCAGAGTACCGGGCAAAATGCCACAATTCTCTTTAAAATGATTGCCCCTATAGGCCACGACCCTTCCTTATATACCCCCAGGGAGGGTAATTCCCCTCTCCCCTCTGGCCCTGCATGTGCTACTAATACTTAACGCTTTCAGTGCCAACATTTCTGCTTAGTCATGCCTTAACCCCTTAAACAGGCTTGACCATGGGTACCTTGTCCGCACTACATTCATGTGGCCCCTCTGTCCAATTCTTTCCCTCCGGGGCTGTTCTAGAATGTATTCAGTATGAAGCAGGTGAATGACAGCAGGGATAGGCACGCCACTTTATTTAACATTTAATTATTTTTTACTTTTGATGGCATGGTAGCAGACAACCACAGGTAAGTACATATATTTTTTTCCTTTAGAATACCAAGGGATAGATAGTAATTTTCACAGTAATGGTGCTTAGATTGACCTCAATCCACCACCACCTTGGAGATTAAGAGTTGGTGGGTCTGGGTAGAGATTATTTTTCCCACAGGACACGGATGGATGCGTGGGGAGAGGTATGGGATGGGGTGCATACCTCCAATAAGCAATATTTCTATATCATATATCCCATTCTGCACCTCCAAGCAATGTCAATGGGGGGCAATTATTCCCCACATGGAAGAGTTATGTGAAATTTAACAGCTAGTTGGATGATTTAACATAGCAGCAGGGACATCATGCCTGACCACCCATCTTTTATAGATTTAATCAGGGCCGGACTGGCCCACCGGGATACCGGGATACGCCGATCGGTGCGTGGGGCGGGCGGCTGACAGACCAACATTCAAAACAGCCGCTGAGCGGCTGCAAGCGGGATTGAAAGTGGGAATCGATCGTGCGGCAGCTGGGCCGCCTCCACCCGCGCCTAATGAAGTTAAAGTGGCCGGCGTGCATGCACTGCACTGCCCAATGGCCGTGCCTCAGCACTTCGGGGGTTAAAAGGCATATTATGGGGCAGGGTGGCATATAGGAGGGTATAAGGCATTTCTGGAGGCAGAGTGGCAAGTCTGGGGGCAGAAAAAAAAAATAAGGAAATAAAACCAAAAATATATTTTTCTCAATCACAACTTTTATTAAATATGAAAAAATAGTTTACATGAATTAATAAAGAAATAGAAGTTTCTTACAAGAATATCGTGAAGAATAATGTGATCAGTGTTTTGTTCCACTGAATAAAATGGAACTTTTTCATCTAAAAATTTTTGCAGCAGCAAATGTTTTGATTCCATTCTGTGTAATGTATTTCATTTATTAGGGCCTTTTGCTTTCTGGCATTTTATTACACATAATGTGAATGTTTTATAGTTATTTGTACAGCAAATAGTGTGACTCGGGCATGTATAAGAGGTGCGTGTGGGTATAAGAGCTCGACCCTGAGATAAACTATATGAGGCTGTTTCCAGGGCTGCTTTTCATTCTCAGTCCGGCCCTGGATTTAATTAGTCACTTGAGGCTTTTCTTTTTTACTAAATATTTGCAGATAAGTTACACCTATGTTGTCCATATCTCTAGATAAGCTATGGGGCCACAGACTCTATACTAAGTGACCGAAGGCAATATCCTTACTTTTACCGAACCGTTCAAGGGGATGAGGTCCAGTATACTGCAATTTTGAAGTTATTGAAATATCTTGGATGCAACTGGGTTGGAATTATTACTACTGGAGATGACAGTGGAGAAAGGACATTGCAGTATCTGACCAGAGAGACCCCGAAATACGGCATCTGCATTGAGTTCTCCATTTACGTTACAAAAGAAGGAAAATTTACTGACTACGTTAACGTTATTCAGAAATCTACAACTGAGATTATCATCATTTGTGGTTCATTTAGTGCAAAATATATGACTCTGCTCACGAAAGCATCAGCTACAGTCATTAATAAGACACTCATCCTTCCTGCTTCATGGTCACATGTACATGAGGTTGTATATGTTGCAGCCAGAATGTTTAACTGTAGTTTAGTATTCACATCACCCAGAAGATACATCCCTGAAATGAAGACTTTTGTTGATAATATTCACCCATCTAATCGCCCAAATGACCCATTACTAGAAGACATTTGGATATGTTTCCTACAATGCTTGTCAAAGAGCCCTAATAAAAATAGATTTTTTCCATTGGCACTTCATATTAAACTTCATAACTGTACCTGGAAGGAGAAAACATCACTGAGTCATAATTTTGTGCTTACAGGAACGCCATATTTTGTATATACTGCGGTATACGCCATTGCATGGGCATTGAATGGCATTGATGTTTCACTAATTAAAAATTTGGCAGGAAAACAATCAAGCAGATACAGCTACAAAGTGAAGGTGAATATGTATCTTGAATGCTATAATAAGCAATATAGGGATATCGGTCATTATAAGTAAGTGTTCTTTCCTCCATAAGTGTTTAATGGTAAGAAGTTTGTGTTCCTATTAGATTTGGGCACTGGCCAACTCTTCGTGTTCGTCTTCATGGGGAAAAAAATATTCGTATTCCACAAATATTCGTCCATTCCTGTGTTTGGTTTGGGCGAAGTTTCATGTATATTCTTCGTGTTCATTTTTTTCTTCTTTTTTTTGTAGAAGGGGTTAATACGGGGTAGTATGCACTACGCATCAGCTTTGGCACCAGGATTTTAAAGGTCTGTACAAGCAACTCTATTGGTCGCGAGCTGGGCCCCCTGCTGGCGACCAATAGAGTCCCTCGTACAGACTTTTAAAATCCTGGTGCCGCTCCAAGAGTTAAAGGTCTGTACGAGCATATGGCCGTTCGTATGGACCTTTAACTCTTGAAGCAGAGAGACAGGCCAAGTTGAGCTGTCAGGAGTTAAAGGGCCATACAGGCGACTCTATTGGATGCCTGCCGGGGCCACCTCTGGCATCAACCAATCGGGTGATCCCAGAGGAGACCCCTGCAGACGACCAGTAGAGTCGCTTTCATGGCCCTTTAACTCCAGATGGGGAACTTGGCCTGTCTCCCCGCTCCAAGAGTTAAAGGTCTTTAATGCCTGATGGCGAACCTACGGATTTCCGCTCTCGTTATCTACGCAGCATCGTAGGGGTTAACGGGAGAGTTTAAGGGCTGTGCGGGCAACCCTATTGGTCGCCTGCAAGGGCCTCCTCTGGCATCAACCAAAACTGTTGAATTTTTACATTTGATATGATGGGATTACAACTCTAATTTTGAATAAATTAATCAAAAAATACCCACAAAAGTATATATTTCTGTAAAGCAGACAGGCCAGACTATCATGTCAGGGGTATTTGGGCTCTTCACGCAGCTATTTGGCCACCAATCACTGTCAAAGGTGGTCGCAGAAATTGTGAAGTGTTACGGCAGAGAAACCCGGCCAAAATTGTTCAGCCTCATCTCCAGATTATGGAAATACCCCACATCCATATTTTTTTTTGGTTTTCTGGACATTACCGAGCACAAATCGGGCCATGCGAGTTATAGATTCCAAAGACAAATTTTTCACATTTTGCGTTAGTGGCCCTATGTCTCATTTGGGCCTGTTTAGGACCTCCTAATTCTAAATGTGCAAAAACAGCTCATTACTGTGCAGAGCTCTGGTAGTGCCGCGCCTCTGCTTGGGGTAGGCCAACTTCTTGGGAAAACCTTGCCGGTTTTTCCTTACAGTGCCACATGCTGGGGTCTGTGCCAAACATAGAAAAAACGCAATAAATCTGGGCTGATTTAATCATTATCCACCCAGAGGTGGTAGCCTGTATTCAAATAGGGGGCAGCAGGTTACTGTCTGAAGTGCAGTTTACCTTTGAACAGGACCAGGGACTCATAAACAGGAATATTTTTATTAGGGGTATACATTTCGGAGAAATTACTACACAAAAAATTAATAATGGGCCTCAATTTATATAAACGGTCAAATGGGGGGATGTTCTCTAGAGTAAAGTGACCAGATTCTGGTAGAAATGGTGAAAAACTATTGTATTAGCATATTTTCTTCAAGCTATACATGCAGTGTATATCCTTTTTAGAATGTGTTGGGCAGGGCCAGATTATGAGCATCACAGGCCTGGTGCTGAGGATATTGGGCCTTTTTATGGAAATAAATAAAATAGACAGGATCTTAAATCCTTGGCATCCATGTGTACCGGATAAAGATGACATCAGTGCTCAGCAGATAATATAAGATGTGATGGGATTGGGAGTACATAACTACACTAAAAAAGTAATCATACACAGGACGCCTAAAGCCACAATTTAGTGCCACTAACATATACAGATTGAAATAGAGTAAGTAACACAAAATCTTTACTTTTCCTCTCACTGATTTCTGGACCTAGAAAGTTTTGTCCTCTTTTTTTTATCTCTGGATAAGTAAAAACTGGTTGCAGCTTGCTGTCCAGGGGTTAAATGGGAGGAGGTTTAATTGCCCCTCCCCCAACACATTAATAAGGTTTTGGTGGCCGTATAAACTGCTTTGTGTGCCCACTATGTAGGAGGTGAGAGTAGGTTCTCACCCTATTGAGAGTGTGCCTTGACGTGGCGGGTGAGCTTAATTATGCTTTGGCCATTTCTTATAACCAATATTATGTTTATATATTTGTTGCCAACTTTATTAGGGTGAGAAGCGCAGGCAGTATTTTGTTTTTGTAAGTAAAAATGGAATACGGTATTTGCTCAATTAGAAGCCGACCTTGATTATAAGACGACTCTATAGGAAAAAAGTTTTACTAGTGAATATTAATGCACATGTAAACAATTTTTTCATATTTAATAAAAACTATGATTGAAAAAAAAGATTTAATTGTTTTTATTTCCTTTTATTTGCCAATAAGAAAAAAAGTTTTACTAGTAAATATTAATTGACATGTAAACTATTTTTTCATATTTAATAAAAAAACTATGAGCAAATACAGTAATTGTCCCAGCTTCCCCCCTTGTGTATTGATGCCGCCAGCCCAGATAAAATGCTGCCCTGCAATAAGGCGGATGTATAGCTGACTAGTTGGTTCCTTCCATTAGTCTTTACATCCCCCATACTGCAGGGCAGCATTTTATCTGGGCTGGTCAGCAATACGTAAAAGTTATATGTGCCCTGGAAAACATGGCCGATGTGGTCACCCTAATGCCCCCACACCGTTTTGTACAGGACGTACCAGTAGGTCCATAAGGCCATCTTAAGGGAATGAAGAGGTTAAACTCTACGACTATAAAAGTTTTCGTATTTGAATAAGAAGATTGGAGGGGAGGGAAAGTATCCAGGTGAAATATTTGATTTACCTGGGATCTGTAATGATAACTGTTTGTTGTTATTTGAATAGCTGAATAACAACCTGAAGAACATTCATTACAAAGACAGCACAGGCAGTGACATTTATTTTGATGATAAAGGAGAACTTCCAGTAAATTATGATATTATTAATCAGATAATACCACTTGATGGAAAACAAAAAGAGAAAATCCCGAATCAGGTGGGCACGTTTGATTCAACATTTCCAGATAACCAGCAAATGCATATTGAGATCTGGAACATAACTTGGAAAAATTACAGGGTAAGTTTTGACATCACGTATCAAGTCAACCCCATATACTCAAGGGAGCGCTGTTTTTTACCACGTAACAGGAATTGGGGACGTAACACAAAGGATTCCAGATGCAACA
Source organism: Sceloporus occidentalis (assembly GCA_023333645.1). Classification (NCBI taxonomy): domain Eukaryota; kingdom Metazoa; phylum Chordata; class Lepidosauria; order Squamata; family Phrynosomatidae; genus Sceloporus; species Sceloporus occidentalis. The sequence goes on along the minus strand of JALMGF010000163.1, from coordinate 564,887 downwards.
TTCTTTAGTGCTTTCTGAGGCAAAACAAATAAAAATAAAAAATATGACTGCACGTAATGAACATTTATTACATATTAATATGTATTTTTAAGTCAATTATTACACAAAATAGTATCAGATTTAAAATATGGTTTCAAAAATATTGTGCTGTTTTCTTTAATTAAAACAGTTACAGTTTTTGCCCTGTAATATAGTGTTTTCAGGCATCTGCATATTAGCTATTTGTATGAGTTCTCGCTCTGTCCACAGACACTGTTAATCACCCAACCAGACACTCTGAAAGTCTATGGAGGAACAGACTTCATTAGCATTGTCATAAAGCATCAGCTCAATGTGGTGTTTGAGAACGGAAAGACCCCCAAAATATCACATCACTGACATCAAGTTCTGTAAATAATGGAACAAAAATTAGATAAAACAAGTCAATTAGTCATATATTGCCAGGTGAATGTGAAAAATAGAGATATCTGTGACATTTTTATACATCTTAAAAAATATACATTTCTATCATGTTACACAAAGTTGACTACAGTTCAGTTTTTGCTTAGTTGTTTTTTTTTCTTCATACTGGTCTTCTGTTAAAATTTGATTTAAGCTTTCTTTTGCATAGTAGATTACGATATCATTACTTAATTTTTGGAAATTTGTTGAATTTTGCACACCGGCAACATTGATTTTTCAGTCTACGAACTATGAGTTTTTTCTTTAGATGCCTCGATTGAGGTGCACGGAAATGTGTCATCCAGGGTTCAGAAAAGCACTAAGGGAAGGATATCACATCTGCTGCTATGACTGTATCCCATGTTCAGAAGGAGAATTTTCCAATATATCAGGTAAACCATTCTACCACAAAGAGGCCTTCATTACAATATTAATAAATCTACAATTTCACACACAGGGAATATAAAGCAGATACAATGTTTGATCTGCAAATAAAATTATTGTGTCAATTTGGTGTCCATATCTAACCATATGCTCAAGCAGAAGATCTACATGTCTCTGACATAGGATCTATATGTCTCTGACTGTCCACAGACACCATCTCGTCTCAGTATAGAGTCCAAGTTCAAAGGTTTTTTTTACACTGTGCATACACTCATAATGCAGGAGTTAAATACATTTATATTAGATACATTTATTCCACATCATTATTATCATTATTTATTGGCTTTTACATCACCATCCTATCACATATTTAAATTCAGTTGGGTAGCTGAAACCCCAAACTATTATTAAAATATTTGTTTAGAAAAAGAGTTGCATTTATTATAATATCATTAGAACAATTTAATTTGTCGAAGAACATCTCCCAGCACACATTATAAAGGAGATCCTTAGAGATCACACTATAGGGCATCATATTAGGTTTTAATAGGATGTATTTTCACGTTCTCCTATTCGTTCAATATGTTGAGACTGGATACAGGCAGGCAATGTATTTTGATCATTACTAAATATTTATTTTTATGAAGATACACATATTTTTAACTGTTGTATCTTGCATACTTTGCTTGATAACACATATACGCATGTCCATTTTTTTCACATCATACCTGCTATTTGCATCATAAATTTCAAATTTAAAAAAAAACCTAAATATATTTTTTTTATATATATTAAAAATAGGAAATACAAAAAATCATATAATTTTTAAATGGTTTCGCAATGTAACTGTATTTAACATCCAGTATTGATAATGTCATTCATGTGATATTTTGTTTGATAGACAGCGAAGACTGTTTCAAGTGCCCTGAAAATGAATGGCCTGACCAAAGGAAAACCAAGTGTATTCCCAAAATACTGGAGTTTCTATCCTATGAAACGGATGTTTTAGCTTTAGTTTTTTGTGTTACTTCTATATTCTCCGTTTTAATTACTACTGTTACAGTTGTCATATTTTTCTCATTCCGAGACACCCCTATTGTTAAAGCAAATAATCGGAATTTGAGCTTTGTCCTCTTGGGCTTCCTCAAACTAAGCTTCCTCTGCGTGTTTTTGTTCATTGGTCACCCATTGGATATAACCTGCATGATACGTCATATTTCCTTTGGAATGGCCTTTTCTGCAGCACTTTCTTGTGTGTTGGCCAAGACCATCATGGTTTGTATCGCCTTCAAAGCAACAAAACCTGGCAGCACCTGGAGAAATTGGATGGGACTCAAGGTGTCCAATGCTGTTGTCTTGGTTGGCTCCTCTGGTCAGGTTCTGATCAGTGTCATTTGGTTGTTACTCTCTCCCCCATTTCAGGAATTAGACATGCACACATTCACTGGGAAAACCATTGTTCAATGTAATGAAGGCTCTGTCCTGGCCTTTTTCTGTATGTTGGGTTACATGGGGCTTCTGGCAGCTGTGAGTTTTGTTCTAGCTTTCATGGTACGGACATTGCCAGACAACTTTAATGAAGCCAAACACATCACATTCAGCATGCTGGTGTTCTACAGTGTGTGGGTCTGTGCTATACCGGCCTATCTGAGCAGCAAGGGCAAAAACATGGTGGCTGTAGAGATATTTGCTACCTTGGCTTCAAGTCTTGGAATTGTAAGCTGTATATACCTCCCAAAATGTTATATTATTCTGTTCAAGGCTGACCTTAACACTAAACGACATCTTTTAGGTAAAACCTTTTTATAATATTGTATATTATACTGTTATACAGCATAGTCAGATTGGACAACCTAGATAGCTCCGAAAGCACGACAAGAGGCCCAGAGTGTTCTAAAATCTTCTCAGAAATGGTATGAATGAGACTCTCTAAAATTGTTATTCTGAAACTCTTTGCTGTGTGCTCCTGTGTTGACTCTGCCTTATATCTTTAAGGTTTTGTTTTCATACTTAGTTGTACTTGATGTGCAACTCAATGTGTTAATAAAATAATAATTTTATATATGAGCTTATTATACGCAGTGTGTATTTAACACCTTACACATGGGTGTCCTGAGAGGGGGCGCAAGGGGGCACTTGCTCTCCCAGGAGATTCAAAGAGGCTCACTGGGACAGCAGCAGTGGAGTGAGAAATGGTAGGTTTTTTTCATGTCAGTTAAATAGACATAGAGGACAGAAAAACACCCAGTGGTCAGCAGAAAAAAATATTTTATTTAATTCTGTACACCCCACCTGCCAGAGTGGTTTGGTCTGCTCTTTTCATCTTCCTCTAGCTGGTCTTTTCTCTTTCACTCTGGCATCTGTTCCTTCATAGGTACAGAGTCCCTGTTTGGGCAGAGACACAGTTTGCATGCTACAGACAGAAGGTAGTTTATTTGAAACATGTATTGCTGCTAGGGTTACATAATGAGACTGCTGTTGAGACTACATTTCCCATGACTCTCAGCCAATGTTAAGCATCATGAGAATGTGAGTGTAATGGTATGGTGAGGTAGGACCCCAGATGGCGGAGTGGGCCGGGCCAAACAGGAACCAGAAAGTCAGAGAACCAACCGGGTCAGACAGGTAATCAGGATAAGCCAAATCAGAATCCAGAGACGAGGTCAACAAGCCGAATCAATACCAGACGAGCAGGAATCCGAAGCCGAATCAGGAGACAGGAACGAGGTCAACAAGCCAAGTCAAACCGGAGCAGTCAGTCACAATCTAATGCGCAAGCAAATAGCAAAAATACACCAACCAAGGGTGATCCAGAAGAGGAAGTCCGGGTTTAACTAGGGAGAGGAGGAGGCGTGTCCTGCATGAAGAGGTCACCCGAGGTTATAAAGGCATGTTATAAATGTAACGTGCAATATTACATTTTGACCACACTGGCGCTGTGGTACCTGTTTGCCGCATGGTCGCCATGCGGTGAAGACGCCGACCAGGTAGCGGTGGTACTCGCTGCCTGGGAAGTTGCCTGAGGAGGAAGCGTCGCGGGAGCAGCCATGGAGCGGGACTGGAGAGGCAGGTAAGTCCTTACAGTGAGTAGTCAACTGGGGTGCCACATGTTATCTTTTATATCATTGGTACTGCAGCTGCTGTAGAATGCATATCTCATGATTCTCAGCTATCCATTTGGTTGGCTGAACTTCATGAGAAATCTAGTAACAGCAATTTCAATGCTAAATCTTACTGCTGGAAAACTACGAGGTGTCCTATTTTGGTTCCATGCTGCCATGTGCCTTTTTTACTACCCTCTAACTAGCATCTTTTTTGTAATACCTCAGAATGTTTGCTGTGCATCACAGAGCTACACTACACAACATTAACTTTTTCTGATGGGCAACTCCCACGATGTAGAGTAGCAACACAGTTAGTTGATTAATAGTAGATTATTATGGGAATAGTAGCTGTAACTGTAGATTTGGCTTTAGGGGGGTTCACTTAGTGTACAGTGCAAACACCATCTTTTGTTGGCTGCATCTACAATGATATTCAGCAAGCCATATTGCTAGCTGAACTTCATGGTAATTGTAGTTATTATTAATATTTATTTTTTTATATAGCGGCATCAAATTCCAGAGCGCTGTACAATGGGTAGACAGGACATAACAAGTAATATGTAACATAAATTGATTAACAGAGGCAACAGGTGAGGAGGGCCCTGCTCAAAGAAGCTTACAATCTAGTTATAGACAGGGGTTGTGGTTGCCCACACTACACACTAGTTTTTTTGTTGGTGACTGCAGCTCTAATCATATCCAGTCATCCATTGCTGGCTGAACATCAAAGAAATTGTAGACTCGTGGCACTTATAGCTAATATTTTGTCACTCCAGCTATTGTAAGCTAAAGGTCTCATTGCAGGTACATGCTGGTTTGTTAGCTACAGGAAACTTGGAAGCGTCTCTCCCGAGCCAACAAAGGTAGGGAATAGGGAGGAGGTAAGGAGGTATTGGGGTGGGAGAGTGGGAAAGTGGGGAGGATATTTTGCCCCCTCTGGAAAAAACCTGCGAACCCCCATGTTCATGTATGAGAAGAATGCATTTTGTGTCAAAGACCCAAGGGCTGCAGGTAAAAGGTACCTGGCCCAAGCTTGAATAAAAGCTGTTATAGTAATATCCTTTAGTACCATATTTTGGGCAAAGCGCACAACATCACCTACCATGCTGCTAAACCTCATAGGACAGGGGCGCCCAACATGCTTCCAAGTAAAGGTTTTGTGTCATTTTCTTTATTTTAATCTGCATATTTTATTAAAGGCCATTTTCCTAATCCCTTCACCTCTGTTGTCTATTAGCCATTGTTGAATATGTGAGGAGGTTAGTCTGGTGCTGATCATGTCTGCATAATGCCATGCAGCTGTGTTATGTTTTAATTGTGTTAATCCTTTCCTGTTTCCTGTACTGACTATATAAACTATGCCCAGTCCCAATGATAGTCGAGGCAACACAGAAACTAGTCCTCTCTGAAACTACTGTGATCACCCCAGTCTTAAGTCTGTATGTGCAGACTCACATTGCACATGAGAGTCGCATTCCTGTGGGAGACTTTGAGAGCAGTCCCGACGACAGAGGTGGAAAGTCCAGCAGTGAGATCTCACCATCAAGTCTGGAACAAGCATTAACTACAGCTGTTGTAGAGGAGACCATCCAATCCCCACTATCCACTAACCCTGCACATACGATTGCTCTGATGGAAGCAGATGTGGAGTATCCAGCTGGTCCTATGCCTAAGAGGGGGAAGTCTGACAGTGAATGCTGTTTGGCACCCCTTCTGGGGGCTGAAGTGGAGGTCCTGGGAGACAACGCGGAGGAGAAATCCAAAGTAGAGTTTTTCGGGAGCCCTGGAGATGACGCAGTCGAATCATTAAAGCGCAAGTCAGAGCAAGGAGACCTCCCGCAGTCATCTGTCCGGAAAGGTGGCTCGGAACATACAGAGCTGTGCAGGTGTTGCTGAGATGGGACTTTCTCTGTCTTATCCTTTTTTCATTATGGATTACAGCAGCATATCAGAAATGTCGGACTTTGAAGGTGAGAGGGATGTTAATAAAATACACTAAAATACACTAATGCTCTCACTGTTGCCTCATTTACTGTGAGTAGTCTGAGGAGCTCTGTCAGAACGGCTGCGTTGTTTGCATATTTACGGACATCATTTTCTTACAGGAGTGTGCAATAGATCATGGACTGTTTTATGGACATTTAAAGAAGGACTGGACCGTGGGGCCCTCTTACTGGTCCGGGTCAAATGATAATAAAGCCGTTGGTTGGGATCCTTTTTAAGAACAAACATGTCGTTTTAAATTCTATTATTGAAATTGCTCCCGGGAGAGCAATTTTAATTGATGTTGTTTTTAAAGGTTTTAACGTGCGTCTTATGAATGTATATGCTTCACCGATTAAGAATGAAAGAATAGAAATGTTTGAGCGTATCTCCTTCTTTGCCACAGGTTCTTCCCCTCTAATAGTTGGAGGTGATTTTAATTGTATACTACTGGGTGAAAATTGAAGTTGAAGTGTTAAGAACCAGAGGGTAGATAAAACTTCTCGCCAGCTTAGAAATATTATCATTAATTTTAAATTGAAAGATGCGTGGGGGCCTTTAAAACCCTCTGACCCTCAATATATATGGTCTAATGGCGCGGTCAGCTCCCACATAGATTTTATGTTGTCCTCTACTGGTTTTAATCTCCAGGACATGTTTTTAGAAGATGATATATTCTCAGACCATATGCTTTTAAACACTAGCTTTTTAATTCCTAATGAATCAAAAACTAGGAATGGTCTGTGGAAACTCAATGTATTATTACTAGAGGACGAATAAATCCGTAATAATTTTAAGGTCTCATATGGGCGATGGCGGTGCCAGAAAGACCCAAGTCAGAATTTTTTGGACTGGTGGGAAACCGTCAAATTAAGAACTTTCTGCTTGTTGCTGGCAAGAAGAAGAAAACAAGAGAGCAAACAAGCTTTTAAAGATCTAAATGTGCGTTTGCAAACTCTTTTTAAGTTGAAAAAGCCTGGTGTAAGCAATACTGATGAACTGATTTTTTATTTAAAGAAGGAGATTAAAAAAGGTTTTAGATTTTAAAGGTAAAGAAATTATTTTTAATGCCGGGGTAAAGCACTTGGAGGAAGGGGAGAAGTGCTCTCGCTTCTTTTTTAAACAAATATCTCAAAAGAGAGACCTAATTTTAGAAATGGAAGGCCAGTCCTCCATTGCGGGCTTTTTAAATGTGTCACAAGAGTTTTACCAAAACCATTTTAATGAGAAAGTCATAGATCGTTCCTTTTTAACAGATACTCTGGGGGCCTTAACTAATGTTTTAAAATCTGATGATCAAGCACGTTTAAGCAGAAAGCTGTTGTTAACCGAATTGCAGGATGTAATTAAAAGCTTTTCTGCTGGTAAGTCCCCAGGAGCAGATGGAATCCCTATTGAATTTTATACATGTTTTTGGGAACTTTTACGGGATGATCTTTTTAATAGTTTTATAGAAGCTTTTAATTCCCAGGAGTTACCCTCTTCCTGGACAAGAGGCATTATTACGCTCATTTTTAAGAAGGGTGATCAAAATTGGAGAACTGGAGGCCTATCACCCTATGGAATGGAGTAGGGCTGCAACAACTAATCGATAAAATCGATAATAATCGATAATGAAAATTGTTGCCAATGAATTTCATTATCGATTAGTTGAATCGATTTTTATCGATTATAAAATGAGGGTTTTTTCAGAGCAAACGCTCTGAAAAATACCCCTCATTATATAATCCGTTTCAGTGACTCACAACAGCAGTTCCTACTTACCAGCCCCTCCCTGTAATCACTGTGACAACTGGCCCCGCCCCCTTCCTTCTCCCAGAACCACATGGCTAAGACACTCATCTAACTGTAAATATAAAATTAATATTTGGGCTGCTGAAAGTTAGGGGAGGTGGGGGTTCATTTAGGGGCAGTTATGGTTAATGGGGTGTTTAGGGTTAATTTAGGGGAAGTTATGGTTAATGGGGTGTTTAGGGGCAGCTATGGTTAATGGGGTGTTTAGGGTTAATTTAGGGGCAGCTGTGGATAATGTGGTGTTTAGGGTTAATTTAGGGGTAGTTGTGGTTAATGGTGTGTTTAGGGTTAATTTAGGGGCAGTTGTTGATAGGGTCTTTAGGGTTAATTTAGGGGATGCTGTGGTTGATGGGGTCTTTAGGGTTAATTTAGGGGATGCTGTGGTTAATGGGGTGTTTAGGGTTAATTTAGGGACAGTTATGGTTAATGGGGTGTTTAGGGTTAATTTAGGGTAGTTGTGGTTGATGCGGTATTTAGGGTTAATTTAGAGGTAGTTATGGTTAATGGGTTGTTTAGGGTTAACTTAATGATGATGACTGAGGTTTAATTTAATGATGAGGACTGAGGGTTAATTTAATAAAGTTAACGTAAGGTGCAGTTAGAGGTAAAGGGGGGGCAAACTAAGGGGAATCTACATCCTGGGGGCAGTGAAGATTAACCCAGTACTTATTTATAAAAGTATGGTGTCAGTGTGATGCAAACGGGTCCGTGACTCTATGAGGGGACTATGAGATATCTGGGGGGTATAAGGCATATAGGGTATAAAAGGCATATGTGGGGAGGGCAGTGTGGCATGTCTGGGGAGGACGGAGTGGTGTATCAGGGTGTATAAGGCATATCTGGGGCCACAGTGGCATATCTGGGGGTAGAGTGGAGTGGCATATGTGGGGAGGGCAGCGTGGCATGTCTGGGGAGGATGGAGTGGCATCTCAGGGGCCACAGTGGCATATGTGGGGGTAGAATGGAGTGGCATATGTGGGGGTAGAGTGGAGTGGCATATGTGGGAGGCAGCGTGGCATATGTGGGAGGCAGCGTGGCAAGCTCAAATGTGCATAAATTGGGGGGGCTGGTTGGGAAATAAAGACAAGAAATGCATTTTATCCGGTTTTTTTATTCTGCTGTTTGTATTTAACAAAATTTGTTTATTAAATTATTTTAAATAAATGAAAAATTTACATTCTTTTTTTTATCCGATTAATCGAAAAAATAATTGGCCAACTAATCGATTATGAAAATAATCGTTAGTTGCAGCCCTAGAATGGAGACTATAAAATTATGGCCAAGATTTTAGCTAATAGAACAAAAGCTGTCATAGATAAGGTTATTCACCCAGATCAGATCTGTGGTATCCCAGGACATGCTATCTCGGAACACCTAAATGTAATACATGATCTGATCTGGTATCAGAAAGAGCGTAAACAAAAACTGGCCATTTTATCTCTTGATTTTAAAAAAGCGTTTGATCGTGTATCCCATGAATATCTCTTTATGGTTTTAAAGAAAATGGCATTCCCAGATGATGTTTTATGTAAATTGTCTTTTAGTTTTTTACTATGTGTCTTAAAAACTTTTACAAAGAATGTAATTTTGCTTACTTTTTACGCTACGCGTCTGGTCATATTTTTAGGAAATATAACTTTTACTCGCTGTCTCTTAACTCTCCTGTGCTTTTAAAACCGCCAAAGCAGTATGTCTTCTGAGAGAAAACAATACAATTTTATCACCTCCAAGATTTTGGCCCGGATATTTTATCAAATCCTAAGAAGTTGACTGCTGCTAAATTGTCAAAGGAACAAACTGAAAAAGTGGCACATTACTCTCTTATAAAGTCCAGAAGAGTTTGGCAGAATGTTTGTTGCCACTTTCTGGCCAACTCTGAGAGAGATCTTGCATGGCAGGTAGCGCACGAACAGGGGAGGGCTGGCAGCCTAAGGCCTGGGGGGCAAGTCAAGTGAAGTGGCTCCGCCCCCTCGCACTCACCTTTCACCCCTCACGCTGCTCCCATCACTATGCGGCCATCAGACTGCTGGAAAACTTATCTAAACGGCCGCTGGGTCCTGATGCCACCGGCCGGGGCTACTTTAATCCTTTTTTTATTTATTTAATATGCCGGATCGGCTTGCCATATTAAAAATAAATAAAGTATTAAAGTAGCGCCGGCCGGCAGCATCAGGACCCAGCGGCCGTTTAGATTCGATTTCCAACAATCTGATGGCCGCATAGTGATGGGAGCAGCGTGAGGGGTGAAAGGTGAGTGCGAGGGGGCGGAGCTTTCACCCCTCACGCTGCTCCCATCACTTGGCGGCCATCGCACACGGCCGCTGGGTGCTGATGCCGCCGGCCGGCGCTGCTTCAATACTATTTTTTTTTTCATTTAATAGCCGATCCGGCTTGCCATATTAAATTTTAAAAAAAAGTATTAAAGTAGCGCCGGCCGGCGGCATCAGCACCCAGTGGCCGTTTAGATTAGATTTCGGGCGGCCTGGGGGGCAATTGCCCCCCTGCCCCCCGGCCCAGCTCGCCCCTGCGCACGAATGTTTGCCAACTAGACAATTGTAGCACAGGAGAGGTCTTGGTGCCACCGCTAAGTGCCCCAGAGATCAGTGTACCCAAGATGAGACAGTGTTACATATATTTTGGAACTGCTTTTATGCACAGGACATATGGGAAAAGGCAAGCCCACTCTTAAAACGGATTTGTGGCCTCCGGTTTTTAAGCTATACAGTTGTTTTATATGGCCTTTTTACTTGTCCCACAGCTGACCAGTCGCGTGTTTTATGGATTAGGATAAATTGTATAAAAGAAGCAATTTGGAAGACCAGGATTATTTTATTGCTTCATAAAGCATATATAGACCCTTCATTTGTCTTAAGATGACTTTAAGTACACACATTTTTTAACCCCTTAAGGACAATAGGGGTTATTACTCGTAGTATATTGCGGGACAATGGCTCTTTTAACGTTTTTCAGTGTTACTGTTTAGCTGTGATTTTCTTCTTTCTCATTTCGTGCTCCCACACATATTATATATTGTTTTTTTCAGGACAAACAGGGCTTTCTTTATATACCATTAATTTTATCATATCTTCTAATTTACTATAAAAAAATGATAAAATATGTGGATTTTTTGTTAAAAAATTACTTTTTCTCACTTTTTAAACAAAAAACTTTTACTCATCTGCAAAAACGAATGAAAAAAACCTGCTAAATAGATTCTACTATTTTGTAGTTTAGAAATACCCAATGTTTTTATGTTTTTTTGCTTTTTTCTGCACGTTATGGGGCAATAAGTACAGGTAGCGTTTTGCTATTTCAAAACCTTTTTTTCCAAATCTGGTAATTCTTCCCCCCATGTGCCATTTCGGTTATCTTTGAGGCCGGCCAATGCAATTTACCCCATCAAATCATATATTTTTAAAAACTAGACACCCCAAGGTATTTGAAATGCTGGTATTTTAACCCTTTCCATGCACTAATTTTACCACCAGCCTTTGTGAAACTTTATGGTAGTACATTTTTTTTGTATTTTTTTCACACATGTTGTAGTTCAGGTATAAATGTATCGCTCCTGGTATATGTCCGTGTCAAACAACACCCCAATATGTGTTCAGTAACATCTCCTGAGCGCAGTGATACCCCCCCATGCATGGGTTTGTTGGGTTATTTGGGAGGTAAAAGGCCGTCTTTGTGAGGTGTGTATTTTTATGCCATTTAGACATCTGGTCCTACTGCCCCCATGTCCCATATTTGGGACATCTTTGAACCCGGCCAATTCAATTTACCCCATCCACTCATGCATTTTTTAATACGAGACACCCTATGGGCATTTGTAATGCCAATATTTTAACTCTTTCCATGCTGGAATTCTTGTAAAGATAAAGAATTTTAGGACTTGCTTATTAATTATTATTTATTTTTTTGGTGACAAAACTCAAGTTCCTCAACTACAGAAGCCTGTGTATCTTTGTAAGAAGTCTTATTGGAACATCAACTCTGCTTCATTGATTTTGCTCATCATAGTTACACCTGCTACAGATTCCAATTCTCCTTATAGCTCCAATATCTCACTTAGACTTCAACTCTGGGGCAGTGGCGTCACAACCCGGGTGCCCTGGATGGTCTCAGTCCACCCCTGGTTGCAGAGTTGGATTTGAGTTCTGGTGATGCGGTCATCTTTGTTTATTAAGTATATATCCATGAGTCTAGGGATTTCCTCTTACTAGCAGCCATTGGGTACTTGCCACAAATTGGATTCTTTTCCTATGTAAATTGTTAAAATACACACTGTGTGTTCTATGCTCATAAATAAACTGATAATTTTATTAACATGTGGAGTTTTACATCAAGTACTTCAAGTATTATGGACCAAACCTTTAAAGACGTGAGGCAAAGACAACACAGGAAAGGTTTTCTGGTTCTGATTCAGAGTCTCATTTGTATCATTCCTGAGATGACTGTACATCACTCTAGACCTCATTGTGCTTTTGAAGCTGTCTAAGAAGGCTAATCTAACTGACCTGTATAACAGTTGATATTATAAGAAAGTTTTACCTAAAAGATGTTGTTTAGTGTTAAGTTCAGCTTTGAACAGAATCATATAACATTTTGGTAGATATATACAGCTTACAATTCCAATACTTGATGCCAAGGTAGCAAATATCTCTACAGCCACCATGTTTTTACCCTTGCTGCTCAGATAGGCCGGTATAGCACAGACCCACACACTGCAGAACACCAGCATGCTGAATGTGATGTGTTTGGCTTCATTAAAGTTGTCTGGCAATGTCCGTACCATGAAAGCTAGAACAAAACTCACAGCTGCCAGAAGCCCCATGTAACCCAACATACAAAAAAAGGCCAAGAGAGAGCCTTCATTACATTGAACAATGATTTTCCCAGTAAATGTGTGCATGTCTAATTCCTGAAATGGGGGAGAGAGTAACAACCAAATGACACTGATCAGAACTTGACCAGAGGAGCCGACCAAGACAACAGCATTGGACAGCTTCAGTCCCACCCAATTTCTCCAGGTGCTCCCAGGTTTTGTTGCTTTGAAGGCGATACAAACCATGATGGTCTTGGCCAACACACAAGAAAGTGCTGCAGAAAAGGCCATTCCAAATGAAATATGACGTATCATGCATGTTATATCCAACGGACGACCAATGAACAAAAACACGCAGAGGAAGCTCAGTTTGAGGGACACCAGGAGGACAAAGCTCAGATTCCGATTATTTGCTTTAACAATGGGGGTGTCTCGGAATGAGAAAAATATTGCAGCTATAAAAGTAGAAATTAGAACTGAGAATATAGAAGTAACACAAAAAACTAAAGCTAAAATGTCCGTTTCATAGGATAGAAACTCCATTGTCTTTGGAATACACTTGGTTTTACTTTTGTCAGGCCATTCATTTTCAGGACACTTGAAGCAGTCTTCACTCTCTATCAAATAAAATATCATATCATTGAAATTACCATTTTGAAATTACATGATTGTTTTTATTTATTATCATAATAGTAGAGAATTATAATAATATTTTTATTATAAAATATACAAATACATATTTAGTTTTTTTTTAAATAGAGGCATATTTATAATGCAAATAGCAGGCATGCAGTGAAAGAGAGTCACATGCAAACGTTTTTTTTCAAAATGTGAAACCTACAATAATGGAAAACTATGTGTATCTTTATGAAAAATAAATAATCTGGAATTATCAAAATACATCATCCACCTGTACCCAGTCTCCAAATATTGAAAATACATCCCAATAAAACCTCATGTGCCGCCGTACTTAGTGTGACCTCTAATGACCTCTTTTATCACATATTCCGGAAGAAATTATTAAGACAATTGAAATTGAGTTTTAATGATATGATAATATTTGCAGCTCTTTTTCCAAATGAAATATTTTTAATAGTTTTGTTTTTTCACCAATTAACCCAATTTAAATATGTAAAATATTGTTATATATCATGGAAATTGTAGATTTGGTATATGATGGTGATGTATAAGCCAATAAATAATGATGATGTTGAATACATTTATCTAGAAGCTAACTACTGCATCATGATAATATGGTAGAAGAATGTTGTTGTGTTCTTTAAAAGAAGTGCACAGTGTGAAAACCTTTTTTTTTTTTTTTTTTTTTGAACAATAAGTGTGTAAAGAATCCCAGGTCGTTTTTAGAGAAGGGTAAAGGTTAAAAAATAAGGAGTCACTTGGACTCTCAATACTAAGGAGAGAACGTGTCTGTGGACAGTGAAATCCTACATCAAAGAAGTATAGGTCTTCTGCTAGATCGTTTGGTTTGAATTAGACTTGTGCATTCGTATTCGGGCGAAAATGAAAACAAACACGAACAGTGCGTTTTCGTTGTTCAGCAAGAATACCGAACATACGAACATGGTGGCGGCAAAACGTATACGAAGACACACAACACGAAGGGTCTTCGTGTTCATCTTCGCTAACTAATCTCCCTTGTCCCTTCCTCGTCTAGCCTACGCAGCATTGCAGGAGTTAATGGGAGCAGAAAACCGTAGGTTCGCCGTCAGGAGTTAAAGGGCCATAAGAACGACTCTTTTGGTCTCCCTGCTCCAAGAGTGAAAAGTCTGTACGAGCGACTCTATTGGTCACCAGGAGGGGGCTCGTCTGCCATCAACCAATGAAGTTCACTTGCCAGCGACCAGTAAAGTTGCTTGTACGGACCTTTAAAATCCTGGCGCAAAAGCTGCTGCGTAGTGCGTACTGCGTTAACCCCGTATAAACCCCTTCTACAAAAAACAAATAAAAAAAACAATATGAAGAATGTACACGAATATTCGCTCGAACCGAAACACAGGAACTGACGAATATTCGTGGAATAGAAAGATTTGGTTCCCCACGAAGATGAACACGAAGAGTTGGCCAGCGCCCAAATCTACTTTGAAATTGTAGATTTATTAATATTGTAATGAAAGCCTCTGTGTGGCAGAATGGCATACCTGATACATTGGAAAATTCTCCTTCTGAACATGGGATACAGTCATAGCAGCAGATGTGATATCCTTCCCTTAGTGCTTTTCTGAATCCTGGATGACACATTTCCGTGCACCTCAATCGAGGCATCTAAAGAAAGAACTCATAGTTTATACACGGCAGTATCGATACTGCCAGTGTGCAAAATTCAACACATTTTCAAATATGAAGTAATGAAGTTATCATATGAAAATATAGTAATCTACTATGCAAAAGCAGATTTGGTATAGTCAAGCTTAAATGAGAAGCCCAGTATGAAGAAAAAAAACAATAATTAACTATAAATTGAGCAGGAGCCGCATGTCCCCAGTAATAAAGTAATACAGTGGCCCAAAACACAGATAGCACAGTCCAATCACGCTGTCCAAAAATGTCTGCTTGGAAAATTCTTCAAGAGAAAATTCAATGGGGAAAAAAAATCTAATTTGGAACATAAGATGTAGTGGTGTATATATAATAATATAATAATAAACCAATAATAATTAGTTTTATCTAACTTTGTCCCAATAACTCTTATTTACAGATCTAGATACTGTCAGTCTGTCAGTCATGTGACATTTTGGGTGACTTTCCTGGCTCAAACACAACTCTAAGATGATGCTTTATGGCAATGCTAATGAAGTCTATTCCTCAACAGGCTTGAGTCTGGCTGGGTGATAAACAAAGAGCTGCTTTATATAGGCATACGATATGGAGTCAGGGTGTTTGTCTTATAGTTTATGTTCAGATAACAGAGCGAGAACTCATACAAATAGCTAATATGTCTATAAACATTATATTATGGGGCAAAAACTACTACTGGTTTTTTATCTCATACTAGTTATAAAAATGGTGAGCGTTGTCCCTTTAGTTTAGACAACTATTTCTTACCTTTTCCTATATAGAATATTTACTTATAAATAAAATATTATGTAATAATTGACTTAAAAATACATATTAAAAGTGAATTCGATAATTTAAGGAATGTTGCCTTCCAACAGATCCTCCTCTGCGGCCTCCCTTCTTACTGCCAAGTGGTGAAATACAGTCCTCCATAATGTATATGGGGTGCTTGGGGAGATCACAGATTAAAATCTTTTTAAACAGAAGCATACAGGCCAAGAGTGTTGACTTAATACATGATGTCATATATAACTTACTGTGTCATTTTTCCAAGTTATGTTCCAGACCTCAACATATATTTGTTGGTTATCTGGAAGTGTTGGATCAAATGTGCCCACTCGATTCAGGATTACCCCTTTTTTTTCTCCATCAAGTGGTATTATCTGATTAATAATATCATAATTTACTGGAAGTTCTCCTTTTTCATCAAAAAAAATGTTGCTGCCGGTGCTGTCTTTGTAATGAACGTTCTTTAGGTAGTTATTCAGCTTTTAAATAACAACAAATAGTTATCATTACAGATCCCGGGTAAATTAAATACAAATATTTCACCTGGATGCTTTTTCCTCCCCCTCCAGGAGGCAAGTATTTTGCATATCTCTCTTTACTCTCACCCATAGCAGCAAAAGAAAGAGTTAACAGAAAACTGGTAACAACCAATGAAACAACTTCCAGAGGTACATAAACCCCAAAACAGATAAAAAGCAACAAACAAAAACCTCCACCCCACCCAGATCACCAAGCCCTAGAAAGGTCATAAACGGTAAAATAAGGGGGAAGGGAGGGAGTGAAAATACTTGCCTCCTGTCTTTATTAAAATTTTAATTACTCAGATACCAAGGCTAGAATAATTTCCAATTTTAAGACAATACAGGAGGCTCCTATTTTGCAGTTTTAACATCAGAAACCAAAGCCATTGCCCCCGATGTCAAAGGGCAAAAATAAAACGTACGGAAAGTGGAAGTCCGAGACCAGTCTGCCGCCCGCAAAAAGTCACCTAAAGCAACACCTGCCACCAAGGCGAGGCCGCAGCTCCCCTGGGCTCTGAACGTACCTTCAACACCTGCTAAGGAAAGAAGCCAGCGAACCCACCTCACCAACGTGGGTGAAGAAATGGAAAGGCCTGAAGTTGCGCAGACTGGGCCGGTCTAAGGACCGAGCAACACAGAGTTTAGGGTCATCCTGCAGATACGGATAGGAAACCAAAGACGAAAGAGACTTAGTCCTCCTATGGACCTCCTATGGAATAGAATCCTCTCAGGGGAAAACGGGATGGCATTAACATTGAAGGCCCTAATATCTGATACCCAACGAAAGGATAAAAGACAAAGAAGCAAGGTGAATTTAGCCGACAATTGTCTCAAGGAGAGAGACTCGTTATCTGGCCAGGTCCTAAGAAACCATCACAACATCCCCGGCTCTCCCCGCCGGCTTACCCGAAAAACCCACATGGCCATAAGAAATAGCCCCATCGAATAATCCAGCTAGGAAGTTGAGCACACAAGTTAAAGGGGTTGAACAGGGATTAACCTGTTTTCCCACTGGTGCCAGGAGCCTAGGATTCTCTGAGCAAGGATTGAGCAACCTCCGAAGTCTGCGTTCATTCGGGCCCAAAAGGAGCAATGGAAATGACAGCAGAGCCAACGGATCCTAAATTAACATCTCCAGCAGCGCCGGAAACCAAGGTTGCGCCTGCCAGTGTGGGGTCACAAGGACATGGGATGTCCTGGATCTTTGAAGATAATGCACGGCCCTCGGGATGAGAGCAAAAGGAGGAAAAGCATACGCACCGGACGCTGGCCATACCTGGGTGAAGGCATTCATTGCTAGGGCCTCCAGGTCGGGTAGCCAGCTGAAAAAATCCTTTGTTTGGTGATTTGTCCAGTCACTTGCATCCCTCCGATGCCTCGAAAACCAGTCCGCCATCAGGTTGTCTTCCCCCGGCAAATACCCCGCCTGGAGCATGATGTTGTGGGACAGGCAGAAGTTGAATATCTCCTTCGCACCTCCATAAGGCATTTGGAACACAAGCCCCCCAGCGAATGATGTATCTCACGACGGATATGTTGTCCATCCGCAGGAGAAGGCAATCTGTCTGATCTTTTCCCAGACGCTTTATGGCAAATCAACCCCCCAATTTATGTAGAGGGAGCGCTCCTCCCGGGACCAAAGTCCTCCGGTCGCTTCCAAGAGGGAGGCTGCCCCAACCCAGAATGCTGGCATCGGATTCTAACACGAAATCGGGTTGCGCACTGAAGATCACTCGACCATTCCAGTCATCCATGTGGCAAAGCCACCACACGAGTTCCTGTCGTACTACGTACGTAAGGAGGATGGGCCGATCGTATGATGGAAGACTGTGAAGATGCTGGGCTTGAGGCGCTGAAGAGCCCGGTAATGCAGGCGACCCGAAAAAGATCGCCTGAATGGAGGACGACAGGAGACCTACCACACACACCAGCTGGCGTAACAAGCACAAGTTGTGATGCAGGAGAGAGTGTATTTTCTTCCTTATGGAAACTATCTTGGACCTCGGTAGGCGAAGCATTGCAGCCTTTGAGTCTATCTTGAACCCCAAGAATTGAATCCGCTAATTAGCTTTGATTTATGGGTGTTGACGATAAAACCCAGCTCTCGGAGTGTCTGCATGACAAAGTCTGTCTGGGATTGAAGGGTATCCTGGCAATCGGCAAAGAGAAGAATGTAGTCGGGATAAATGATACCCCAAGACCGAAAGAAAGCCATCACCGGCTTGAGGAGCTTTGTAATGCACCAAGGGGCTGAACTGAGGCTGAACCACAGTGAGTTAAACTGCCAAACTACTAAATTGTAGGTACCTCCTGTGGTCCGGGTGAATTGGGACCGCCAGATAAGCGTCTTTGAGGTCCAATCTGGTAAACCAGTCGCCTTCCATCAAGAGGTCCTGCAGTAAATGGATGCCCTCCATCTTGAAATGGCGGTACACCACAAGTTCAGAGCCTGTAAGTTGATCACTGGACGGAACTCCTCTGTCTGCTTTCGGACCAGAAAGATGGAGCTGAGGAAACCTAAGGGTCCCCGCATCCACTGGATAGCCCCTTTTTGGAACAGAGCCTAGAGCTCTGCTTCCACTAGCCTCTGGTCGACGGCTGACCTGCATATGGGAAAAGGCCTCCTTACCCGCTGGGGAGGGGAGACAAAGTCTATCCAATAGCCCTCACCGTCTGGAGGATCCAAGGGTCTGACGTAATCCGTCCCCAATGGTGGAAAAAATGTGAGATCCTGCCCACAACCTATGGAAGGGAAGAAGGAGAGGAAACAATGGGACTTCCTAATACCAGAGCGGCCCCTAGGAAAGCTGGAAGAGCCTCTGCCTCTACTTCCTCCCCTTGAAGTGAAGGCACGTTGATGGAACGATCCTCGATAGGACACCTGTGCCTGCGGGAAACTCCTGGACCCTTGAAAAGATGAACGGCTGGAGATCCGGCCCCTTGGTTGGAGGAAAAACGGGGGCCTGTCTGGAACACCTTCCTCATGGATAGCTTCGCCTTATTCCAGGAGGTCATCAGTGAAACATGCCTGTTCAGCTCCTTGGCCACAGCCCTAGGTCTTTGGACCATGCGAAGGAGTGCTGCAAGGCAATAGCCACATTGGCATTGCCCAGGAGACACACGACTCGGAGGGCCCAATCCCTAATGGGGGGACCACATTTGGATCGAATTCCGGCGCGACCGCCACCTTGTCAGATAGGGATGGATGGGGAGATTCCACCCTCAACTTATTTTGGACCTCCTTGGGGATAGATTTATGCAGCCGCTTATGAAGGTACAGGCCAATGTGCTCTGGAGGTGCCCACTCCATGGCCCTAGAATGGAGCATGGTAGTGGGATCAAACAGGGCAGTGCCTGCAGGGTCTAAGACCGGGAGGTCTGTTGAAGTCCAGTGGGATGTAATGGAAGTCACTGCTGTTTGCTGGATATCAGCTAGGTGGGGCTCATCCGCCTGAAACTCACGAGTGAAGCGTGAGTCCACAGTCCTGGGCGAGGCCAGGTTAACCGAAGCCACATCATCAGACTCAGTAGAGGAGTCAGCCCGCCACTTATCCACTATAGCTAGTGGGTTGTGGTAAGACAAATCATCTCTGAAGAAAGAGTGCCCTGAGGGTAAAGGAGTGGCGGTAGATTTCGGTTGTTTGGCCGGGGCTTTGCCCTTACTGGCAGAGGCACTATTGCCGCTTCCTCATCTTACTTATCCGAATCAGACTCTGAGGGAACAGTGGCAATTTCCTGAGGCGCCTGGGCCTGACTAGGGGCAGGCTGAGGCATGTTAGCCGTCATTTTAGAAATCAAATTCTCTACAGAGCTAGAGAACTTAGACTCTAGCCATGCCATAAAGGCATCCTGGGAAGTTGTGCTCTCATGAGGCATGCTATCCAGAAGAAGTACCAGTAGAGAGACTAGGTAAGGTACAAATAGGGGCTCACCCTGAAATAAGCAGCACCAGTATGGGCTCATCCTGTAAGTCTGCCCAGGTATACAAGCAGCAGTTTGCCACACAAACAGTAACAGGAGCTCACCCTGTAACCCAGCACTTCCCAAAAGCTAATAGAAATAGCAGGGTCTCACCCTGAAGAGACAGAGCTCTCTGAAAGGCTGTATCACTTGGAAACTCAGGCGGAAATATCAGAACTGGAGACTATCAAGTGAAAGGAGCATTAAAAATGGTGACAAAATACCAAAAAATGAAATGTTACCCTTAAAAAAGATGGCTGCCGCTGGCAACGTTTATGTCGTCGAACTACAAAGATGGCCGCCACTACACTCTTAACAGAGGAACAAGGAACCAAGATGGCGGTGATATATCGCGAAACAAGATCTTGCCGCCCCAACGAAGATGGGCGCCGCGAGAACCAAGATGACATGGACTCTCGCGAGACAAGAGTTCATCGCGAGAACCAAGATGGCCGCCGCAATGGAGAAACACTGGAAAACAGGCAGAGCAGCACAGGACAAAAGTAGAAAGGAGCAGGATGGCGATACAACAAACCCACAAGTAAGCCAATAAGATGAAAACCACAAAGAGAATAAAAGGCAAACGAGTACGGTATAACAGGAAAACCGGGCAGAGCCAAAGACCAAAGGGGAAAGGAAAAAATGGCAGCCCCACATACTATAAAACAATATAAATATAAATTAACATGTATAACTAAATAAATTCAAAAACAAGGTCAACCAATAACTCCCAAGGCAAAATGCTTGGAAAGAGAAGGAAAATTATCTGACCTGCAGCTACCTCTGGAAGTTGTTTCATTGGATGTTACCAGTTTTCTGTTAACTCTTTCTTTGCTGCTATGGGTGAAAGTAAAGAGAGATATGCAAAATATGAGCCTTCTGTCTTGCCTTAAAATTCAAAAACATTTTTCCAAACCAACCTCTGTCTACAATCCAGCGAGAATAGGAATAATCACAGATAAAGATGATTCCTTTATACCTTTTACAGACAGTATGAATTTACAGCAAAGCCTTTTGGTTTATGTGAAACTCCTGCTATATTTAATATCTTTTATGATACAGCAGGCTGATTTTTCATTTTCTCTCTAGACTAGACGTGGCCAACTATTTTTCATTATTGAGAACCAGACGCATTGCGAAAGCTGAGGTTAAAGTAGGTGCCATATTAGGACAAGGGGTAATAATGTCAAACTGGAAGGTAAGAGGCTCAGATGTGATGTAGGAAAGTTTTATTTCACAGAGAGGGCGGTAGATAACAAAACTTTTGAAGTAGTAGAGTTTCATATAGGGAGTTAGTTTAAACATGTATGGGACATTAGGCTCTCCTGAATATGAGACAAAACAATTACAATTTAAGGTCTTACAGCAGGAAAAAATAGGCAGACTAAATTAACACCTTAACATCCAATGACGGGCCAGGCACGACAGACAAAAAACGTCAGGTAACAACCAATGATGTGTCTGGCATGTCATTTCATTGAACAGGCTTAGAAAGTGATCTACGATCACTTTCTTCGCTTAAACGGTATCGCTGTAATGCCTCGATGTCAAGGCATTTAGCGACACTGAACTCCCACCCCAGGACGCCCTGTGACCTCTCTGGAGAGCAGTCATAACCGCCACTGTGAGAGACTTTGCCACTCGCAAGAAGGCGGCCCGCCCTTTAAAAAAATAAAGAAGTTATGAAAGTTCGCCATAGGGTCTCTCCAGACCATCTTGAGAACTCTGGCTCCCCTTGCAGGTTGAGTACAGGTACAGCATTCAACCGTGCAAGTCAATAGAGCCCAGCTTTCCAATCATAATGTGGTTAGTAAAATATTTATAAAATAATAAAAGAATATAGATAACAATAGCTTAAAACATGTGGTAACATTTTAAAAGCAATTATGCAGTGATGTCACCATCAAAGGGACCATCCAGTTCCAGCAAAATGTAAAAAAAAGCGCAAAAAGAATAAAATAAAAAAATAAAGTTTATTATTATGAGCAAGTGCTAAAATTAGCACTGTATCTTCCCAAAAATCTTGACATGGAAAGAGTTAAAATAAAAGCATTTCAAATACCTAAGGAGTGACTTATTTAAAAAAAAATGAAGTTTCATGGGGTATATTGGAGTGGCCGGGTTCAAAGATAGGGCATAGGCACAGACTGACCAAAATGGGGAAAAAAGCGAACTTCCCAAATGTAGCCTTTTAGCCCCCAAACACTAGACAAACTAATGCAGGTGTGGTATCAGTGTGATCAAAAGATGTTGCTGAACACATATTGGGATACTGTTCGATAGTGAAATTAGATGATCTAATCAAAAAATGGTATCTGAAGAAATCCCTTCTCGTCCTGAAAAAAAATGTATAACTTGTATGGGTTCACTAAATGAGGAGAAAATTACAGCTAAATATGAGCACCGCAAAAGTGTTAAAACAGCCTTGCTCACAAAGGGTACAACAAATAAAAAACAGCCTGGTCCTTAACGGGTTAATAGTTCTCATGTGATGTCAAAATGTAATTGTTTGTTCCATTAGATTATGTAGGTTTCTCATGGAGGCTGAGAGGAGTACAAAACCCTAGAGAGAAAATGAAATCATCTCTGAATTTATTGATATATAAAAAGTGCTGTCTGTCAATATTATACTAAGGCAAATAAAGGTGTGTTTATCGGGCCTTCAAAATAACTTTCAGGGTCCATAATACAACATACCAAAATGTATTTAAATCGTTTTAAAGTCTCTGACATTCTTGACTAACTAAATTTGATTAATCAAAGAAATAATCGCCAAACTAATCTAAAAATGAAAATAATCCTTAGTTGCAGACCTAAGCGCAGCCACGGTCAAATGCTTAATTTTGTCACCAATATTTATCAATGAATATAAAAATAATTGTTTTGTATTGTCCAACCCAATTCAGGAACAGTATTTCAACAAAGAAAACAAACTGTGCAGAACCCTCTGTGAGTCCTTGGTAGTGACTAAAATTGACCCTCATGTTGGTATGTGGGGACGAGTATATTGAATAATGACTGATGCCAGTATAATAATTATAATAGTAATTCATGATACATATTCACCTTCACTTTGTAGCTGTATCTGCTTAAATGTTCTCCTGGTGAATCTTTAATTGTTGAGATATCAATACTGTTCAATGCCCAAGCCATGGCATATACTGCAGTATATACAAAATAAGGAGCTCCTGTAAGCAGAAAATCAGGACTTAGTGAAGTGTTGTCATTCCAGGTACATTTATGAAGTTTAATATGAAGTACTGATCGAAAAAATCTATTTTTATCAGCGTTTTTTGACAAGCACTGTAGGAAACATATCCAAATGTCTTCGAGTAATGGGTCATTTGGACGATTTGATGGGTTAACACTCTCAACAAAAGTTTGCATTTCAGGGATGTTTCTTCTGGGTGATGTGAATACTAAACTACAATTAAACAATCTGGCTGCAACATATACAACCTCATTTACATGTGGCCATGAAGCAGGAAGGATGAGTGTCTTATTAATGACTGTAGCTGATGCTTTGGTGAGCAGAGTCATATATTTTGCACTAAATGAACCACAAATGATGATAAACTCAGTTGTTGATTTATGAATAATGTTAATGTAGTCAGTATATTTTCCTTCTTTTGTAACGTAAATGGAGAACTCTATGCAGATGCCGTATTTCGGGGTCTCTCTGGTCAGATACTGCAATGTCCTTTCTCCACTGTCATCTCCAGTAGTAATAATTCCAACCCAGTTACATCCAAGATATCTCAAAAGCTTTAAAACTGCAGTATACTGGACCTCATCCCCTTGAACGGTTCGGTAAAAGTAAGGATATTGCCTCCGGTCATTTAGTATAACGTCTGTGGCTCCATAGCTTATCTATAAATATGGACAACATAGGTGTAAATTATCTGCATATATTTAGTAAAATAAACAGCCTCAGATGACTAATTAAACCTGTAAAAGTATATGATCAATTTGATTGGCTCATGGAGAGCATGATCTGTCTGCTATGGTAAATCATCCCATGTGTGTGTAGCGCTAAGCTTTACTCAAGTTAGCTGTTGAATTTCACATAACTCTATAACAAGAGGGTGAACTGGAGAAACTGTCCCTGGAACTTACTTGGAGGTGTAGAGTTGGAAGATGGGGTAAAAATATATAAAGATTCCCTATCGGTGGCATGCACCCAATCCCATACCTCTCCCCACCCTTCCATCCTTGTCCTGTGGGAAAAATATCTACTCAACCCCACCAACTCTACTTCCCCAAGATTGTGGTAGTTGGGGAGTGAGGACAATCCAACCATCACTGGTGTGAAAATTACTGTCCATCCTTTGGCACTCAAAAGGAAAACAATATTTTACTTACCAATTTTGGTGCTTCCAATGTTGTCAATGGAAGCTATTTTGGAATTAAGTATTCAACCATCATCCCCCCTTCCTGTGAATAGTGTACCCTTGTAAACTATATATTGTTTTTTCTATGACATTTAGAGCTTTATTTTGATACCATAGTTACATACCTACAAAAATAGCATAAGTAATTTTGTAAAAACTAGAGACAAAAAAGAGAAAAAAAAACATTTATCATGTATTTTTAATTCTGAATCATAACAAAATTAGTTAAATTGACAGAAAATACTTTCGCATAGACAAGCTGTCTGGGGACAAAGATAGATCTGGGGAGCTGCTTGGGAACAAAGATGGCACTGAAAAGCTGTTTGAGGACAAATATGGCATTAGGAAGGAGTTTTTGGACAAAGATTACCCTTACAAACTGTGAAAATAATGCAAGTTTTACAAGATTGTAAGGTCTAATATTTGACCTATGATTGCTAAAAAGATATAGGAAACCTTATATTTATATATAGGATATCCAAACACAAGACACTTACACTATGATTGTAAAGTCTAGGGTCACATAGAATTCTTCTTCTTTTTTTTTTTTTTTTTTTTTAAAAGAAAAGTAAATTTTGTCCGTTAAAATAACATGTAATGGATCAGAAATCCAGCGCAGGCGGGTTGATGTTGTAAATGACTATTATCGATGTCAACGGCTGATTTTTTTATGGAATATCTTCATAGGCATACAGAGGCCCTTTATCGCTCCCATCACTCCTGCGTTCCAGTGGCCCTTTATCACTCCTGTGTTCTGATGGCCCTTTATCATTCCCATCACTCCTGTATTCCAATGGCCCTTTATCACTCCCATCACTCCTGTATTCCAATGGCCCTTTATCACTCCTGTGTTCCGATGGCCCTTTATAATTCCCATCACTCCTGTATTCCAATGGCCCTTTATCACTCCCATCACTCCTGTGTTCCATTGGCCCTTTATCACTCCCATCACTACTGTGTTCCAATGGCACGTTGTGTTCTCTGATCGAAGTTTACGTTTAAAAGGCTAATTGATCGTGAGAAAACCCTTTTGCAGCCATAAATGTCCTTGTTTTCCATAAAAACAGCTCAGTGACCCCATACCTTTGTATTGTACTGTATATTAATATATTTTGTTCTATTCACAATTATCATATCCAAATCTTACAAAAATTTTGCATTTTTTCTTCACTTATTAAAATATTATTTATACTATGCAACTAACGATTATTTTCATTAATTTTCGATTAATGGATTAATAGGATAAAAAAATAAATGTAAATTTTTTGTTTACTTAAAATAATTTAATGAACAAACTGGATTTTAAAAACAAACAGCAGAATAAAAAAACTTTGAGAAAAATGCATTTCTTGTTCTTATTTCCCAACCCCCCCCACCCCAGTTATGCACATTTGAGCCCAGGCTTGCCACACTGCCTCCCAGATATGCCTTGTACCCCCAGATATGCCACTCCGCCCTCCCCAGATATGTCTTATATCCCCTATATGCTTATATGCCCTTATATGCCACTGTGCCCTCTGATATGCCTTATACCCCCCCGGATATGCCACTCAGCCCTCCCCAGATATGCCTTATACCCCCTTTATGTCATAGTGCCCTCTGATATGCCTTATGCTCTTTATATAAATTGAATGATCTAACTTACCTATCTTTGAAAAAAGGATGTATAATTTGTAAGGGTTCAGTGAAAATGAAAAAGGGGAATCATACCTAAACAAACGTATTGTAGAAACACAAATAAAGGTCTAGGATTTAGAGTACAAAGTACTCTCTATAAAGAAGGGGTAACAGATATATATTAGAAACAAGGAACCCTTGCATAGGACACTGGGTAGAAATGTCGGTGATATACGTGTTAATAGTTAATAGGGGATTTTCACATGTCTGGTATTTTTTGGTCAGTCAAAGCTAAACACAATTATCACCCAACCCGTACATAACCACAGGGGATATGTGGGAATTAAATCCTTAACTATACAATATCAACATACGCAAAGTTTAAAAGGATCATTTTATCAATTCATTAAAAATATCCAACAGAAAATAATGGTGGTAATTAAATAGTTAACTGCACCTTTTAAAGAAGCCAGATTCCCCCTGTACTAGAAATATAAAATTCTTATTCTATTAGAACTAGGTAGCTTATGTTTCCGTAAACTAAGTTGCTCATATAGCCATCCAGTTACTAGCACAGTCAGTCCTAATTTAATGGAAATTGGACGATGTAACTTACCTGAGGGTAGCCGTAAAGATTCAACATTTGTGCCACAGCCATGGTTGTATGTGAAGCAATGTCTCCAATAAAACCCACCAGTTGGCCATGTTTCTTGCAGGAATAATTAGGTGCTACTACACTCCGTCCAGATATTATCTGTATGACGTCTTTTATAGCTTTATTCATATATCCACAGGAATCAAATACATAATATCCAACAGTAACGTTGGGTAAAATATCTGGGTTCTTGTTAATTTCGTCAACGGTGAACATGAAAGCCAGGAGGTGTGTATAATATTCATAGCTAATACTGTGAAAATACAGGCTCGGTATTACTTAACCCTTGTGGCATGCCTATACGGTATATTAAAAAATAACACTGACTTAAATAATATAAACTTAATAAAAATAACCTGGTGTGGTGTAGGAAAAGTCACACAACTGACAGCCGTCTCCAGGTCTGTGGAGAAATTCTTTTATGTTATATTTCTAGAGAGAAAAACCTGAGCTATAAGTTTCAGCCCTGTTGCCGCGTCTGCCCTCCTCCTCCTCCATGATATAACATTTCCAACATTGAAATGAATAGTAATGTTTGCCGCACTTGTGAATGATGGAAGTGTCTAAAGTGACACTCTAGCCATGATATGCACTTGATTCTTATTATTTGAAGGGCTGCGCTGTGGCTAATGGAGCAGAAATCTGGCAGGTTTAGCAGGTTAGCATACCGGTTAGACAGAAATTTCACCCCGCCACGCAGTCATAAATTACCCCACATCGTGTTTTATTGTAAAACAAAAATGTAAGAGGACATTTGGCACTAATATTAAGCCTGATTAAACATTTTTTTCTGCTATTCTGTTTGGTAATTAAGTATCATGTAGCGCAGCTCTAGAATGGTTCATTGCTGTGTAACAGCTGTTCGGGTTAACCTCTCATTTCCCACAGACGCAGTATGTCTCATATAAGGTCTTGTCACATTATCTGGGACAGCTCCTATATGATGTAAATCTATTATAAATACATAAAGGAATCTACTCACTGCGAACACGCTTGATGTGCATGCAGACTGACGTCAGTATACCAGTTTGTTATCCAGGTGTTAACTGTGAATATTCCTCCAATAATGACATCCCCTTCCTGGAAATACTCATATTCAAATGTATATCTCTTCCTTATAAATTGACATGGAGATTTCTGGGTTTTGGATTTACAAGGAATCACAAACAGGGCAACCAAAAGGAACAATTTTAGGAGCATTTGGGAGACAATGATATGAATTAACCAGCAAACCACTAGCATTGTGCTTCGTTCTTTAAAGCTCATGACTTTCAGCTCCAAGGGTGACTCTCCAAAGTTGCTATATAGACACCATCAGCTTCACAATAATAACTTGGTATCTCTAGACCATTTTGTACAATGAAGGATAAGGCTCTAAGCTTTGTGTTTATATAAAAACCTCTCACATTTTAATAATTGTGCACAAAGAAAATAGATATATTTCACTTGGGATAGACTCTCTGCTGGGAACAAAAAGGATTTCTTTTTTCTAGAAAATTTTGAATCTGTTTTGTTTTATTTTTGAAGATGTGATTTCTTGGCAGCCTTTTGATTAATAACAAACATAGACTCAACAAAGTTTATAGTCCGTAAGAATATACAAATAATTTTTAATACAGGGGTAACGTAACAATAAGCAGCAAATATCCTTTCTTAACCTTAACCTTTGTTTCCTGCCATCTTAGGCATCTCATGGCTAAGACAACATAATCCTTTTATTGACTGGTCTTCCAGCTCCTTGTTGTTCACTTCTTCCTAGTGCAGCACCACTTGTATCAAGAACACTGCCTGCCTCCTTAAAGCTCCATCAGCCCTGCCCCTCCCACAGAGATACCACAACTTCACGCACATCTTATAAAAGAAGGGAGCCAGGAGACCATTCGACTTTCCTATTGATCTGTTGCCTGGAGCCCCTTTACCATGTGGTCCCACCTACTCCTTATCTTTACCAGAGTCACAAGCCTTCAAACAGTACATCGAGCAGGAACTCCCGAAAGGGTTTTTTACGACCTTTTACGTCTTCTAGAGAAGCCGGATTTTTTTTTCTCGGAAAGAAAGATCTTGGACTACGGCCTTGTGTTGATTACCATGCTTTCAATAACACAATAACCATCAAGAACAGGTGCCCTCTGCCTCTCATTCCTGCTTTGCTGGACCGAGTAAAGAACGCCAACATCTTTACCAAAATAGGCCTCCAAGGGGTTTACAACTTGGTTGGTATCAGAAAGGGGGACGACTGGAAGGTGGCATTGTGGTCCAGATATGGGCACTTTGAATACAGAGACATGCCTTTTGGACTCTGTGGCGCCCCTGCCACATTCCAACACTTTCTCAATGACATCTGTCTGACATGCTTGATACCTTTGTAGTGATCTATCTAGATGACATCCTGGTGTTCTCAAACACACTACAGGTACACGTGACACACATCAAGGCAGTTCTGTCTCGTTTGCGTCAACACGGACTGCATGGGAAACTGGAGAAATGCCTCTTCGAGGTACCATCCATTGAATTCCTTGGCTACGTGCTGTCTAATGGTCATATCGAGATGGAGCCAAAAAAAAACGCAGCCATCGTGGAGTGGCCACCTTCAAAGAACAGACGCATGGTCCAACAGTTAATTCAGTTTGCGAACTTTTACCAATGGTTTGTCTGTAACTTCTCCAGAATACTAGCCCCTCACCAAGAAGGCTGTCTCCTTCCTGTGGACCCCGGTGGCACAACAGGCTTTTGAAACGATGAAACAAACCTTTCTGCCACACCACAATACCTGTATCATGGTTATGAGATCAACGTTCCCCAAGGGGCATGACTGAAAGTCATGCATCACCACCATAACTCCCCCATGTCTGGTCATGGCAGTATCAAGAACACCATCGAGAAGATACAATAACAGTTCTGGTGGCCTTCCCTACTCAAAGACGTCTAGAGGTTCGTCAACTCCTGTTCCACATGTGCCCCGAGTAAGCATTTGACCCTGAGACCCGCTGGCCTCCTTCAACCTCTTCCGGTTCCATGTCACCCTTGGAAGGAGGTCGCCGTGGACTTTATAGCCAATCTGCCACCTTCCCACAAACACACTTCTATTATGGTGGTTGTGGACAAAAATGTCCTATTTCATACCTGTGAAGGACCTTCCCTCTGCCAGTTAGACGGCGTCTCTCTTCATCCAAGAGATCTTTCGTCTCCATGAGATTCCCAGTTCCATCATCTCCGGCGGTGGTTCCCAGTTCACCTAACAGTTCTGGACCCCTTTCTGTCGTCTTCGAATTAAAAGATGTTTTTCATCTGCCTACCGTCCTCAGATGAATGGACAAACGGAGAGGACAAATCAGACAGTTGAGCAATAACTCTGGTGCTTCTCCTCGTACCTACATGGCGACTGGATGGATCTACTGCCTATGGTCGAGGTCGCCTATAACAATCAACACCACAGTACCAGTGGCATGTCACCCTTCTACGCCAACTACAGATGTCATCCCAGTACCTTGCCTGACCTACCGTCTATGCTTCCTGTACCTGAAGCCTCTCAACGCTTCCGTAGCCTGTGACTACATTATCGGCATCTATCACAACAGCTCCACCAGATGAAAAGTTGCCAAAAGAACCAAGCACATCGTCAGAAACATCCAGCTCCTGCATATGCAGTAGGGGACAAGGTGTGGCTCTTTACTCCTCACTTAAGACTCTCCTGTCCTTCCAAAAAAGCTGAGACCACGTTTCACCAGCCCCTTCCCTA
The DNA here is from genome assembly GCA_023333645.1 of Sceloporus occidentalis. NCBI lineage: Eukaryota > Metazoa > Chordata > Lepidosauria > Squamata > Phrynosomatidae > Sceloporus > Sceloporus occidentalis. The sequence continues at coordinate 534,389 of JALMGF010000163.1, read as the reverse complement.
TAACAAGAACCATTAGTCCTGCTGCAGTCCTGCTCTCTTTGCCTCCACAATATCGTATCCATCCAGTCTTCCTTGTCTCTCTTCTCAAATCTTATCATGAAAACACATTCCCAGGATGACTGGACGTGCCTCCTGCCCCCACTACTGTGAACAGGTCTGTAGAGTATGAGGTCCATCAGATCCTATGACAAGTGGAGTATTTAGTTCACTGGAAGTACTATGGCCCGGAAGAAGGGTCCTGGAATCCTGCTAGCCACATCCATGCCCCTGCAAAAATCTGTGCCTACTACGCCAAGCATCCTTCTCGTCCTTCTCCAGCTCGTGCCTGGAGGTCGCGTCTAATGGTCCTCTTATAATAAGACCTCAAATAGATCTAGATACCCTGCAGAGCTGCATCGGACCAGAATCTTCCTCTCTGGCAACCTCTGCTGCTGCCGGCACTTCCGAGTGCCAGGGTGAGAGGAGGATCCCTCCAGCACTGCAGGGGACCTGGATCCTCCTCTCTGGTAACCTCTGCTGCTGCAGGCACTTCTGCTGGGGCTTCTATGATGGAGCACTAGCGGGACATGACCTTCAGGTGCTCAGTCATAGAAGCCCCAGTGGAAGTGGCGGGCAGTAGCGGAGGTTGTCTACGCATTCACTGGCTGCCCCCACTAGACACCAGAGAATCTGAAGCATGAGGGACCAGTCTGGGGATGCATTGGTAAGTCTGGGCAGGGGTGGCAGAGTGGCATATAGGGGGTATAAGACATTTCTGGAGGGCAGAGTGGCATATCTGGGGTGCAGAGTGGCATATAGGGGTATAAGGCTTATCTGTGCAGGCTCACTGCGGTTGGGATGACATGAATTTCCAGTCATTCAACAGTGATTGATTAATGAAGCAAGCAGAAGCATTCTTCATGAGTTCTGCCTCTAAACAAAGCATTCTCAACACAGTACTGTTTACAATAAATGTTACTCTGAAGTAAACCCTTGGAAGTTTAACTTCTCTGTGCTTAATGTATAGGTAGGCCAATGTTATTGTCATTTAATGCTATCATGAATTCCCTAAAGAGTTTAGCTGTTCCAGTCCCAACAAATCAAAATGGTGTCAATATATCTTTTCCAGATTTTAATGCGGCAATGAAATCTAGAAAGTGTTTCAAGAGAGAGGATTTATTTTTCTCATTTTCCATGGCAAAAGATTAGCATATGCCAGGTCACATCATGTACCCATGACAATGCCTTTTTATTTGATGGTATATCTTATCGTGGAACAGTTATTTTTAAGAATAAATTATAAAAATCAGAATTGCTGTGCGTTGAGTCCCTAGAAAGCAAATCCTTGCAGGCCGTGATGCCTGCTTTGTGTGGGTTATACTATACAAGCTTTCAGCATGAAGACTCATTGGTGGGAATGCTGGAAGTCTGGCAGACAGGTTCTGAGTAAGGTGGCACCCTAACGCTATTGGGACAAGCCTTAAACCTACAGCCCTATATAAACCATGCATTGCCTTCATTCTATGCTTGGATTTTGTCCATTATTAGTACCTTGAAACAAAGTTGAGGAATACATTACAGAGTTTAGGAGGTTATAAGTGGAAACCAGGTAACCCGGCTGGGGCACTTAATCAGCCAACACAGCCCTGTTTGCCAGACAGCACCCGCACTACAGGGGGGGTAACACAGGTGGGGGAAACCATTGTATTCCTTAATCCCCTACCTGATACATTGCCTGTGTACTGATGGGATTTGTGATGGGATGTGGGTGATGTGATTGGGGGTTGGGTTCGGTGCACATTGAATTGAGGTTATATATAAATTCTGTGTGTTTGTAAATAAAAGAGTTCTTGTTTTACTACGAATGGTGGTCTGACTGATCCTTGGGTACGGTTACCCTGTAACAACAGGAACCATCACTGTTGGCAACATTGTCTTATTCGTTCCTGTTTCTGCCCCACTCAAGAGACTGCCCCTGTGCCTCCAAATTTACAGTTCCTTTAGTAAAGTGTTGGACAAAAGAGAGGCAGAACACGTACAACCTTGCAGGCCCTATTGATGTATTGTTGGTAGCAGCCGTTTTGCCGGAAATTACTGCTCTCTGAGCCTGAACCGGCAACATTAAAGAAATATTTAAAAGATAGACTTCATTAAGGCTTTATTAAGCCTTCCACATCACCCATGGGAGCAAGCCTCTTTGTTGTGGGTTAAATGGATGGAGGCCTACTTCCCAGCATGGATTACATGAAAAAACAAGTCCACTGTGTGGACTTGGTCTACTCCCCGTCCATGACTCACTACAACACCACTTCTATGCCAAACTGGAGAAATGTGTTTCGAAACTACCACTGCGGAACTTTCACAATAATTGACTCATTCAGAACGAGCTAGGAAAAATTCTAATAAAAGGCAGCTTTCCTACTATTTATATATACAAATTGCTTCATATGTATCTAGTAGCTAACTTATAATGAAGAATTTTTAGGTGACTCCATTCATGCAAAATATTATCTACCTATTACTATAGGATCTATGTACCATTTTTTTCGCTCAATATAGTGGACAATAAATACAAATCACAAAGACCATGTGATGGTCTTATACCATATATATGGTTTTATAGCTTTCTTTGTTATTTATCACATAAAACTAACACATAGTTTATATTTTCACATTTTCATTTGTATGTGTTTACAGGAATATTTATACATTTTTGATTATATAATCTTCATTTGGGTTACCCCATTGGTATTCTCTTAGTTGTGATGGGAATTTTGATGTACCACTGTCAATGTCTGGCACAATATATAGTGATAGGAGTAATGCTGTACCACAGTCAATCTCTGGCTCGGTATATACTGATGGGAGCTAAGTTGTACCACAAGCAGTGCCTGGCTCAGTATATAGGGATGGGAGCTATAATGTACCACTGTCAATGTCCTGCACAGTATATAGTGATGGGAGTTATGCTGTAGCATTGTCAATTTATCGTTCAGTATAAAGTGATAGAAGTTATGCTTTACCACTGTCTGTGTTTGGTTCAGTGTATAGCGATTGGAGTTATGTTGTGCCATGGTTAATGCCTGGCTCAGTATATAATGAGCATGAGTATAGCTTGGATGAAGCCATTGAACAATTTTCAGAAATAGAGGCTCAGAGGCAGAGAATATGAATCAATTTACAAAATAGAGTGGTCCCTGTGGACCTGTATTTGTTGTTGGGTTTTCTTATTATAGAAAGCAACTTTATCTGTTCAGTACATATTCTTATTTAAACAAATTTAATTTATTAAATACAATTTTTACGTGTGTGTGTTGTGGGGGTGCCACCTTTGGATCAGTTCGGTACCAAATACTGCATTTACTCTCCTTCTGTCTGCCCCTGTGCAGAGATGATTTAGTTTCTTTATCTGAAGTTCACACCAGGCCAGGGAGCCATCTGGACACTATTACGCTGCTCCATGACTTTTTGTTGCCCAGGCCCTGGATGGTCTCAGTCCGCCCCTAGTTGCAGAGTTGCATTTGAGTTCTGGTGATGCGGTCGTCTTTGTTTATTAAGTATATATCCATGAGTCTAGGGATTTCCTCTTACTAGCAGCCATTGGGATCTTGCCACAATGTGGATTCTTTTCCTATGTAAATTGTTAAAATAAATAAATAAACTGATAATTTTATTAGCGCGTGGAGTTTTACATCAAGTACTTCAAGTATTAGGGACCAAACCTTTAAAGACGTGAGCCAAAGACAACACAGGAAAGGTTTTTTGGTTCTGATTCAGAGTCTCATTTGTATCATTCCTGAGATGACTGTACATCACTCTAGACCTCATTGTGCTTTTGAAGCTGTCTAAGAAGGCTAATCTAACTGACCTGTAGAACAGTTGATATTATAAGAAAGTTTTACCTAAAAGATGTTGTTTAGTGTTAAGTTCAGCTTTGAACAGAATCATATAACATTTTGGTAGATATATACAGCTTACAATTCCAATACTTGATGCCAAGGTAGCAAATATCTCTACAGCCACCATGTTTTTACCCTTGCTGCTCAGATAGGCCGGTATAGCACAGACCCACACACTGCAGAACACCAGCATGCTGAATGTAATGTGTTTGGCTTCATTAAAGTTGTCTGGCAATGTCCGTACCATGAAAGCTAGAACAAAACTCACAGCTGCCAGAAGCCCCATGTAACCCAACATACAGAAAAAGGCCAAGAGAGACCCTTCATTACATTGAACAATGATTTTCCCAGTAAATGTGTGCATGTCTAATTCCTGAAATGGGGGAGAGAGTAACAACCAAATGACACTGATCAGAACCTGACCAGAGGAGCCGACCAAGACAACAGCATTGGACAGCTTCAGTCCCACCCAATTTCTCCAGGTGCTGCCAGGTTTTGTTGCTTTGAAGGCAATACAAACCATGATGGTCTTGGCCAACACACAAGAAAGTGCTGCAGAAAAGGCCATTCCAAATGAAATATGACGTATCATGCATGTTATATCCAACGGACGACCAATGAACAAAAACACGCAGAGGAAGCTCAGTTTGAGGGACACCAGGAGGACAAAGCTCAGATTCCGATTATTTGCTTTAACAATGGGGGTGTCTCGGAATGAGAAAAATATTGCAGCTATAAAAGTAGAAATTAGAACTGAGAATATAGAAGTAACACAAAAAACTAAAGCTAAAATGTCCGTTTCATAGGATAGAAACTCCATTGTCTTTGGAATACACTTGGTTTTACTTTTGTCAGGCCATTCATTTTCAGGACACTTGAAGCAGTCTTCACTCTCTATCAAATAAAATATCATATCATTGAAATTACCATTTTGAAATTACATGATTGTTTTTATTTATTATCATAATAGTAGAGAATTATAATAATATTTTTATTATAAAATATACAAATACATATTTAGTTTTTTTTTAAATAGAGGCATATTTATAATGCAAATAGCAGGCATGCAGTGAAAGAGAGTCACATGCAAACGTTTTTTTTTCCATGATCAAAATGTGAAACCTACAATAATGGAAAACTATGTGTATCTTTATGAAAAATAAATAATCTGGAATTATCAAAATACATCAGCCACCTGTATCCAGTCTCCAAATATTGAAAATACATCCCAATAAAACCTCATGTGCCGCCGTACTTAGTGTGACCTCTAATGACCTCTTTTATCACATATTCCGGAAGAAATTATTAAGACAATTGAAATTGAGTTTTAATGATATGATAATATTTGCAGCTCTTTTTCCAAATGAAATATTTTTAATAGTTTTGTTTTTTCACCAATTAACCCAATTTAAATATGTAAAATATGGTTATATATCATGGAAATTGTAGATTTGGTATATGATGGTGATGTATAAGCCAATAAATAATGATGATGTTGAATACATTTATCTAGAAGCTAACTACTGCATCATGATAATATGGTAGAAGAATGTTGTTGTGTTCTTTAAAAGAAGTGCACAGTGTGAAAACCTTTTTTTTTTTGAACAATAAGTGTGTAAAGAATCCCAGGTCGTTTTTAGAGAAGGGTAAAGGTTAAAAAATAAGGAGTCACTTGGACTCTCAATACTAAGGAGAGAACGTGTCTGTGGACAGTGAAATCCTACATCAAAGAAGTATAGGTCTTCTGCTAGATCGTTTGGTTTGAATTAGACTTGTGCATTCGTATTCGGGCGAAAATGAAAACAAACACGAACAGTGCGTTTTCGTTGTTCAGCAAGAATACCGAACATACGAACATGGTGGCGGCAAAACGTATACGAAGACACACAACACGAAGGGTCTTCGTGTTCATCTTCGCTAACTAATCTCCCTTGTCCCTTCCTCGTCTAGCCTACGCAGCATTGCAGGAGTTAACGGGAGCAGAAAACCGTAGGTTCGCCGTCAGGAGTTAAAGGGCCATAAGAACGACTCTTTTGGTCTTCTGCAGGGGCCTCCTCTGGCATCAACCAATTGGTTGATGCTAGAGGAGGCCCCTGCTGGTGACCAATAGAGTTCCCAGGCCTGGGAATGGTCTCCCCGCTCCAAGAGTGAAAAGTCTGTACGAGCGACTCTATTGGTCACCAGGAGGGGGCTCGTCTGCCATCAACCAGTGAAGTTCACTTGAACTTCATTGGTTGATGGTAGAGGAGGCCCTGCCAGCGACCAGTAAAGTTGCTTGTACGGACCTTTAAAATCCTGGCGCCAAAGCTGCTGCGTAGTGCGTACTGCGTTAACCCCGTATAAACCCCTTCTACAAAAAACAAATAAAAAAAACAATATGAAGAATGTACACGAATATTCGCTCGAACCGAAACACAGGAACTGACGAATATTCGTGGAATAGAAAGATTTGGTTCCCCACGAAGATGAACACGAAGAGTTGGCCAGCGCCCAAATCTACTTTGAAATTGTAGATTTATTAATATTGTAATGAAGCCCTCTTTGTGGTATAATGGCATACCTGATACATTGGAAAATTCTCCTTCTGAACATGGGATACAGTCATAGCAGCAGATGTGATATCCTTCCCTTAGTGCTTTTCTGAATCCTGGATGACACATTTCCGTGCACCTCAATCGAGGCATCTAAAGAAAGAACTCATAGTTTATACACGGCAGTATCGATACTGCCAGTGTGCAAAATTCAACACATTTTCAAATATGAAGTAATGAAGTTATCATATGAAAATATAGTAATCTACTATGCAAAAGCAGATTTGGTATAGTCAAGCTTAAATGAGAAGCCCAGTATGAAGAAAAAAACCAATAATTAACTATAAATTGAGCAGGAGCCGTATGTCCCCAGTAATAAAGTAATACAGTGGCCCAAAACACAGATAGCACAGTCCAATCACGCTGTCCAAAAATGTCTGCTTGGAAAATTCTTCAAGAGAAAATTCAATGGGGAAAAAAAATCTAATTTGGAACATAAGATGTAGTGGTGTATATATAATAATATAATAATAAACCAATAATAATTAGTTTTATCTAACTTTGTCCCAATAACTCTTATTTACAGATCTAGATACTGTCAGTCTGTCAGTCATGTGACATTTTGGGTGACTTTCCTGGCTCAAACACAACTCTAAGATGATGCTTTATGGCAATGCTAATGAAGTATATTCCTCAACAGGCTTGAGTCTGGCTGGGTGATAAACAAAGAGCTGCTTTATATAGGCATACGATATGGAGTCAGGGTGTTTGTCTTATAGTTTATGTTCAGATAACAGAGCGAGAACTCATACAAATAGATAATATGTCTATAAACATTATATTATGGGGCAAAAACTACTACTAGTTTTTTATCTCATACTAGTTATAAAAATGGTGAGCGTTGTCCCTTTAGTTTAGACAACTATTTCTTACCTTTTCCTATATAGAATATTTACTTATAAATAAAATATTATGTAATAATTGACTTAAAAATACATATTAAAAGTGAATTCGATAATTTAAGGAATGTTGCCTTCCAACAGATCCTCCTCTGCGGCCTCCATTCTTACTGCCAAGTGGTGAAATACAGTCCTCCATAATGTATATGGGGTGCTTGGGAAGATCACAGGTTAAAATCTTTTTAAACAGAAGCATACAGGCCAAGAGTGTTGACTTAATACATGATGTCATATATAACTTACTGTGTCATTTTTCCAAGTTATGTTCCAGACCTCAACATATATTTGTTGGTTATCTGGAAGTGTTGGATCAAATGTGCCCACTCGATTCAGGATTTCCCCTTTTTTTTCTCCATCAAGTGGTATTATCTGATTAATAATATCATAATTTACTGGAAGTTCTCCTTTTTCATCAAAAAAAATGTTGCTGCCGGTGCTGTCTTTGTAATGAACGTTCTTTAGGTAGTTATTCAGCTTTTAAATAACAACAAATAGTTATCATTACAGATCCCGGGTAAATTAAATACAAATATTTCACCTGGATCCTTGGTGTCTGAATAATTACATTTTTTAACAGGAGGCAAGTATTTTGCATATCTCTCACCCATAGCAGCAAAAGAAAGAGTTAACAGAAAACTGGTAACAACCAATGAAACAACTTCCAGAGGTACATAAACCCCCAAATATCTCTCCCTCTTCCCCTTCCCCTTCAATCGCTGTGAACCGAAGCTCTAGGACTCAGCCCCAAAACCGATGAACCGGAACAACGTAGTAACCATAACAGGAACCTAAACCCGGAACCAAATTCAGGAACGTCCAACGGACTGTAGGAAGGCATCTCCCTCAAAAGCCACTACTCCTCAGATGCTGGAAGAGAGAAGGAGACATAACAGGACCATATCCAGTTGGGAAAACCCATAAGGGAATATGGATAAAAGACTAAAAACAAAAACCTCAACCCAAGCCCCTGAAAGGTCATAACCTATAACATAAGGGGGAAGGGAGAGAATATACTCTTTATTTTAATTGCTAGGGCTTCCGGGTCGGGTAGCCAGCTGAAGAAATCCTGGTGAAGAAGTTTGGTGATTTTTCCTGGATGCGAACAAGTCCAGATGTTGAGGACCCCTCTGACAATGAATTTCCTGAAAGACCCGGCTGTGAAGTCTCCAGTCACTCACATGCCTCTAATGCCGCAAAAACCAGTCCACCATCAGGTTGTCTTCCCCCCGGCAAATACTCCGCCTGCAGCGTGATGTTGCAGGACAGGCAGAACTCAAATATCTCTTTTGTCACCTCTGTAAGGCATTTGGACCACTAGCCCCGGAGGATAGCGCTCAAGGATAGCGTCGCTTTATTCCAGGAGGTCATCAGTGAAACGTGCCTGTTCAGCTCCTTGACGAAGGAGTCACCGAAGAATCCGTTGGCCACAGCCTAGGTCTTTGTACCCCAACTCCACCTGGAGTGGGTCCATGTGAAGGACTGCTGCTTTTTGGCGCTCCAAGGCAATAGCCACATTGGCTTTGCCCAGGAGGCACATGACTCGAAGGAGCCCAATCCCTAATGAGTTTAGGGTCGAGTGGGGAGCCCAATAAGAACGCCCGGTCGAGAATGTGGGTCACTGGGCCCACCAAATCCAAGAGCTTGTCCTGAGTGGATTTTAGACCTTGCTCCAAACCCTTTCTAGGATCCCTCTTGTTGAGAGATACGAGGGCGACCACATTTGGATCGAATTCCGGGGTGACTGCGACCATGTCAGGAAGGCATGGACGGGGGCATTTTGCCCTCAACTTAACTCGGACCTCCTTGGGAATAGATTAACACAGCTGCTTATGAAGGTACAGGCCAATGTGTTCTGGAGGGGCCAACTCCATGGCCCTAGAATGGCGCATGATAGTGGGATCAAACAGGGCAGTGCCTGCAGGGTCTAAGACCGGTAGGACTGTCGAAGTCCAGGGCGAGTGGGGAGTAATGGAAGTCACTGCCGTATGCTGGGTATCAGCTAGGTGGGGCTCATCCGCCTGAAACGAATAAAGTCCTGGGCGAGGCCAGGTTAACTGAAGCCACAGACTCATCAGAGGAGTCAGCCCGCCACTCATCCACTATAGCTAGTGGGTTATGGTAAGACACATCATCTCCGAAGAAAGAGTGCCCTGAGGGTAAAGGGGTGGCGGTAGATTTCGTGCGTTTGGCTGAGGCTTTGCCCTTACCGGCAGAGGCACTATTGCCCTTCCGAGGGCATTTAGACCCTTCCGCTTCCTCATCCGACTTATCCGAATCAGACCCTGAGGGAACAATGGCAATTTCCTGAGGCACCTGGGTCTGACTAGGGGCAGGCTGAGGCATGTTAGCCGTCATTTTAGAAATCAAATTCTCTACAGACTCTAGCCATGCCATAAAGGCATCCAGGAAAGGTGTGCTGTCATGAGACATGCTACCCAGATGAAGTACCAGTAGAGAGACTATGTAAGGTACAAATGGGGGCTCACCCTGAAACAAGCAGCACCAGTAGGGGCTAACCCTGTAAGTCTGCCCAGGTGTACAAGCATCAGTCTGCCACACAAACAGTAACAGGGGCTCACCCTGTAACCCAGCACTTTCCAAAAGCAAATAGACATAGCAGGGTCTCACCCTAAAAAGACAAAGCTCTCTGAAAGGCTGTATCACTTGGAAACTCAGGAGGAAATATCAGAACTGGAGACTACCAACTGAAAGGAACATTAAAAATGGTGACAAACTACCAAAAAAATGATGCCCTCAAAAAAAATGTCAGCCGCTGGCAACGTTTATGTCGGCGAGGAACTACAAAGATGGCCACCGCTACACTCTTAACCCCTTCAGGACCGGCATTGGCAAACTGCGTCTTCCCTTGAAGACCGCAGGTTTTTTTTTAATATTTAAATTCCATGGTCGTGATTCGCTGCAAAGCGATCACGTGCACGGAATTGAGGGGGAGTGGCTGCTACGGATCGCTGGGGACACCCAGCGGTCAGTAGCAGCCACCCCTCGCGATCCCAGAGTCCATAGCGACGCTGGGATCGTGCATCATCGATGACATACCTGGTACGTCCCGGTCTGCCGGTGACCTTTGACCCGGAAGTACCAGGTACGTCCCGGTCTTGAAGGGGTTAATAGAGGAACCAAGATGGTTCCTCAAGATGGTTCCTCTCACGGCGGTCATCTTGATTGGGGCGGCAAGATCTCGTTTCACAAGATATTACATCTTGTGAAACGAGATCTTGCCGCCCCAATCAAGATGACCGCCGTGAGAACCAAGATGACAGGGACTCTCGCGAAACAAGAGTTCATCATGAGAACAAAGATGGCCGCCGCAATGGAGAAACACTGGAAAAAGGCAGAGCAGCACAGGACAAAAGTAGAAAGGAGCAGGATGGCGATACAACAAACCCACAAGTAAGCCAATAAGATGAAAACCACAGAGGGAAACAGAATAAAAGGCAAACGAGTACGGTATAACAGGAAAACCGGACAGAGCCCAGACCAAAGGGGAAAGGAAAAAACAGCAGCCCCACATACTATAAAACAATATAAATATAAATTAACATGTATAACTAAATAAATTTAAAAACGAGGTTAACCAATAACTCCCAAGGCAAAATGCTTGGAAAGAGAAGGAAAATGATCTGACCTGCAGCTATGGTGAGCAGCAAAGAAAGAGGAAGAGAGAGGGATGCTTGGGGGTTTATGTACCTCTGGAAGTTGTTTCATTGGCTGTTACCAGTTTTCTGTTAACTCTTTCTTTGCTGCTATGGGTCAGAGTAAAGAGACATATGCAAAATAGGAGCCTCCTGTCTTGCATTAACATTCAAATACATTTTTTCCAAACCAACCTCTGTCTACAATCCAGCGAGAATAGGTATAATCACAGATAAAGAAAAAGTCTTTTGGTTTATGTGAAACTCCTGCTATTTTAAATATCTTTTACGATACAGCAGGCTGATTTTTCATTTTCTCTCTAGACTAGACGTGGCCAACTATTTTCCATTATTAAGAACCAGACACATTTCGAAAGCTGAAGGTGCCATATTAGGAAACAGGGAAAAGAAAAACGTCGGTGCGCTAAGCTAGTCTCAGGCTCAAATAATACAAATGTATAATACGAGGCCTACCAAACAGGTGTAAGCATGCTGCAAAAACAGTGTATTGGCTGTACAATGTATACAAAAAACTAAAACTGTCTGCGCTTCTTACCCTAATAAAGTTGGCAACAAATATATAAACATAATATAAAAACATTTATATTATGTTTATATATTTATTTGGTGCCATATTAGGATAAGGTGTAATAATGTCAAACTGGAAGGTAAGAGGCTCAGATGTGATGTAGGAAAGTTTTATTTCACAGAGAGGGCGGTAGATAAACAAAACTTTTGGAGTAGTAGAATTAGTTTAAACATATATGGGACATTAGGCTCTCCTGAATATGAGACAAAACAATTACAGTTTAAGTTTTTACAGCAGGAAAAAATAGGCAGACTAAATTAACACCTTAATGTCCAATGAGGGGCCAGGCACGTCAGACAAAAAACATCAGGTAACAACCAATGACATGTCTGGCATGTCATTTCATTGAACAAGCTTAGAAAGTTATCTACGGTCACCTTCTTCGCTTAAACGGTATTGCTGTAATGCCTCCAGAACCTCTTGAGAACTCTGGCGCCCCTTGCAGGTTGAATACAGGTACTGCATACAATCCGTGCAAGTCAGTGGAGCCCAGCTTTCTAATCACAACAGGGTTAGTAAAATATTTATAACATTTTTTAAGACTGACCAAAATGCAAAAAAAATGCAAAAACAATTACTAGCATAAAGTTTGCCAAAGACTGGTGGTAGATATGGTGCATGGAAAGAGTTAAAATTCTAGCATTTGAAATAGCCTGGGGTGTCTAGTTTTCAAAAATATATGATTTGATGGGGTAAATTGAATTGGCTGGCTTCAAAGATACCCGAAATGGCACATGGGGGGAAGAATTACCAGATTTGGAAAAAATGGCTTTGAAATAGCAAAACGCTACCTGTACTCATTGCCCCATAACGTGCCGAAAAAAGCAAAAAAACATAAAAACATTGGGTATTTCTAAACTCAGGGCGAATAGTAGAATCTATTTAGCAGGTTTTTTCATTACCTTTTATAGATGAGTAAAAGATTTTTCAACTAAAAGTTAGAAAACCATATTTTATACTTTTTTTAATAGTAAATAATATGATACAATCAAAACAATGTCATCTAACGAAAGCCCTTCTTGCCCTGAAAAAAACAATATATAACTTGTGTGGGTTCAGTAAACGGGAAAGAAGAAAATTACAGCTAAACACGAGCAGCGCAGAAATGTTAAAACGGCCATTGTCACAAAGGGTACAAAAAATAAAATCAGCCTTTGTCACGAAGGGGTTAAATAAACTCCCTCACAACCTTCGGTATGATCCAGTCCCCAGTTCCAATTATTAACTTCCCCAGTCCCCTCATTATATTATCTTAAATAAACAAAAAAATGCATTTTTTTGTATCCGATTAATCGAAAAAATAATCACCAAACTAATCTAAAAATGAAAATAGTTGCAGACCTAAGCGCAGCCACGGTCAAATGCTTAATTTTGTCACCAATATTGTCCAACCCAATTCAGGAACAGTATTTCAACAAAGAAAACAAAAAGTGCAGATCCCTCTGTGAGTCCTTGGTAGTGACTAAAATTGACCCTCATGTTGGTATGTGGGGACGAGTATATTGAATAATGACTGATGCCAGTATAATAATTATAATAGCATTCATGATACATATTCACCTTCACTTTGTAGCTGTATCTGCTTAAATGTTCTCCTGGTGAATCTTTAATTGTTGAGATGTCAATACTGTTCAATGCCCAAGCCATGGCATATACTGCAGTATATACAAAATAAGGAGCTCCTATAAGCAGAAAATCAGGGCTTAGCGAACTGTTGTCATTCCAGGTACATTTAATAAGTTTAATATGAAGTACTGATCGAAAAAATCTATTTTTTTCAGCGTTTTTTGACAAGCACTGTAAGAAACATATCCAAATGTCTTCGAGTAATGGGTCATTTTGACGATTTGATGGGTTAACACTCTCAACAAAAGTTTGCATTTCAGGGATGTATCTTCTGGGTGATGTGAATACTAAACTACAGTTATACAATCTGGCTGCAACATATACAACCTTATTTACATGTGACCATGAAGCAGGAAGGATGAGTGTCTTATTAATGACTGTAGCTGATGCTTTCTTGAGCAGAGTCATATATTTTGCACTAAATGAACCACAAATGATGATAATCTCAGTTGTAGATTTCTGAATAATGTTAACGTAGTCAGTAAATTTTCCTTCTTTCGTAATGTAAATGGAGAACTCTATGCAGATGCCGTATTTAGGGGTCTCTCTGGTCAGATACTGCAATGTCCTTTCTCCGCTGTCATCTCCAGTAGTAATAATTCCAACCCAGTTACATCCGAGAGATCTCAAAAGCTTTAAGACTGCAGTATACTGGACCTCATCCCCTTGAACGGTTCGGTAAAAGTAAGGATATTGCCTCCGGTCACTTAGTATAGAGTCTGTGGCCCCATAGCTTATCTAGAAATATGGACAACATAGGTGTAAATTATCTGCATATATTTAGTAAAATAAACAGCCTCAGATGACTAATTAAACCTGTAAAAGTATATGATCAATTTGATTGGCTCATGGAGGGCATGATGTCTCTGCTATGGTAAATCATCCAATGTGTGTAGTGCTAAACTTTAGCTTAGTTAGCTGTTGAATTTCAAATAACTAACTCTACAACAAGAGGATGAACTGGAGAAACTGTCCCTTGAACTTACTTGGAGGTGTAGAGTTGGAAGATGGGGTAAAAATATATAAAGATTCCCTATCGGTGGCATGCACTCAATCCCATACCTCTTCCCACCCTTCCATCCTGTGGGAAAAATATCTACTCAGTACCACCAACTCTACTTCCCCAAGATGGTGGTAGTTGGGGAGTGAGGACAATCCAACCATCACTGGTGTGAAAGCTACTGTCCATCCTTTGGCACTCAAAAGGAAAACAATATATTTACTTACCAATTTTGGTGCTTCCAATGTTGTCAATAAAAGCTATTTGGAAAGTATTCAACCATCATTCCCCCTTCCTGTGAATAGTGTACCCTTGTAAACTATATATTGTTTTTTCTATGACATTTAGAGCTTTCTTTTGATACCATAGTTACATACCTAAAAAAATAGCATAAGTAATTTTGTAAAAACTACAGACAAAAAAAGAGAAAAAAAAAACATTTATCATATATTTTTAATTCTGAATCATAACGAAATGATGTTGAGGTAAGAGGTAAGAGGGTGAGTGAGGGAAGGAGGGAGAGCTTAAGAGAGAAAATATGCATGTATGACTGTGTGTACTTTAGAGTGTATAAGTGTGTGTCAGCCTCAATGTGTGAGCATTCTTAACTGTGGGCACTGTTAAGCTATATGGGGACAAATTTTGCAGAGACAAGCTGTCTGGGGCCAAAGATAGAACTGGGGAGCTGTATGGGGATACAGATGGCACTGAGAAGCTGTTTGAGGACAAATATGGCACTAGGAAGGAGTTTGTGCACAAACATTACCCTTACAAACTGTGTAAATAATGCAAGACTGAAACAGCAGTCTTACAAGACTGTATGGTGTCTAATATTTGCCCTATGATTGCTAAAAAGATATAGGAAACATATTTATATATGGGATATCCAAACACAAGACACTTACACTATGATTCCAAAGTCTAGGGTCACATAGAATTCTTCTTTTTTAAAAGAAAAAAGAAAAAGAAAATGTTGTCCGTTAAAATAACATGTAATGGATCAGAAATCAAGCGCAGACGGGGTTAATGTTGTAAATGACTATTGTAGCTAGAACCCGCTGATTTTTTAATGGAATATCTTAATAGGCATACAGTGGCCCTTTGTCACTCCCATCACTTCTGTGTTCCAACGGCCCTTTATCACTCCCATCATTCCTGTGTTCCAATGGGACACTGGGGTAGAAATGTCGGTGATATACGTGTTTAGTTAATAGGCGATTTTCACATGTCTGGTGTTTTTTGGTCAGTCAAAGTTAAACACAATTATCACCCACCCCTTATATAACCACAGGCAGGCCCGGACTGGCATTGGCCCGGTGGGCCAGGAGGCGGCAGGGCCAGATTGACGTAGGGGCTGATGTTTGGGTGTCAGTGTGGCAGAGCCTGTCCTGGTGTGTGTGTCTGGGTGTCAGTGTGGCAGAGCATGTCCTGATGTGTGTGTCTGGGTGTAAGTGTGGCAGAGCCTGTCCTAGTGTGTGTGTTTGGGTGTCGGTGTGGCAGAGCATGTCCTGATATGTGTGTCTGGGTGTCAGTGTGGGAGAGCCTGTCCTGGTGTGTGTGTTTGGGTGTCAGTGTGGCAGAGCCTGTCCTGGTGTGTGTGTCTGGGTGTCAGTGTGGCAGAGCATGTCCTGATGTGTGTCTGGGTGTAAGTGTGGAAGAGTCTGTCCTAGTGTGTGTGTTCAGGTGTCAGTGTGGCAGAGCCTGTCCTGGGGTGTGTGTTTGGGTGTTGGTGTGGCAGAGCCTGTCCTGGTGTGTGTACGAACACAGAAAAGAACCCCAGCACTGCAATTAAGTTCCAATTCTTAGGATACTTTATTCACAGAAAGCAAAACAAAAAAAGCAACGTTTGAATAAAGTAACCTAAGGATTGGAAGCTGATTGGAGTCCTGGAATTCTTTTCTGTGTTCGTATACTTCAAGAGGGTTTATGCTGTCCCTTTTTTTCTGCTAGCATCCAGCTTCCTGGGAGTTGAGCGCTGAACCATTTTTTTAAATGTCCTGGTGTGTGTGTTTGGGTGTCGGTGTGGCAGAGCCTGTCCTGGGGTGTGTGTTTGGTTATCTGTTTCCTTAATTTACAGTAGGAACTATTTCATTTTTACTTATCCAGAGATAAAACGCCCTCCTGAATTTGTAGTGACTTCAGGGGAGAAAACATTCAAGGCCATGAAATCATTTAGTAGAAAAGATAAGGTATTGTGTTATTTACTCTATAATAATTATTTCAAGGATTAGTCGCACTAAATTGTGGCTTAAGGCTTCCCATGCTGAATGACCAAGTATTATGTATGTGCATGTACATATATGTTTTTTCATAAAAATGGGCTGCTCAGTCTGAAATACCCGGGCCTATTTTTTGTCCCAGTCTGGGCCTGACCACAGGGGATATGTGGGAATTAAATGCCTAACTTTACAATATCAACATACACAAAGTTTAAAAGGATAAGACAACCCTGATTATAAGATGACCCCCCAAAATCTGAATATTAATTTAGGAAAAAAGAAAAAGTCTGAATATAAGACAACCCTATAGGAAAAAAGTTTTATTAGTAAATATTAATTCATGTAAACTATTTTTTCATATTTAATAAAAGCTATGATTGAGAAAAATATTTTTTTTTGTTTTTATTTCCTTTTATTTGCCAACCTGCCCCCCAGTTGTGCACATCTGCCCCCCCAGATATGTCTTATAGCCCCCTATATGCCACTCTGCCTGCAGAAATTCCTTATACCCTCTATATCCCATTGTGCCCCATGATATGCCTTTTAACCCTGTATATGCCATTGTGCCCCATGATATGCCTTTTAACTCCCTAAGTGCCACTGTGCCCCTTGATATGCCTTTTAACCCCCTATGTGCCACTCTGCCTCCAGAAATGCCAGAGTGGCATATAGGGGGTTAAAAGGCATATCATGGGGCAGAGTGGCATATAGAGGGGTATAAGGCATTTCTGGAGGCAGAGTGGCATAAAAGGGGGCTAAAACACATATCTGGAGGTACAGTGGCATTAAGGGGGTTAAAAGGCATATCATGGGGTACTCTGCCTACAGAAATGCCTTATGCCCCCCATTTAACACTCCTCCCCCCGACTTACCAGTGCTTCTGACTCCCTGGTGTCTAGTGGGGGCAGCGGGTGGACGTCTGTGCGATTCACATCGACAAGGTAACTTCCATTGCCCGTTAGTTCCACCTAAGCTGCTATGACCCGGAAGGTCATGTGACGCCTGTCCTCTGTCATAGAAGCCCCAGAGAAAGTGCCGGTAGCAGCGGGGATTGCCTGCGTCTATCGCACCCTGCGACTGCCAGAGAGGAGAATTCCCCGCAGCGCTGCTCTCTGGCAGTCGGGGAAGGTCTGTGCGATGAGTGCTACCGGCACTTGGTTATAGAAGCTGCGGAGGTTACCAGACAGGAGGATCCAGGTTCCCTGCAGCGCTGCGGGGGATCTGGATCTCAGTCTTATAGTCAGACCTCTACTTGAAGTCTGATTATAAGACGACCTCGATTATAACACGAGGGGTATTTTTCAGAGCGAATACGGTAATTTTATCAATTCATTAAAAACATCCAAAAGAAAATAATGGTGGTAATTAAATTGTTAACCGCACCTTATAAAAAAAGCCAGATTCTCCCTGTACTAGAAATATATATTTCTTATTCTATTTGAACTAGGTAGCTTATGTTTTCTTAAACTAAGTTGCTCATATAGCCATCCAGTTACTAGCACAGTCAGTCCTACTTTAATGGAAATTGTACAATGTAACTTACCTGAGGGTAGCCGTAAAGATTCAACATTTGTGCCACAGCCATGGTTGTATGTGAACCAATGTCTCCAATAAAACCCACCAGTTGGCCATGTTTCTTGCAGAAATAATTAGGTGCTACTACACTCCGTCCAGATATTATCTGTATGACGTCTTTTATAGCTTTATTCATATATCCACAGGAATCAAATACATAATATCCAACAGTAACGTTGGGTAAAATATCTGGGTTCTTGTTAATTTCGTCAACGGTGAACATGAAAGCCAGGAGGTGTGTATAATATTCATAGCTAATACTGTGAAAATACAGGCTCGGTATTACTTAACCCTTGTGGCGTGCCTATACGGTATATTAAAAAATAACACTGACTTAAATAATATAAACTTAATAAAAATAACCTGGTGTGGTGTAGGAAAAGTCACACAACTGACAGCCGTCTCCAGGTCTGTGGAGAAATTCTTTTATGTTATATTTCTAGAGAGAAAAACCTGAGCTATAAGTTTCAGCCCTGTTGCCACGGCTGCCCTCCTCCTCCATGATATAACATTTCCAACATTGAAATGAATAGTAATGTTTGCCGCACTTGTGAATGGGGGTCTGATGGAAGTGGAACTTGATTCTTATTATTTGAAGGGTTGCGCTGTGGCTACTGGAGCAGAAATCTGGCAGGTTTAGCAGGTTAGCATACCAGTTAGACAGAAATTTCAGCCTGCCACGCAGTCATAAATTACCCCCATCGTGTTTTATTATAATACAAAAATGTAAGAGGACATTTGGCGCTAATAATATTAAGCCTGATTAAACATTTTTTCTGCAATTCTGTTTGGTAATTAAGTATCTTGTAGCACAGTTCTAGAATGGTTACGTTTCAGGTTAACCTCTCATTTCCCACAGACACAGTATGTCTCATATAAGGTCTTGTCGCATTATCTGGGATAGCTCCTATATGATGTAAATCTATTATAAATACATAGAGGAATCTACTCACTGCGAACACGCTTGATATGCATGCAGATTGTTGTTAGTATGCCAGTTTGTTATCCAGGTGTTAACTGTGAATATTCCTCCAATAATGATATCCCCTTCCTGGAAATACTCATATTCAAATGTATATCTCATCCTTATAAACTGACATGGAGATTTCTGGATTTTGGATTTACAAGGAATCACAAACAGGACAACCAATAGGAACAATTTTAAGAACATTTGGGAGACAATGATATGAATTAACCAGCAAACCACTAGCATTGTGCTTCGTTCTTTAAAGCTCATGATTTTCTGCTCCAAGGGTGACTCTCCAAAGTTGCTATATAGACACCATCAGCTCCACAATAATAACTTGGTATTTCTAGACTGATTTGTACAATGAAGGATAAGGCTCTACGCTTTGTGTTTATATAAAAACCTCTCACATTTTAATAACTCTATTTCACTTGGGATAGACTCCCTGCTGGGAACAAAAAGGATTTCTTTTTTCTAGAAAACTTTTTCTAGAAATCTGTTTTGTTTTATTTTTTAAGATGTGATTTCTTGGTAGCCTTTTCATTAATAACTAACATAGACTCAACAAAGTTTATAGTCAGTAAGAATATCCAAATTATTTATAATGCACTGGTAACAGTTTATCGCAGGGGTCACTTAACAATGAACAGCAAATATGCTCTCACAGATGTTTTATGACGTGTCGCGGTCCTCTGCAAAACCCATGACCAGGTCCTACCTGGTGCTCCCAGGTCACACGCGGGTATCCTCTAATCCGTCACAGCCTCTACACTGGTCACCAACAATCCCGGGTTCTCTGGAGCAGCACACGCGTGCGTTCCACCATCCAATATGGCGGACGCATGCATTCTACCATCCAATATGGCAGATGCAAGATTCAAACGGGAACACATGTATCCAGGTATCAACATACCCTATGGAATTCTGCATACTGCTGCTCCTCCTTCCATTTCCGTAGAGACAGAGGTATACCTTGGATACCACGAAGTATAAAAACTAGACTTGGGCACCAGGGGGCTCTTTGTCTTCGTGCTCATCTTCGGCAGAAAAAAAATCTTCGTATTCCCCGGACATTCTTCGTGTTAGTTTTTTCCGTTTTTTTCTAAGGGTTAAATACGGGGTTAATGCGTACCGCAGCAGCTCTGGCGCCAGGAGTTTAAATGTCCGTATGAGCAACTCAATTGGTTGCCAGCAGGGGGCTCTTCTGCCATCAACCAATGGTTGATGGCAGACGAGCCCCCTGCTGGCAACCAATAGAGTCGCTCGTACAGACTTTTAAATTCCTGGTGCTGTAACTTGGCCAGGAGAGACCACTGGCCTCCATGCTCTATCAGTTAAATGTCCGTACAAGCGACTTTATTGGTCGATCGTACGGACTTTTAACTGTTGCAGCAGGGAGACCAGTGGTCAGGTTGCACCTTAAGGAGTTAAGGGGCCATGCGAGTGAGCCTATTGGTCACTTGCACGACCCTTTAACCTACGGATTTCCGCTCCCGTTATCTAACTCAGCATCGCAGGGGTTAACGAAATCTGTAGGTTTGTTGTCAGGAGTTAAAAAGGCCGTGCGAGTGAGCCTATTGTTCACCTCCGCCAACTCCCGCGATGCTGCGAAGATAAGGTAGGCTAGATGGGGAAGGGACCAGGGAGATTAGTAGACGAAGACGATCATGAAGATTCTTTTTTTACCGCCATTTTAACGCCGCTTTAATTTTGACCTTAATACCTGCCTCTACCTCAGATCTGTTCCTGAATACGACGTGTCTACTCCTTCTGTTTCGACATTTTGGATTACCTGAACCTCTATTAGGTCCTTGCCATTGGGTTTCATACTCAAACTCCACAAGGTTATCCTCCAGGCGTGACATAACAATCTAGCCGCCATGGAAGCCACAGGACCGAGCAATGCTCTTGCTGCCATCGTAGAGCAGCTGACCTCCCTGGCCAGCATGGTACAGGACCTACAGGCCAAGCAAGACGCTCTGCTACAGAGATAGAGAGGGAGAGAGAACAATCAGGCTGCGGCTACACCCTTGCTGCCTTCTCCTCCTGCAACCAGTGTTCTTGTAGTAGCCAGGGTAGCCTCAGAACCTGCATTTGCATTGCCAGACAAGTTCTCTGGGAACCGATCCTCCTATAAAGTCCTCATCACCACCTGTGAGTTGCTGTTTTTCCCCTCACTTAAGACTCTCCTGTCCTTCCAAAAAACTGAGCCCACGTTTCATCGGCCCCTTCCCTATAACAAGAACCATTGGTCCTGCTGCAGTCCTGCTCTCTTTGCCCCCATAATATTGCATCATCCAGTCTTCCATGTCTCTCTTCTCAAATCTTGTCAGGGGAAACACATTCCCAGGACGACTGGACGTGCCCCCACTACTGTGGACAAGTCTGTAGAGTATGAGGTTCATCAGATCCTAGACTCCTGCCTATGACGAGTGGAGTATTTAGTTGACTGGAAAGACTATGGCCTGGAAGAACGGTCTTGGAACATTGCCTACCACGCAAAGCATCCTTCTTGACCTTCTCCAGCCCGTGCCTGGAGGTCGCGCCTATTGGTGGAGCTCTGTTGCAGTCCTCGGGTCCGCAACACCCATGACCGGGTCCTACCTGGTGCTTCCAGGTCCTACGCGAGTATCCTCTCATCCCTGAAGGCCTCCATGCTGGTCACCGATGATCCTGGGCTCTCTGGAGCAGCACACACGTGCATTCCACCATCCAATATGGCGGACGCATGCATTCCACCAGCAGAAGCATGCGTTCCACCATCCAATTTGGTGGACGCAAGAATCAAATTAAGGTGGAACTGACTTCTGTGTTCAGGTATCGACATACCCTATGGAATTCTGCATAATGCTGCTTCTCCTTACATTTTCCTAGCAACAGAGGCATACCTTGAATACCAGGAAGTATAAAACCCCTCCACACCATGCCTTCAGCACTGCAGGGGACCTGGATCCTCTTCTCTGGCAAACTCCACTGCTGCAGGCACTTCCGCCGGGGCTTCTATGACGGAGCACTTACCTCCAGAAATGCCTTATACCCCTATATGCCAGGGGCATATCATGGGACATAGTGGCATACAGTGGGTTAAAAGACATTTCTGGAGGCAGAGTGGCATATAGGGGTTTAAAAGGCATTTTAAGAGGCAGAGTGGCATAAAGGAGGTTAAAGGGCATAGCATGGGACACTCTGCCTCCAGAAAAGCCTTAAGCCCCCATATACCCCCCCCCCCCGACTTAGCACTGCTTCCTTTTAAGACGTGGGACAAAGTGCTCAGGCAAGGCCACTGGGCGGCGCAGGGTGTGTGCACGCCAGCCCCTTTAACTTCATTAGGCTCCGGCGGCTTTCAATCCAGCTTGCAGCTGGTCTGCCAGCCAACCGGCCCACCGGTTACACTCTGGCCCTGGTTACCAGACCTCGGCTATCCTTTTGACCTTGCTACCTGCTGCTTGCTTCGACCTCGGATCTGTTCCTGACTACAGCTTATCTACTCCTTCTCTTTTGATGTTTTGGGTTACCTGAACCTCTATTAGGTCCTTGCCATTGGGTTGCATACACAAACACCACAAGATTTATCCTCTAGGCGTAACATGACCATACATTCTCAATTGTACAACCAATTATATAGTTTTATATACTTTATATAAAAATATACTGCCTTCCACTGGAGGAGCAGCGACAGTTGGCAAGATCATGGATCTCCCTCTAACCGGCCCCCCATAAAAGGAAGCAGAAGGTCTAGTCATACAGACCTCTGTACACTGCTCCCTTGCGATGCATGCCAGCTACTGATGTTGATCAACGGAATAGGATGTCAGTACTGAAGCATGCCCACCGACTGGAGGGCAGATCAAGAAAAGGAGGAGTGCAGGAGGAAGAAGAAAAGGAAGGAGAAGAAGAGGAGCTGCAGCAGACAGGGGCATAGGAAAGGTAGGGAGACATTTTAAGATTGTGAGAAGGCATAAGTAAGTGTGTGATTGAGAGTGTGACAGTGTACTACTATCAGTGACTAGATCAGTATAAAGTGATGGGAGTTACATTGTACCACCTTTAATGTCTGGCTCAGTATAAAGCAATGGGTGTTAATATGTACCAACCGTCAATGTCTGTCTCAGTACCTAGAGATGGAAATTATGCAGTACCACCGTCCTTGCCTGGCTCAGTAAAAAGTTATATTAATTATGATGCACCACTGTCAATATCTGGCTCAGTATATACTGATGGGCGCTAAGGTGTATATACTGATGGGAGCTAAGGTGTACCACAATCAGTGCCTGGCTCAATATAAAGTGATATTATGAATTAATTATGAATTATGATATACCACTGTCAATGTCTGGCACAATATATAGTGATAGGAGTAATGCTGTACAGCTGTAAATGTCTGACTCAGTATATACTGATAGGAGCTAAGGTGTATCACAAGCAGTGCCTGGCTCAGTATGTAGGGATGAGAGTTATACTGTACCACTGTCAGTGTCTTGCTAAGTATTTAATGATGGGAGTAATGCTGTAGCACTGTCAATTACTAGGTCAGTATAAAGTGATGGAAGTTATGCTGTGGTGCCACATTTGGATCAGCCTGGTACCAAATACTATAGTTACTCCCATTCTGCCTGCCCCTGTGCAGAGCTAATTTGTTTTTTTTAATTGCACCCCAGGCCAGGGAGACATCTGAACACTATTACGCTGCTCCATTACTTTTTGTTTCCCAGGCCCTGGATGGTGTCAGTCCGCCCCTGCAGGGCTGGATTTGAGTTCTGGTGATGCGGTCATCTTTGTTTATTAAGTATATATCCATGAGTCTAAAGATTACCTCTTACTTGCAGCCTTTTAGTATTTGACACAATGTGGGTTCTTTTCATGTATAAAGTGTTCAAATACACACTGTGTGATATATGCTTATAAATAATCTGAACATTTTATTAGCATGTGGAGTTGCTCATCAAGTACTTCTAAGTATTAGGGACCAAAACTTTAAAGATGTGAGCCAAAGACAACACAGGAAGGGTTTTCTGGCTCTGATTCACAGTCTCATTCGTATCATTCCTGAGAAGATTTTACAACACTCTAGACCTCTTATTGTGATTTTGAAGCTGTCTAAGAAGGCTAATCTAACTAACCTGTATAACAGTAATTATTATAAAAACGTTTAACCTAAAATATGCCGTTTATTGTTAAGTTCAGTTTGAAACAGAATAATATAACATTTTGGGAAATATATACAGCTTACAATTCCAAGACTTGAGGCCATCGCAGCAAATATCTCCACAGCAACCATGTTTTTACCCTTGCTGCTCAGATAGGCCGGTATAGCACAGACCCACACACTGCAGAACACCAGCATGCTGAATGTGATGTGTTTGGCTTCATTAAAGTTGTCAGGCAATGTCCGTACCATGAAAGCTAGAACAAAACTTACAGCTACCAGAAGTCCCATGTAACCCAACATACAGAAAAAGGCCAGGACAGAGCCTTCATGGTGGAGCGACTAACAACCAAATAACACTGATCAGAACCTGACCGGAGGAGCCAACCAAGACAATGGTATTGGAAACCTTGAGTCCCATCCAATTTCTCCAAGTGCTGCCAGGTTTTGTTGCTTTGAAGGCGATACAAACCATGATGGTCTTAGCCAACACACAAGAAAGTGCTGCAGAAAAGGCCATTCCAAAGGAAATATGACGTATCATGCAGGTTATATCCAACGGGCAACCAATGAACAAGAACGCGCAAAGGAAGCTCAGTTTGAGGGAGACCAAGAGGACAAAGCTAAGACTCTGATTATTTGCTTTAACAATGGGGGTGTCTCGAAATGAGAAAAATATGACAACTATAACAGTAGAAATCAGAACTGAGAATATAGAAGTAACACAAAAAACTAAAGCTAAAATGTCCGTTTCATAGGATAGAAACTCCATTGTCTTTGGAATACACTTAGTTTTCCATTGGTCAGGCCATTCTTTTTCAGGACACTTGAAGCAGTCTTCACTGTCTATCAAAAAAATCATATGAATGGCATTATTAATACTGGATGTCAAATACAGTTACATTGAGAAACCATTTTAAAATTATATGATTTGTATTTGCTATTTGTCATTTACAAAAAAGTCATATTTTGGTTTTTTTAAATAGAGGCACGTTTATAATACAAATAGCAGGCATGATGTGAAAAATGGACATGCATATGTGTTATCAAGGAAAACAATGGAACATTCTGTGTGTCTTAATGAAAATAAATATTTAGGAATGATCATGATGCAATGTTTGGCTTTATCCAGTCCAATTTAAATTGTTCTAATGATATGATAATAATTGCAACTCTTTTTCCAAACAAATATTTTTTATATTAGTTTTTTTTTCACAAATTAACCCAATTTAAATATATGTAAAATACTTTTTAGTATAATGGAAATTGTAGATCAATTGTACAATGCTGTGTTCTATGATGGTGATGTATAAACCAATAAATAATGATAATAATGACGTAGAAATAGCTTATCTAGAAGCATTGTGACAGATAATATGGCACAAACATGGTGGTGTGTTCTTTAGAGGAAGTGCACAGTATGAAAACATAAAAAAAAAATACAATAATAACACAATACGTGTGTATAGAATTCCAGGTCATTTTTAAAGAAGATTACATCTTAAAACAACGAGGAAAGAATGTGTCTGAAGTATACGTCAGAGAAGTATAGTTCTTCTGCTAGAGCATATGGTTAGATATGGATACCAAATTGATACAAGAATTTTATTTGCAGCTCAAACATTGTATCTGCTTTATATTCCCTGTGTGTGAAATTGTAGATTTAATAATATTGTAATGAAAGCCTCTTTGTGATATAATGGCTTACCTGACACATTGGTAAATTCTCCTTCTGAACATGGGATACAGTCATAGCAGCAGATATGATATCCTTCCCTTAGTGCTTTTCTGAATCCTGGATGACACATTTCCGTGCACCTCAATCGAGGCATCTAAAGAAAAAGTTCATAGACTGAAGAATCAATGTTGCTGGTGTGCAAAATTCAACAAAATTTCCCAAAATTACCATATTTGCTTGATTACAAGATGACCCCCCAAAATCTGAATATTAATTTCGGACAAAAAGACAAAGCCTGAATATATGACTGCCCTATAGGAAAAAAGTTTTACTGGTAAATATTAATTCATGTAAACTATTTTTTTCATACCTAATAAAAGCTATGATTGAGAAAAATATTGTTTTTGTTTTCATTTCCTTTTATTTGCCAACCTGCCCCCCAAGTTATGCACATCTGCCCCCAGGCTTGCCATTCGTCCTCCCTGATATGCCTTATACCCTCCCATATGCCACTCTGCCTCCCTGATATGCCTTATACCCTCCTATATGCCACTCTGCCTCCAGAAATGCCTTTTACCTCCTTTATGCCACTCTGCCTCCAGAAATACCTTATACCCCTACACGCCACTCTGGCATATAGGGGGTTAAAAGGCATATCATGGGACATGGTGGCATATAGGGGGGTATAAGGAATTTCTGGAGGCAGAGTGTCATATAGGGGGTTAAAAGGCATATTATGGGGCACTCTGCCTCCAGAAAAGTCTTATGCCCCCCATATAACACACACCCCCCCGACTTACCAGTGCTTCTGACTCCCTGGTGTCTGGTGGGGCAGTGGGTGGAGGCTGGGGTTAGTTGTATGCGTCATAGAAGCTACGGAGGAAGTGACGGTTGCCTGCATCCATCGAGCGGACGTTCGTTGGCTACCAGAGAAGTGATGCAGGGAATTCTCCTCTCTGGCTGCCGGGGAAGGAATGCGCGATGCTCGTAGACAACCTTCGCTGCTGTCGGCACTTTCGGCGGCGCTCGGTCATAGACGCCACGTGTAAGTGCCAGCAGCAGCTGAGGTTACCAGACGGTAGGATCCAGGTCCCCTGCAGCGCTGTGGGGGATCTGGATCTTAGTCTCATAGTCAGACTTCATTTGAGGTCTGATTAAAAGAGGACCTCGATTATAAGACGAGGGGTATTTTTCAGTGCATTTGCTCTAAAAAAAACCCTTGTCTTATAATCGAGCATAAGGCATTTCTGTAGGCAGAATGCTCTTTGAAATGCCTTTTAACCCCCTTAATGCCACCCTGCCTCCTTATACCTCCCTATATGCCACTCTGCCCCATAATATGCCTTTTAACACCCTAAATGCCAGAGTGGCATATAGGGGTATAAGGCATTTCTGGAGGCACAGTGGCACATAGGGGGGTCAAAAAGCATATCATGGGGCACATTGGCATATAGCGGGTTAAAAGGCATATCATGGGGCACAGTGGCATATAGGGGGTATAAGGCAAGCCTGGGGGCAGATGTGCATAACTGGGGGGGCAGGTTGGAAAATAAAAGGAAATAAAAACAAAATATTTTTCTCAATCATAGCTTTTATTAAATAATAGTTTACATGGATTAACATTTAGTGGTAAAACTTTTTTCCTATAGGGTCATCTTATATTCAGGCTTTTTCGTTTTTTCCTAAACAATATTCAGATTTTGGGGGGGTCGTCTTATAATCGAGCAAATACGGTAATAGAAATGTATATATATTTTTAAGATGTTTAAAAATTAGACTATGTACATTGGCAATGCAGAGAATTGTCAGCCAGCTGGGCCAAACCACATGTCCTCGGTAATAAAGTAACTGATATGTTGGTCCAAAACACAGGCAGCACAGCCCAATCACACTGTCCGAAAGAATGTCTACATAGTGAATCCTTAAAGCCCCAAAAATAGTTTTCACCTTTAAACATAAAATACAGTGTTGTATAGAACCAGGAACTATAAATTCACTATATAAAGTACTATGTGTGTAAAACCAAAAATTACTACCACAAACTTTGACAAAGAGTAGTGGTAAAATGTGTGCTTGGAAAGAGTGAAAATATGAGCATTTGAAATACCCTGAATTTGAGATGTCAAAATTCCAAATGTGGCCTTTTTAGCCTCCAAACAACCCAAGAAACACATGAGTGGTATCACTGTACTCAGTAAATGTTACCGAACACATATTGGGGTGTTGTTTTGCAGTGACATAACTGTAAATTGTTTATATATATATATATATATATTTATTTATATATATATTTATTTTTATATATATATATATATATATATATATATATATAAATAAAGCCCTTTTTGTCTCCGAAAAAAACAATATGTAATTTGTGTGGGTTCACTAAATGAAAGAGAACATAACAGCTAAACACAAGCACTACAGAAATGTTAAAACATCCATTGTCACAAAGGGTACAAAAAATAATAAAACAGCTCAGTCCTTAAGGGGTTAAACAGAAGCTCCAACATACAGGCCAAGATTTGTATATCATATATAACTTGCCCTGGAATCTTTCCATACGGACATCATTATGTATTTGCTGTTCTGGAAGTGATGGATCAAACATGCCTACCTGATTCAGAATTCTCTCTTTTTTGTCTCTGTCAACTACTATTATATGATTAATAATATCATAATTCACTGGAAGTTCTCCTTTATCATCAAAAATTTTTTTGCTGCCAATGCTGTCTTTGTAATGAACGTTCTTTCGGTAGTTATTCAGCTTTCAAATAACAACAAACTTTTATCATTACTGATCCCCAGTAAATTAAATACAAATATTTGAAATGAATACTTTCCCTCCCCTCAAATCTTTTAGTTCAAATAAATTTGTTATACAAGTATTTTCCAAACTAACCTCTGTTTACAATCCAGCAAAAATGAGAATTATCTCAGGTAACGATGCAGGGCCGTCTCTAATTGAACCCTGGACAAACATTTGCTTGGACCCCCCCTGCCCAACACTCCCTGGCATACAATCACACTCTCACCAAAACCCCCCACAAAAAAACAAAAGTAGTTGTCTGCAGACCCTAATGTGACTCCATGTGAGATGTCCACACGCGCACTGCAATTTGAACACCTAAAAAGTTGTGAAGTATGAAATGTGAGAAGGGAATAGGAGATGTTAAAAAATAGGAACACATACACATCTTACCATTAGACACGGAAGACAGAACACTTAGAATCGACCGATTACTTGCGCATTCAGATTAGCACGAATTGCAAATTTAACAAGATTTTAAGTGAGACCAGACCCCAAGGAAATAGACAAAAAAACACACAAAAAGCTTTGAATTTTCCTCCGAAATTCACAGGGCTCCTTCACTCACACTTTATGAATGTCTCCCTTCCTTCTCTGATGACTACCTCTGTTTCTGTGTCTCGCATCTTTTTGTTTTTCATCTTCTTGTTCTTCCCGCTTCTCTCTCTTCCTTGTTTTTTCTTGTTTTTTAACATCTCGGTGGACATGACTTCCCAGGGAACTTCCGGCAAAATGGCGGAGCTTCCAGTGGCGGACTGTAGGACCTCCCCGGAAGCTCTGCCATTTTGCCCTAAGATAAAGTTGTGTGAACTTCCGCCAAAATGGTGGAGATTGTAGTGATGTCCACTTCCCCGACTGGGGGAGAGGACGCCACTGGATGCTCTACCATTTTGACAGAATTTGGCCTGCAGATATGCGAATGAAGATAAAAGAGAGAGAAGAGACAAAAAAGAAGGCAGAAAATAGGAAAAAGTAGAACAAGAATGTAGGGAGACATTCAGAGGGCATAAAATGAAATTTTAAATGACCCCCCGATATTCGTCTGAAATAAATAGGCCAAAAACAAACCGACAATTTTGTCTGAATCATTTTTTACCTATTTACATATATGGATACCACTACATTGGTTATAATAGCATTCATGATACATATTCACTTTTACTTTGTAGTTGTATCCACTTAATTGTTTTTCTGCAAAATCTTTAATTAATGACAACTTGCTATTAAATGCCCATGCAATGGCATATACCTCAGTATATACAAAATAAGGAGTTCCTGAAAACATAAGATTATCATGCAGTGATGGTTTCTCCTTCCAGGTACAGTTATGAAGTTTAATATGAAGTACCCATCGGAAAAATCTGTTTTTATTAGGGTTTTTTGACAAGCATCCAAAGACACATATCGAAATGTCTTCTAGTAATGGGTCATTTGGGCGATTTGATGGGTGAACATGATCAACAAAAGTGTTCATTTCAGGGATGTTTCTTTTGGGTGGTGTGAATACTAAACTGCAGTTAAACAATCTGGGTGCAACATATACAACGTTATGTACACATGACCATGAAGCAGGAAGGATGACCATCTTATCAAGGACCTTTGATCTTTGATATTTTAACGAGCAGTGCCATATATTTTGCACTAAAAGAACCGGAAATGATGATAATCTCAGTTGTTGATTTCTGAATAATGTTAACGTAGTCAGTAAATTTTCCTTCTTTTGTAACGTAAATGAAGAACTCAATGCAGATGCTGTATTTCGTGGTTTCTCTGGTCAGATACTGCAATGTCCTTTCTCCACTCTCATCTCCAGTAGTAACGATTCCAACCCCGATTTTTCAATAACTTTAAAATTGCAGTATACTGGACCTCACCCCCTTGAATGGTTTAGTAAAAGTAAGGATATTTCCTTTGGTCACTTAGTATAGAGTATGTGGCCCCAAAGCTTATCTAGAGATATGGACAATATAAGTATCAATTATCTGCATATATTTAGGAAAATCAACAGCCTCAAATGACTAATTAAATCATCCAACTAGTTGTTGAATTTCACATAATTGTCCCTTCTTGACATTGCTTGGAATGTCAAGGAACACACATTGCAGAATGGGAAGGTGGGGTGATGATATAGAAATAATGCTTATCGGAGGGGTGCACCCCAACTCATATCTCTCCCCACGCATCCATCCACGGCCTGTGGGAAAAATAATTTCTACCCAGCCCCATCAACTATATTTGCCCAAGGTGGTGGTGGAGGATTGAGATCAATCCAAGCACCGTTAGTTTTGAAAGTTACAGCATCGAGTGTGCACCCCTCAAGAGACAGACTATAATGTCTCCACTAGAGGAGCAGGCTCGGTTAGGGAGATCAAGGATCTCAATCAAGGGAGCTGGAGGTCTGTTAATAAAACCTCTGATCCTGCTCCCTTTGCGACCCACGCTGGAAATTGATGCTGTGTGTCGGTATTTGATGTCATATAACGTCGCACAACACTGAAGCTGCGCCCACTGCCTTCCACTCCCACCACAACGGAAGGACACAGAATAAGAAAAGCCTAGAGGAAGAATGAATAGAAGGAGGTGGGGGAGGAAAAGGAGCTGCAGCAGGAAAATTGACAGGGAAAAGCTAGGGAAACAAAGACAGAGAGACAGACAGAGAGAGCGAGGTTCTTGCTCTTGCGAGCTTACAATATAGTTGATGGTGGAACAGGTTAACTCCTATAACTATATAGTGATAGATGTTATGCTGTACCACTGTCAATGCCTGGCTTACTATATAATGATAACAGTTATGCTGTATCACCATTAATGTCTGGCTCAGTGTATAGTTATAGTAGTTACACTGTACTATATCTGTTAAGTAAATATTATTTATTTGACAGATATAGTACAGTGTACTATATCTGTTAAGTAAATATTATTTATTTAAACTTATTTAATTTATTTTTAAGTTACTTTTTTAGAGTTCTAGTTTTTTCCAGTTGATACAGCTTACAAATTGTGCAATAAATATTCTTGCCAACATTAATTTTTTGGGGGTCTCTTTTCATTTTAAAGTGGGGGTAGGGGGTGCCACATACAGGATCTGCCCCGGGTAATCTAGGTAAGCCCCTTGTCAGATATTTATGCTGGAAAACAAGTATTCTATAGTTGTGTATTTTATATGAGCACAAAATGGAGTCAGAACCATTTTGTTTCCCTTAATCATATATTTTTTTCCCTTGTTCTCTCTATAATTGAGAACAAAGAAGCATTTATGAATATAGCTTCTTCAGCAAACATTACCTAATTAGTCTTCTCGTCCATTAGAAAGCTAAGGAGTAGAAGCTGCATATCTCTAGGAATGTAAATTGGAATGGGGGATACGTTTTAAGACCCCCCCATCAAAAATGAGAAAATATGGAGGGGGGGCATAAACTCACATTTTATAAACATATAGTTGAGATTTGAGAGAATGAGTCTTTTCCTCTAAACTGTTTAGTATATTATGTCATTAACTCTATCTTCTGTGTGCCTTGCCTTAAAAAATGCTAACCAATGTGAAATTATTTTTGGTAAAAAAAAACAATAATGGTTTAACTTTGGCAGAGATTTGGGGCTAAATACACTGCTTTCCAGAAATATGTACCTTGTGGATTATTTATTGTTTTATTTGTTCGCGATTTCCGTTACAAATTGTGACAATAATGCAGGACTAAAACCGTCTAATATTTGCCCAATAATTGCCTCAAAGATATAGAAATTCTTACATAAAAGGTATTTCCAAGACGCTTATATGTAAAGGCTATTTACACTTTACAGCCTGCATTGGTGGGAGGGATCTCAGGGGGTTTATACCCCCCTTAAACCTCTTCTTCAGGACGTTACATTTGTGTTGTTGAGGACGTTACGTTTTGTGGGCCTTTTGTTACCGATGGACGTCTCTTTAGACCTTGCAGGGGGTACAGTTCTGCTAGTTTTCATGTACTGGGAGGAGGGGGAGAGAGAG
Organism: Sceloporus occidentalis; assembly: GCA_023333645.1. Taxonomy (NCBI): domain Eukaryota; kingdom Metazoa; phylum Chordata; class Lepidosauria; order Squamata; family Phrynosomatidae; genus Sceloporus; species Sceloporus occidentalis. The sequence goes on along the minus strand of JALMGF010000163.1, from coordinate 501,771 downwards.
GGGGGGCTCATTTCACAAAACTGCTTCACAGATCTACCTGTTTGCTTCATGGGGGGGCTTGCCTCATTAGAGCAGCCATCTACTTGTCTCTCGTGCCGGGAGGGAAGGGGATTGCGTTTGGTCTTCTACTTCACTTGCTCCTGGTGCTAGATGGGATGAAGGAAGGGGGGTTTATATTCTGAGTGCTGCTTACCAACTCAAGGAAGTAGGAGGGGTGGGAGTTTAAGGACGCTTGGCAGTCTCTCCATAAACTTTGTCCTCTTGTTAACCCTTTTAGCCCCTGCATGATATATGACTATATGACTATAGTTCTTCACTGCCATACCTACAAACCGTACTCTGCTCCTACACTCAGCATTGGTTCTTTCTTTGGCCCCTTTCCTACCTAAGGGGGCGTTTTGGGGGTCTAGGCACCTATTCAGACCCATTGGGCCTTTTGCACATGTTTTGCCCCCACCACAAATGTAAAGGCTTTTACAGCCTGTATTTGTGAGCGGGATCTCAAGGGGTATTAATACCCTCCTTCAGCATCCTCTCCTTCAGGGTGTTACATTTGCGTTCTTCCCTCCCGCACCCACCCTCAGTTTCACTCTCTGTGCTCCCCTCAGTTTCTATATTCCTATCCCTCTTCCTTCTCCTTTCCATGAGCTAGGCCCCTACCTACCTAAAGGGGTAGTTTTCAGGGTCTAGGCATCTAGTCAGACCCACTGGGCATTTCACACATCTTTACCCTTAGCACAATTTACAGTATTTTGGGGGTATTTTGGTCAACTCAGCTACTTTAGTGACTTTGTTCATCTATTAATATATTATTTATACTGAATGTTAGACTATACATCTAAAAGTGGTACCAAAAGAAAGTCTTATTCTCGAAAAAAAGGATGTATAATTTATTGTGGCTTCAGTAAAAAAGAAAAGGGGAATTGTAACTAAACAAACATCGTAAAAACACAAATAAAGTTCTAGGACTTGGGGTACAAAGTACTCTCGATAAAGAGGGGGTAAGAGATATAATGGAAACAAGGAACCCTTGCATAGAAGGCTGGGGTAAAAATGCTGGTCATATGCATGTTAATAGTTAACAGGGATTTTAATGTGTTTGATGTTTATTGGTCAGCCTCAATTTAATGGAAACTGAACAATGTAACTTACCTTAGCTGTAAAGATTCAACATTTGTGCCACAGCAATGGTTGTATGTGAACCAATGTCTCCAATAAAACCCACCAGTTGGCCATGTTTCTTGCAGGAATAATTAGGTGCTACTACACTCCGTCCAGATATTATCTGTATGACGTCTTTTATAGATTTATTCATATATCCACAGGAATCAAATACATAATATCCAACAGTAACGTTGGGTAAAATATCTGGATTCTTGTTAATTTCGTCAATGGTGAATATGAAAGCCAGGAGGTTTGTATAATATTCATAGCTAATACTGTAAAAATACAAGCTCCTTGTTATATAACCCTTGTGGCTTATACGATTTAATTCAAAATAACACAAAGTTTTAAAAAATAATTAAAAAATATTTCCAGTGTAATGCTTGAGCAGGAAAAATCACCCAAAACATCACACAGTTTTTTTGTTATATTTCTAGAGTAAAATACCTGAGCTAGAAGTTGCAGCGCTGTTGCTTCAGCTGCCCTACTCCTCCATGATACGACATTTGGCCGAACACATCTGAGGCATGCAAAGTAGCTGGGGGGAGCGCAAATGCATATGGAGGGATTCTGCAAAATACAAAACAATTAAAGGGATCACATAGCTATCATATGCATTAAAGTGCATATGATGGTTGCAGTGTCGCTTTAATTCGGGAGACTATAAATGGCTCTGTGGGCTTTCTATATCTTTGTGTATTTTGGTGAACATTAAAAATTGGGGATTCTAGATGTCAGTGGATTGAAGGAATACCTGATTTTAATGATGTATGTATGAAGTCTGAATAGCTCCTATATGATGTAAATCTTTTATAAATACATAAAGGAATCTACTCACTGCGAACACGCAGTAAGTACACCAGTTTGTTATCCAGGTGTTAACTGTGAATATTCCTCCAATAATGATATCCCCTTCCTGGAAATACTCATATTCAAATGTATATCTCATCCTTATAAACTGACATGGAGATTTCTGGATTGCAGATCTACAAGGAGTGACCAACAAGGCAACTAAAAGGAATAATTTTAAGAACATTTGGGAGACCAATGATATGAATTAACTGTCAAACCAGTAGCATCGTGCTCCGTTCTTTAAAAATCATGACTTTAAACTCCAAGGGTGACTCTCCAAAGTTGCTATATAGACACCATCAGCTCCACAGTAATAACTTAGTATCTCTAGACCATTTTGTACAGTGAAGGATAAGGCTCTAAAGTTAAGGTCTTTATAATGTCTTATGATAGATACAAATCTCTCACATTCTAATAAATGTGCACAAAGAAAATAGGCATATTTCACTTGGGACACACTCCCTGCTGGGCACACAAATATAAATGTTATTCAAACCACAAAGGATTTTCTTTCTACAAAAAATTAAATAAAACATTTTTAAAAAATATATAAAAAAGATAAGAATAATAAAAAAAATTAAAAACTTACATCCCATTGCCCTAGCATAACATCTAGCCAGTATAACCCTCCTGCCCCCATTCACAACCCCCGAACCCGTTAAGCCATAGGCATAAAAATTATACAAAAAATGTACAAAATGTAAAAAATTAGGTGTTTTTTTTCTCATTTTCACTAGTTTTTACTAAGTTTCTCATTCTAACTTTTCAGCTAATCGTCCAACTATGGTATCAAAAGAAAGCTCTATCTCTCCTTGAAAAAACAATACATAGTTTACATGGGTACACTATTCACAGGAAAGGAGAATAATTGCTGAACCGACATAGCGCAAAAATGGCAAAATTGCTCTGGGACTTGAGGTACCAAAATCCCCTGGGATTGAAGGGGTTAAAGCCCCGCCGCAGCATTTCAGTTGGGTTGAGGTCTGGACTTTGACTGGCCCATTGCAACACCTTGATTGTTTTTGCTAATGTTCTGTGTTTTGTTTTCACCAAACATGGCGTGGTGCATTATGGCCAAACATCTCCACTTCGGTCTTATCTGCAAAAAATGACATTGTTTCAGAAGTCTTGTGGTTTCTTCAGATACCATTTAGAGGGTTAAAAGGCATATCATGGGGCACAGTGGCATATAGGGTGTATAAGGCATTTCTGGGGGGGGCAGGTTGTAAAAAAAGGAAATAAAAACAAAATATTTTTCTCAATCATAGCTTTTATTAACAAACAATTGTTCACATAGTTTAGATGAATTAACATTTACTGGTAAAACTTTTTTCCCATAGGGTCGTCTTATATTCAGGCTTTTTCTTTTTTTTCCTAAATTAATATTCAGATTTTGGGGGGGGTCGTCTTATAATCAGGGTCGTCTTATAATCGAGCAAATACGGTATTAGCTCTGGCTCCTACTCTGTACAGCTCCTTCACTGCTCAGAGCTCTGCTCTCTGCATGTAACTTTGCACACAACTTCCATGGCTCATACACTCTAACACTATATGCAAACACACACAGTCTAACATCATACACTGACATTTAAACAATACTAAAACACTGTTCGTGGATAATCCACTCAGTCTACTGACACCCCCCCACACACACACTCACTCTAACACCATACACTCAAGAAAGTTTAACACTGTACACTGACACACCCCAAAAACACACACTCGAAAAACTGTACACTCACACACAGTTTAAAACTGTATGCATATACCCCCCACACTCATTCTCATATCCCACACAGTCTAGCATTTTACACAAACACACAATACACATACTGTACACTGTTTATTTGTACACTGTAACCCCACACACACTTATTCTAACCCTGTATACTGACACACATTTTATCCCCGAGAGCCACAGTCACACACAAACCAAGGATAGGCACAGACATTGTTCTTGGTGTACATTTTGGCCGTTAATGATTATTTTAAACAATACTAAATATTGTTCCTGGGTATGTTAACAGCATGTTAAAGATGTAAGCTCCTTTCTTCCAATCTTAAGGGATGTCCACATGATCTCAAGAAGGTACAATTTAGAGAGAGACCTCCAATAAGATATCTATAGGAACCTTGAACACAGGGACGGACTGAGACCATCCAGGGCCCTGGGCAACAAAAAGCAATGGACCCCCTGTGGCGATACCCTCCCTTAGCAGTGGTGTCTCCAGCTTTCATATTTAGGGGGGCACATGGGGGGACAGGGACCAAAGTAGGGGGGCATTTATAAAACACTACATATACACTATACATATATATGCATTAGACATGCATTTTTAACTACATAATATGTACATATCTCTTTGAAGTAAAGATTAAATATGATTTCAAAATAACAGCTGAACTGGCAGTTAGTTTTCATTCTTTAGTATTAGACCCTGCTGCCAATATATATATAAATATTAGACCCTGCTGCCAATATATTTTAATATTAGCCCCTGCTGACAATATATATATAAATATTAGCCCCTGCTGCCTATATATATGAATATTAGACCCTGCTGCCGATATATATTAATATTAGCCCCTGCTGCCAATATATATTAATATTTGCCAATAAATTTTATATAGAAAAAATTCGACCCCAGAAAAGCATTTCCTTGGGCCCGCTCCATGCTTCTAGCATGCAATCAATCCCTCCGCTACCACACAAAAAAAAAATATTTGCCACACTGACCGTAGATTAGGGGGAGACTGGGAGTCAGTGCAGTCTACCCTCTTTCTGTCCCTACAGTGAGGTCCTCTCCCCCGTAATCATCCCCAGAGTCCCTTTGTCCCCTCATTCACTAAGCCACACCTATCTTTTACTTACTCCCTGTAGTTCAGGTATAGATCAAATAAACAACACGTGTAAAGAGCACTTGCATGTATAGATGAACTGAATAAGACATTAAAAACCCTGTATTTGCAGGTAAACATAAATAATGTGTAGAGACATAGCATAACAGATATGGACCAACAGAATAACACAAAAACCCAGATTTGCAATTATAGATCAATTGGAATTCACATAAAAACTCAGCATTAAAGGTATAGATAAAACCCCCTAAATTACAGGCATAGATCACAGGTTGCACACCCCAAAGGCCAGCCCTGGCATCCACATTGCCAACATAGAACCTGACCAGCGCCAAAAATTACACACATAGGGCTTGCCATCTTTGTCCCCAAATAGCCCGGCATTAGTCAACTTTGTCCCCCAACAGCCCGCCCAGTGCCATCTTTGTCCCATAAACATGCTATCAGTGCCATTTTTGTCCCATAAACACCCTGCCTGTGCCACCTTGGTCCCCAAGGCTTAAACACCCTGCTTGTGCCATCTTTGCCTTTGCACAAATCAATTATACATCTATGATACACACAAACACTTTTACAGTCACACACTTTGACTAATTCACTCTTTCATTTACACAATTTATTCACACAATCATTTATTCTCTCAATCTTTCACAACAAATTATTTACACACATTCATTAATGCCTTCTCACAAATTCATTAATTCTCTCACTAATTCACACAATTCTTCCACACATTAATTCATACTCTCACTCATTCACACAATTCATCCACACATTAATTCATACTCTCACTCATTCACACAATTCATCCACACATTAATTCATTTATACTCTCACTCATTCACACAATTCATCCACACATCAATTCATTCTCTCACTCATTTCACTCTTTATTTATTTCAATATAGTTTAATATATATATGACTACCCTAATGTCTCACTATCTACACCATCTTCTCCTTTTCTCACAACCTACCCCCTCTCCCCTTCTTAATATTTAGCCCCTCTCCCCCTTCTTACTATCTACCTCCTCTCCCCTTTTTCACTATATACCCCCTCTCCCCCTTCTCATTATCTACCCGCTCCCCTTCTCACGACCTATCCCCTCTCCCCTTCTTAATATTTAGCCCCTCTCCCCTTCTCACTGTCTACCCCCTTTTCCCCTTCTCATTGTCTATCCCCTCTCCCCCTTCTTACTATCTACCTCCTCTCCCCTTTTTCACTATATACCCCCTCTCCCCCTTCTCATTATACCCTCTCCCCCTTCTCACTATCTACCCCCTCCCTCTTTGTAGTTCACTTTGCTTGCACAAGTCTTGCTGTGGGAGCGTGAGGCCTCTGTCCTGCTGCTCTGTTGTGGTGCGTGCTGCTTCACTGCTGAGTGCCGGTATATGACGTCATATTCCGGCACTCAGCATGAAATGCCGGCACCGTGACCAAGACACTGAAAATAGAGGCCTCGCAGAGGAGAGTGAGGGGTGCCGAGTGCTTACTGAAAACCTGTTCCTGAGCGACAGATTGTCTCCCCTCTCTATCCTCCGTGTCAATCAGTGCTTCCTTGCGGCGGCTGGACAAAAAAAGCATGGCGTTTCAATTGGGGGGCAATGGCCCCTCTGCCCCCCCGCCCAATGCCACTGACCGGGCCCCTCACAGTTCTCCGACCCTCACAGGCCCCCCGACCCTTCTGGGCCCTCGGTCCATGCCCGATGGATCAGTCCGTCCCTGGTTATAAGGAAGATCAAGACAGAAGGGAAAATGGTGATACTGATTGCTCCGGATGGGCCCAAGCGGAACTGGTAGCCAGAGCTGGTCCATTTATCCGTGGCAGACGTGATAGAAAATATTCCATCAGAGGCCCATTTTACATTAAAACTCAGCTTAGTTGCGATTGATGGGCTCGCCAGCCACGCACACTCAAAGTATGCCTGGTGAAGCCACGGTGTCACAGGAGGGCTCTACTGGGGCTGAAACCCCGAATGGAGACTCTCAGGTTAAAGTATAATGGGTAGATTGGGTTATAACGCCATATCCTGGCACTCGGCATCCATAGGGAAGCTGTTTCACCACAGGTGCCACTCACTGGTGGGTTCCCCCCTAGGTTGGTCTGAAAGGTCAGACCAACATCACCAAATATGATGACAATATTTGGAGAGATAGGGAAAAAGGAGAGACCTAATGCGATAAAGGAGATATTGGGACAAAAGGGACAAAACAACCAGATCCTTGGGCAGGACCACATATATACTCCATGCTGCCAACCACACATTCTCCAACAACAGAGGAATCCCTCTTTTTAGATAGTCCGTACAAGCGCCGAAACCTGGCCTGGGAGGGAGCAGGAGTTAAAGGTCCATAAGAGTGACTCTTATTATTGGTCGGCAGGGGCCTCCTCTAGCATCAACCAATTGACTGTGGCTTGACGGCGGATGAGCTTCATTATGCTTCGGCCAATTTCTATAATCAAAACCTCTCATTTATATTATGTTTATATATTTGTTGCCAACTTTATTAGGGTTAGAAGCGCAGATAGTTTTTGTTTTTTGTATATACTGTATGACCAATAGAATCGTTCGCAGGGACCTTTAACTCCTTGCTCGATCCTACGGATTCCTGCTCCCGTTACAAAGGTAGGCTTGAAGGGTAAGGGATCAGGGAGATTAATAAGGAGATACTAACGAAGATGAAGACTAACAAGAAGATTCCTCGTGTACATTTTGCCACCGCCATGTTTGTTTCTTAGTCTCTTCGGCTAAACAACGAAAATGCACCCTTTGTGTCTAGTTAAAACAGGAAAATGTTCCTGTCACTCATGCTTCATTCAAACCTAACATGAATATATATATATATATATATATATATATAATAAAGAATGTAAGGCATTCTTACAGCATGTAAGCAAGATGTTTAGGCACCATCGACAAACCTCGTTTTTCTGATTTTCAACTATATTTGTACATTGGGTGAACCCTCTATCCATTGAGGCAAGACTGTAGCTCCATCTCTCAAGCTATCGTAACTGGTAGTTTGGTTGCAAAATATAGTTTGCAGTTCAAACAAATATGGCCGTTTTGTATTGGATGCCTGTAAACATAACCATATAATGGGATGTTGTGTTTGTATATATTATATATATAATACATAATTGTACAATTAATAACGTATGGTCAAGAAATGTGTCAGTCTGTTAAACGATATTTGCTGTTCATTATTATGTTGCCCCTGCAATAAACTGTTACCGGTGCATTGAAAATAATTTGGATCCCAAGTGAAATATTTTCTTTGCCCACAAATAGAATGTGAGAGTTTTTAGCTATGTGAATACATTATATAAATACAAAGCTTAGAGCCTTATCCTTCACTGTCCAAAATGGTCTAGAGATACTAAGTTATTATTGTGAAGCTGATGGTGTCTATATAGCAACTTTGGAGAGTTACCCTTGGAGCAGAAAATCATGATTTTTAAAGAACGGAGCACGATGCTACTGGTTTGCTGGTTAATTCATATAATTGTCTCCCAAATGTTCTTAAAATTATTCCTTTTGGTTGCCTTGTTGGTGACTCCTTGTAGGTGTAAAATCCAGAAATCTCCATGTCATCTTATAAGAAGAATGTATACATTTGAATATGAGTATTTCCAGGAAGGGGATGTCATTATTGGAGGAATATTCACAGTTAACACCTGGATAACAAACTGGTATACTAACTTCAGTCTGCATGCACATCGAGCGTGTTCGCAGTGAGTAGATTCCTTTATGTATTTATAATAGATTTACATCGGAGCTATCCCAGATAATGTGATTTTATGGGAGGCACAAGGAGACTTTTTCGGGGTAAACTGACTGTAGGAAAGCCTAACATTGCTATTTTCTTCATGCATATGGGTCTGTTTGTCTTTGAAACGCGTTACTGTGTCTGTGGGAAATGAGAGGTTAAACTGAATAGATGTTGCACAGCAACGTACCATTCTAAAACTGTGCTACATGATACTTAATTGCCTAACAGGTTTAACATTATTAGTGCCAAATGTCCTCTTATATTTTTCTAATACAATAAAACACGATGGGGGTAATTTATAACTGCGTGGCGGGGTGAAATTTCTGTCTAACCGGTATGCTAACCTGCTACACCTGCCAGATTTCTGCTCCAGTAGCCACAGCGCAGCCCTTCGAATTATTTAAAGCAAAAATAAAAAAAAGGTCCCTCTTTCTGGCATCGCAACCCGAATATATAAAGGCAGCAGAGTCGGTAGTTTTGTTAATGTGCGGCATCGGCTGCCCTTGTTTTATGTGCCGTGCTGTCCTGATGGCGGTGAGATAAATGTATGTGGCATTGCGATTATGTAAGTAAATGCAGCAGGTCTGTTTCTTGCATTTTAAGCACCAGTCTTGTTTTTGTTTGAAGAAAATATTCATTCTTAACAGTTAAATCCTTAGTATGTTTTTAAAATTACTTTACTCCTCTCAAATCCTCCAGAAAAAAATCTGCAATGAAAAAGCAGATGATGAACTATTGGAAGGGGGATATTTATCTTCAGAAGAGGAAGCAAAGGGGGGGAAGACAAGATTTTAAAATAAGAAAGGAAGTTTGAGAGTATTGACAAATGATCACATTCATCTGTTCAATAAAGTTCGGCCAAACATATATCCCCCGTACGTGATATTCTTACCCCCAAACAGCTCCATTGTTGGCTCAGGGAACGCTGAGCGCAGGCGTCTATCTCAGAAATTTAACATAAAAACCTTCACTCCCCACAGGCCCGGAGGCACCTCCCCCGGGTTAGCCCCCCCATATTAAATTTTTTTACAAAAGATCATGGCATTTGTTAGATCATTGTTAGATCAGGTTTGATCAACTGTTTTTTTCGTTAGATCTACTCTAAAATAGGCAATATTAACAATCTTTTTCAGGGGGGGCTAACCCGTAGCCAGCCCCCCCTCAACAAAAATTTCAACAAAATGTTACTGATTATGATAGCTCTACGTTAGATCAGGTTTGATCAGACAAAATTTTTGTTAGATCTAGTCTAATTACTGAGATATTGCATATTTAATGAGGGGGGGCTGGCCCCCCCTCAACTGAAATTTGGATTTTTTTTAATGGATCTTGGTAGATATTCGTTAGATCAGGTTAGATCAACTGTTTTTTTCGTTAGATCTACCACGCAGGAGGCGGTATTCACAATCCTATTTTGTGTGCGGGGGATGGGTACACATACGGTCTGGCCCCCCCTCAACTGAAATTTTGATTTTTTTTTAATGGATCTTGGTAGATATTCGTTAGATCAGGTTAGATCAACAGTTTTTTTCGTTAGATCTATCACACAGGAGGCGATATTCACAATCCTATTTTGTGTGCGGGGGATGGGTATACATACGGTCTGGCCCCCCCTCAACTGAAATTTGGATTTTTTTTAATGGATCTTGGTAGATATTCGTTAGATCAGGTTAGATCAACAGTTTTTTTCGTTAGATCTACCACGCAGGAGGCGGTATTCACAATCCTATTTTGTGTGCGGGGGATGGGTACACATACGGTCTGGCCCCCCCTCAACTGAAATTTGGATTTTTTTTAATGGATCTTGGTAGATATTCGTTAGATCAGGTTAGATCAACTGTTTTTTTCGTTAGATCTATCACACAGGAGGCGATATTCACAATCCTATTTTGTGTGCGGGGGATGGGTATACATAGGGGCTGGCCCCCCTCAACTGAAATTTGGATTTTTTTTAATGGATCTTGGTAGATATTCGTTAGATCAGGTTAGATCAACAGTTTTTTTCGTTAGATCTACCACGCAGGAGGCGGTATTCACAATCCTATTTTGTGTGCGGGGGATGGGTACACATACGGTCTGGCCCCCCCTCAACTGAAATTTGGATTTTTTTTAATGGATCTTGGTAGATATTCGTTAGATCAGGTTAGATCAACAGTTTTTTTCGTTAGATCTACCACGCAGGAGGCGGTATTCACAATCCTATTTTGTGTGCGGGGGATGGGTATACATAGGGGCTGGCCCCCCTCAACTGAAATTTGGATTTTTTTTAATGGATCTTGGTAGATATTCGTTAGATCAGGTTAGATCAACTGTTTTTTTCGTTAGATCTATCACACAGGAGGCGATATTCACAATCCTATTTTGTGTGCGGGGGATGGGTATACATAGGGGCTGGCCCCCCCTCAACTGAAATTTGGATTTTTTTTAATGGATCTTGGTAGATATTCGTTAGATCAGGTTAGATCAACAGTTTTTTTCGTTAGATCTATCACACAGGAGGCGATATTCACAATCCTATTTTGTGTGCGGGGGATGGGTATACATAGGGGCTGGCCCCCCCTCAACTGAAATTTTGATTTTTTTTAATGGATCTTGGTAGATATTCGTTAGATCAGGTTAGATCAACAGTTTTTTTCGTTAGATCTATCACACAGGAGGCAATATTCACAATCCTATTTTGTGTGCGGGGGATGGGTATACATAGGGGCTGGCCCCCCCTCAACTGAAATTTGGATTTTTTTTAATGGATCTTGGTAGATATTCGTTAGATCAGGTTAGATCAAGAGTTTTTTTCGTTAGATCTACCACGCAGGAGGCGGTATTCACAATCCTATTTTGTGTGCGGGGGATGGGTACACATACGGTCTGGCCCCCCCTCAACTGAAATTTGGATTTTTTTTAATGGATCTTGGTAGATATTCGTTAGATCAGGTTAGATCAACAGTTTTTTTCGTTAGATCTATCACACAGGAGGCGATATTCACAATCCTATTTTGTGTGCGGGTAATGGGTATACATAGGGGCTGGCCCCCCCTCAACTGAAATTTGGATTTTTTTTAATGGATTTTGGTAGATATTCGTTAGATCCGGTTAGATCAACTGTTTTTTTCGTTAGATCTACCACGCAGGAGGCGGTATTCACAATCCTATTTTATGTGCGGGGGGATGGGTATACATACGGGCTGGCCCCCCCTCAACTGAAATTTGGAAAAACAATTATGGATTTTGGTAGATATTCGTTAGATCTGGTTAGATCAACAGTTTGTTTCGGTTGGAGGGACAACCCATATGTATTCCCATCCCCCCGCACACTATATAGGATTGTCAATACCCCCTCTTGTGTGATAGATCTAACAAAAAAAACAGTTGATCTAACCGGATCTAATGAATATCTACCAAAATACATGAAAAAAATTCCAAATTTCAGTTGAGGGGGGGCCAGACCGTATGTGTACCCATCCCCCGCACACAAAATAGGATTGTGAATACCGCCTCCTGCGTGGTAGATCTAACGAAAAAAACTGTTGATCTAACCTGATCTAACGAATATCTACCAAGATCCATTAAAAAAAAATCCAAATTTCAGTTGAGGGGGGGCCAGCCCCTATGTATACCCATCCCCCGCACACAAAATAGGATTGTGAATATCGCCTCCTGTGTGATAGATCTAACGAAAAAAACTGTTGATCTAACCTGATCTAACGAATATCTACCAAGATCCATTAAAAAAAATCCAAATTTCAGTTGAGGGGAGGCCAGACCGTATGTGTACCCATCCCCCGCACACAAAATAGGATTGTGAATACCGCCTCCTGCGTGGTAGATCTAACGAAAAAAACTGTTGATCTAACCTGATCTAACGAGTATCTACCAAGATCCATTAAAAAAAATCCAAATTTCAGTTGAGGGGGGGCCAGCCCCTATGTATACCCATTACCCGCACACAAAATAGGATTGTGAATATCGCCTCCTGTGTGATAGATCTAACGAAAAAAACTGTTGATCTAACCTGATCTAACGAATATCTACCAAGATCCATTAAAAAAAATCCAAATTTCAGTTGAGGGGGGGCCAGACCGTATGTGTACCCATCCCCCGCACACAAAATAGGATTGTGAATACCGCCTCCTGCGTGGTAGATCTAACGAAAAAAACTGTTGATCTAACCTGATCTAACGAATATCTACCAAGATCCATTAAAAAAAATCCAAATTTCAGTTGAGGGGGGGCCAGCCCCTATGTATACCCATCCCCCGCACACAAAATAGGATTGTGAATATCGCCTCCTGTGTGATAGATCTAATGAAAAAAACTGTTGATCTAACCTGATCTAACGAATATCTACCAAGATCCATTAAAAAAAATCAAAATTTCAGTTGAGGGGGGGCCAGACCGTATGTGTACCCATCCCCCGCACACAAAATAGGATTGTGAATACCGCCTCCTGCGTGGTAGATCTAACGAAAAAAACTGTTGATCTAACCTGATCTAACGAATATCTACCAAGATCCATTAAAAAAAATCCAAATTTCAGTTGAGGGGGGGCCAGCCCCTATGTATACCCATTACAAGCACACAAAATAGGATTGTGAATATCGCCTCCTGTGTGATAGATCTAACGAAAAAAACAGTTGATCTAACCTGATCTAACGAATATCTACCAAGATCCATTAAAAAAAATCCAAATTTCAGTTGAGGGGGGGCCAGCCCCTATGTATACCCATCCCCCGCACACAAAATAGGATTGTGAATATCGCCTCCTGTGTGATAGATCTAACGAAAAAAACAGTTGATCTAACCTGATCTAACGAATATCTACCAAGATCCATTAAAAAAAATCCAAATTTCAGTTGAGGGGGGGCCAGACCGTATGTGTACCCATCCCCCGCACACAAAATAAGATTGTGAATACCGCCTCCTGCGTGGTAGATCTAACGAAAAAAACTGTTGATCTAACCTGATCTAACGAATATCTACCAAGATCCATTAAAAAAAATCAAAATTTCAGTTGAGGGGGGGCCAGACCGTATGTGTACCCATCCCCCGCACACAAAATAGGATTGTGAATACCGCCTCCTGCGTGGTAGATCTAACGAAAAAAACAGTTGATCTAACCTGATCTAACGAATATCTACCAAGATCCATTAAAAAAAATCCAAATTTCAGTTGAGGGGGGGCCAGCCCCCCCTCATTAAATATGCAATATCTCAGTAATTAGACTAGATCTAACAAAAATTTTGTCTGATCAAACCTGATCTAACGTAGAGCTATCATAATCAGTAACATTTTGTTGAAATTTTTGTTGAGGGGGGGCTGGCTACGGGTTAGCCCCCCTGAAAAAGATTGTTAATATTGCCTATTTTAGAGTAGATCTAACGAAAAAAACAGTTGATCAAACCTGATCTAACAATGATCTAACAAATGCCATGATCTTTTGTAAAAAAATTTAATATGGGGGGGCTAACCCGGGGGAGGTCCCGGAGGCTGCCGTCAGCCACGTGATATTTTGGGTGACTTTTACTGCTGAAACATAACACTGATCAGATAATTTTTATGCAAATTATTTTTTAAACCCGTGTTATTTTATAATAAACCGTATAGGCACGCCACAAGGGTTAAGTAATACCGAGCTTGTATTTTCACAGTATTAACTTTGAATATTATACACACCTCCTGGCTTTTATGTTCACCGTTGATGAGATTAACAAGAACCCAGATATTTTACCCAACGTTACTGTGGGATATTATGTATATGATTCTTGTGGATATGTGAATAAAGCTATAAAAGACGTCATACAGATAATATCTGGACGGAGTGTAGTAGCACCTAATTATTCCTGCAAGAAACATGGCCAACTGGTGGGTTTTATTGGAGACATTGCTTCACATACAACCATGGCTGTGGCACAAATGTTGAATCTTTACGGCTACCCTCAGGTAAGTTACATCCGCTTATTTTCCATTAAATTAGGGCTGACCAATAAACATCACACACTTTAAAATCCACTATAACTATTAACACTTATATCACCAGCATTTTTAACCCAGCGTCCTATGCAAGGGTTCCGTGTTTATATTACATTTTTCTTTCACCCCTTGTTTACCGAGTATTTTGTACTCCAAAACTTTTGTTCAAGGATAGAGCTTTCTTTTTATACCACATTTAGATGTATAGTCCAATATGTACTATAAATGTATTAATAAGTAGAAAAAAACCCTAAATTTTTGTATAATTGGGACTAAATTAGCTGAACTGGCAACATATCTCAAAATATATTAATATACTCTACAGTTCAAATGTTTAGGTTTCTTTGCTGTCTTCATTGAATATAAGGAAATCTCTAGTTGTAACTAGAATAACTACAAAAAGGTTTTTTTAAACAATTTGCCTTTTAAACATAAACTTGGATGAGAGAACACAATGTGCCATTAAAACACAGGAGAGATGGTAGTGATAAAGGACCATTGGAACACAGGAGGGATGGGAGTGATAAAGGGCCATTGGAACACAGGAGGGATGGGAGTGATAAAGGACCATTGGAACACAGGAGGGATGGGAGTGATAAAGGGCCATTGGAACACAGGAGGGATGGGAGTGATAAAGGGCCATTGGAACACAGGAGGGATGGGAGTGATAAAGGGCCATTGGAACACAGGAGGGATGGGAGTGATAAAGGGCCATTGGAACACAGGAGGGATGGGAGTGATAAAGGGCCATTGGAACACAGGAGGGATGGGAGTGATAAAGGACCATTGGAACACAGGAGGGATGGGAGTGATAAAGGGCCATTGGAACACAGGAGGGATGGGAGTGATAAAGGGCCATTGGAACACAGGAGGGATGGGAGTGATAAAGGGCCATTGGAACACAGGAGGGATGGGAGTGATAAAGGGCCATCGGAACACAGGAGTGATGGGAGTGATAAAGGGCCACTGAAACACAGGAGTGATGGGAGTGATAAAGGGCCATTGGAACACAGGAGAGATGGTAGTGATAAAGGGCATCTGTACGTCTACGAAGATATTCCATTAAAAATCAGTGTCCCCAGGCATATCATGGGACAGAGTGGCATATAGGGGGGTATAAGGCATTTCTGGAGGCAGAGTGGCATATAGGGGGTTAAAGGGCATTTCTAGAGGCAGAGTGGCATAATGGGGGTTAAAAGGCATATCATGGAGCACTCTGTGCTTAGTGCTAGATATACATCGGATTATGCAACCTAGAAGCTGGGATATAATGCCATGAGCCAATCAAATTAACCACATTTCTTTAAAAGATTTTTTTTTACTAAATATATGCAGAGAATGTACAACTATGTTTTCCATATCTCTAGATAAGCTATGGGGCTACAGACTCTATACTAAGTGACCGAAGGCAATATCCTTACTTTTACCGAACCGTTCAAGGGGATGAGGTCCATTATACTGCAATTTTAAAGTTATTGAAATATCTTGGATGTAACTGGGTTGGAATTATTACTACTGGAGATGACAGTGGAGAAAGGACATTGCAGTATCTGACCAGAGAGACCCCTAAATACGGCATCTGCATTGAGTTCTTCATTTACGTTACGAAAGAAGGAAAATTTACTGACTACGTTAACATTATTCAGAAATCTACAACTGAGATTATCATCATTTGTGGTTCATTTAGTGCAAAATATATGACTCTGCTCAAGAAAGCATCAGCTACAGTCATTAATAAGACACTCATCCTTCCTGCTTCATGGTCACATGTACATAAGGTTGTATATGTTGCAGCCAGATTGTATAACTGTAGTTTAGTATTTACATCACCCCATAGATACATCCCTGAAATGCAAACTTTTGTTGAGAGTGTTAGTCAATCAAATCGTCCAAATGACCCATTACTAGAAGACATTTGGATATGTTTGCTAGAGTGTCTGTCAAAAAACGCTGATAAAAATAAATTTTTTCCATTGGCGCTTCATATTAAACTTCACAACTGTACCTGGAAGGAGATAACACCACTAAGCCCTAATTTTATGCTTAGAGGAGCTCCTTATTTTGTATATACTGCAGTATACGCCATGGCCTGGGCATTGAACAGTATTGATATCTCAACCAATAAAGAGTCAACAGGAAAACAATCAAGCAGATACAGCTACAAAGTGAAGGTGAATACGTATATTGAATGTCATTAAACAATATAGGGTTATCAGTAATTATGCAATATTTTCACCCCCACCAACGTAAGGCGCGATTTTAGTCACTACCAAGAAGTGGTCATGTTCTGGTGCCTTGGTGAAATCAAACAAGAAGATTGTTTGTAAGCTATTTTATTTTTAAGCATGGAGGAAAGATGGGGAAGTACTGTTAGGTGATAGCAGCAGATCTATGTTTGGGCCACAAAAAAAATTGATTTAAGACATTTGCCCATATACGCTACCAGAAAAACTTCTAGTTTGTGGACAACACAAAACAATTATTATAGTCATTGATAAATATTGGTGACAAAAAGGCAGGGGAGGGCACTGTGCAGTCTGCGCACTTCACACAGTGTGTTTTATTTGTTGGAATACTTTTCCTGAATTGAGTTTGACCATTTACACTACTAGCAAAACACTGCCCTGCGACTCAATGCCCTTCATATAGGGGGGATTCATATAGGTTACATATAGGGAGAGGATGTAACCACAAGCACCTCCTTATTGACTGAGTTTAAATGATGGTGCTTGCAGTGATGTGTTCTCCCCCGATTGGAGGATTGGAGAGATGACATCACAGTAAGCACCGCCAGAGAAGGTCGACATTTAGAAAGCATGATAGAGAGAATGAACAAGAGTGTGAGTAAATGTGGACCCCTGGATTTTGGATGAAAAAGCTGGGAGGTCTGGCCTTGTTTTCGGTGCTTCATACAAGCACTTACTAAACTTATTTAAATAATGTAAATTTGCAATTGCTACGAATCTGAATGCACAAATCTACTACACACTCCCAGTGCCGTACTACAATTACTGTTGCTGCTGCCGCCATATCACCTTTTTTGATCTGATCAATGAATAAAAATGGTTAAATTTTTGGAGAAATTCAGTCCCATGCTGTTGGAAGTAAATATCCATTGGTGTAGTGCTCGTGTTGCTCGTGGTAGTGGTTCTGTAGTGGATCTCTTCCTGAACCATGAGGAGGCAGTGGTGTCAGCAGGGCCATGTCCCCCCCCTACATCATGCTGTGCCCCCCATGTGTCCCCCCAATTGAAATGCCATCTTTTTTTTTTTTTTGCAGTCGTGATTGACACAGAGGAGAGAGAGGGGTGCCAAGTGGTCGCTCATGAATCAGGCCTCTAGCCCGGTTATAGCGCTGGATTATCATAGACATCATAGAGGGGGTAGATAGTGAGAAGGGGGAAAGGCGAAAGAGTGTAAATGAGTAAGAGTATGCATTAATGTGTGTATGAATTGTGTGAATGAGAGAGAGAATGATGAATTAATGTGTATATGAATTGTGTGAATGAGTAAGAGTATGAATTAATGTGTGGATGAAGACCTTGAGAGGATTCAAATAAATTTTGTTATGAGGTATTCCAGGATATGAGGATCCTGGAAAACTGGCCCGTTAAACACACATTTATTTGCCTTTGCTCTCTATATTGACCTCTACCACTCCTGATGTTTTGTTTATCTGCCACCCTATCTAAATATTTCTTACCTTTTTTACATGATTTCAACTTGTTCTAACATAGCTCCTTCTTTAACCCCCAGCTTTTGAAATGTACCTGGTTCTCAATATTGGAAAATAGTTGGCCATGTCTAGTCTTGAAAGAAAATAAAAAATCAGCCTGCTGTATCTTAAAATATATTAAATCTAGCAGGAGTTTCACATAAACCAAAAGGCTTCGCTGTAAATTAATACTGTCTGTAAGAGGTATAAAAGAATTATATTTAAACGGTGATTTCTCCTATTCCTATTCTTCTGTAAACAGAGGTTGGTTTGGAAAATAACAAACATTCTTGAATTAGAACATTGGAGGGAAGGGAAAATATCAAGATCAAATATTTGTGTTTGATTTACCCAGGATCTGTAATGATAACTATTTGTTGTTATTTGAAAGCTGAATAACTACCTAAAGAAGGTTCGTTACAAAGACAGCACCGGCAGCGAAATTTTTTTTGATGAAAAAGGAGAACTTCCAGTAAATTATGATATTATTAATCAGATAATACTACTTGATGGAAAACAAAAAGAGAAAATTCTGAATCGGGTGGGCATGTTTGATCCATCATTTCAAGATAACCAGCAAATTTATATTGAGGTCTGGAACATAACTTGGAAAAATAACAGGGTAAATTATATATGACATCATGTATCAAGTCAACACTCTTTGCCTGTAATCTGGAGCTCCTGTTTAAAAATATATTAATCTGTGATTTGTGGATCTGTATTTCACCACTTGGCAGTAAGAATGGAGGATGCAGAGGGGGAAGCAACATTCTTTAAGTGAAATTATCAAATTTACTTTTAATATGTATTTTTAAGTCAATTATTACACATAATATTTTATCAAAGCAGATATTATATATAGGGAAAAGTCAGAAATAGTTGTCAAAACTCCAGGGACAACTCTCACCATTTTAAAACTAATATCAGATTAAAAATATGATTTCAAAAATGTTGCACTGTTGTCTTTTTTAAACCAGTTTTAGTTGTTGCCTATAATACTATAATGTTTTCAGGCAGCTGTATATCAATGCTAAGTTACATTACTCTATACAACACTATGGTTTATGTTCCAAATAAAAAAATATTTTTTCTTCTTATGGAATTTTCCAGTGGGGCTACTATTTTACTTTATTACCGATGACATGAGTCTTGGATCAGTCGGCTGACAATTCTCTGCATTGCCAATCCTCATAGTCTAATTTTGGACAATGGGCGATCCCTAAACCCATTGAAAACAATGCATTTTTACATATATTGTCAGACAAATGGGAAGATAGAAATATACTTGACATTTTTAAACTTCTTAAAAATTTATACATTTAGCTGGATGAGCCAACCTTAACTCCAGATCAATTTTTACTTCATTATTTGGTGGTGGTGGTGGGGGGGTGTTCACACAGGTCTTCCATTAAACATTGATTTAATTTTCTTTTACAAAGTAGAATACTATATTTTCACGCCATTGCTTCTTTTTTGGGGATTTGATGACTTTTACACACCAGCAACATTAATTCTTCAGTCTATTAACTATGAGTTGTTTCTTTAGATGCCTCGATTGAGGTGCACGGAAATGTGTCATCCAGGATTCAGAAAAGCACTAAGGGAAGGATATCACATCTGCTGCTATGACTGTATCCCATGTTCAGAAGGAGAATTTTCCAATGTATCAGGTATGCCATTCTGCCACACAGAGGCTTTCATTACAATATTAATAAATCTACATTTTCACACAAAGGGAATATAAAGTAGATAGAATGTTTGAGCTGCACATAAAACTGTTGTATCAATTTGGTTTCACAATTCGGACCATAGGATCTAGCAGAACTATACGTCTCTGACATAGGATTTAACTGTCCAGACACCTTCTTGTCTCAGAAATGAGTGAAATCCTCATTGTTTTAAGATATACCTTTTTATAGAAATAATCTGGGATTCTATACACACTTATTGTATTATTTTGTTTTCAAGTGTTTGCACATTGTTCACATGCTTTAAAGAACAAGACAATATTTTTCTACCACACTATCTCACATATTACCTAATGAACATGCGGCCAGTCGCAATGCAGGGGTCGGTTTGTAGATAAGCTATTTCCATGTCGTTATTATCATTTTTTATTGGTTTATACACTCACTGGCCACTTTATTAGGTACACCTGTTCAATCGCTTGTTAACAGCAATCAGCCAATCACATGGCAGCAACTCAATGCATTTAGGCATGTAGACGTGCATCAGAATGTGGAAGAAAGGGGATTTAAGTGACTTTGAACATGGCATGGTGGTTGTTGGTGCCAGATGGGCTGGTCTGAGTATTTCAGAAACTGCTGATCTACTGGGATTTTCATGCACAACCATCTCTAGGGTTTACAGAGAATGGTTCGAAAAAGACAAAATATCCAGTGGCATTTGTGTGGACGAAAAAATGCCTTATTGATGTCAGAGGTCAGAGGAGAAGGGTCAGACAGGTTCGAGATGACAGAAAGGCAACAGTAACTCAAATAACCACAATCAAGGTATCCAGAATACCATCTCTGAACCTTGAACCTCGAACTTTGAAGCAGATGGGCTACAGCAGCAGAAGACCACACTACAATTTCCATTATACGTAATAGTATTTTACATACATTTAAATTGGGTTAATTGGTAAAAACCCAAAACTAATATAAAACAATATTTGTTTGGAAAAAGATTTGCAATTATTAACATCTTATTATAATAATTATCATGTCAATTTAAATTGTTTAAGAACTTCTCCTTAGAGGTTCTCCTTATAGGTTACACTATAGGTCAGTGCATGATATTTTATTGGGATGTATTTTCATCTTTTCATAAAGATGCAGATCATTTTTCATTATTGTAGGTCGCACATTTTGCTCTTGAAAAAAAAAAACATTTGCATCTCTCTTTCTTTCACGCCTGCTATTTTGCATGAGAAATGTACATTTTTTTAAAAAAAGTAATCTTTTTTTTATATTTTATAATAAAAATATGATATTTTTTGTTATAATAATAATAATAATCAATACAAATAAATATAATTTGAAAATGGTTTCGCAATGTAACTGTATTTGAGATCCAGTATTGATGTCATTTATATGATATTTTATTTGATAGACAGTGAAGACTGCTTCAAGTGCCCTGAAAATGAATGGCCTGACCAACAAAAAAACAAGTGTATTCCAAAAATACTGGAGTTTCTATCCTATGAAACTGACATTTTAGCTTTAGTACTTTGTGTTACTTCTGTATTCTCAGTTCTAATTACTACTGTTATTGTTGTCATATTTTTCTTATTCCGAGACACCCCCATTGTTAAAGCAAATAATCGGAATCTTAGCTTTGTCCTCTTGGTCTCTCTCAAACTGAGCTTCCTCTGCGTGTTTTTGTTCATTGGTCGCCCGTTGGATATAACCTGCATGATACGTCATATTTCCTTTGGAACAACCTTTTCCGTAGCTCTTTCTTGTGTGTTGGCCAAGACCATCATGGTTTGTATCGCCTTCAAAGCCACAAAACCTGGAAGCACCTGGAGAAATTGGGTGGGACTGAAGCTGTCCAATGCTGTTGTCTTGGTCGGCTCCTCCGGTCAGGTTCTGATCAGTGTCATTTGGTTGTTAGTCGCTCCTCCCTTTCAAGAGCTAGACATGCACACATTCATTGGGAAAATCATTGTTCAATGTAATGAAGGCTCTGTCCTGGCCTTTTTCTGTATGTTGGGTTACATGGGGCTTCTGGCAGCTGTGAGTTTTGTTCTAGCTTTCATGGTACGGACATTGCCAGACAACTTTAATGAGGCCAAACACATCACATTCAGCATGCTGGTGTTCTGCAGTGTGTGGGTCTGTGCTATACCGGCCTATCTGAGCAGCAAGGGCAAAAACATGGTGGCTGTAGAGATATTTGCTACCTTGGCTTCAATTCTTGGAATTGTAAGCTGTATATACCTCCCAAAATGTTATGTTATTCTTTTTAAAGCAGAACTTAACACTAAACAACATATTTTAGGTAAAGCCTTTTCATAATATCTATCTTCTGAGACAGCTCCAAAGAGCTCCAAAAATCTTTTTAGGAATGGTATGAATGAGACTGAATGGGTACCAAGGATTGTTGTTCAGAAACTCTTTACCGTGTGTTCTTGTGTTGTCTCTGTCTCATATCTTTAAGGTTTTTAGTACTAAATAATGCTTGATGTGCAACTCTACATGTTAATAAAATAAAACTGGTTTATTTATAAGCATATACTACACTGTGTTTAATTAACACTTTACACATGAAACCAACACACATTGTGTTAAAGACCCAACGTGCCATAATCCCTAGACCCATGGCCTCAGAGCATGGATCTATAGCCTATAGCAGTGATGGCGAACCCGTGGCACGCGTGCCGCTGTTGGCACGCCGAGCCGTCTCTGTGGGCACGCCGTGACTACAGTAATATACTATAGTCACGGCGTCCCCCGGACTACATCTCCCACAGTTCTCAGTGCTGAGCGCCGGGCGACTGGATATGACGCTTATATCCAGCCCCGGCGCCCAGCATAAACAGCTGTGCGCGGCTGCACTGCACAGTTAGAACGGAAGAAGCAGAAAGGAAAAAGCAGAAAGGAGGAAAAGGAAGCAGAAAGGAGGAAAAGGAAGCAGAAAGGAGGAAAAGGAAGCAGAAAGGAGGAAGAAAAAGCAGAAAGGATTAAGAAAAGGTAAGATTTGTGGAGAACCAAGGTGGGTGGGTGGTTGATTATTGGGGGGGTCTGATGTGGAGAACGAAGGTGGGTTAGGGGGGTCTGATGTGGAGAATGAAGGTGGGTGGGGGCATCTGATGTGGAGAATGAAGGTGGGTTAGGGGGGTCTGATGTGGAGAATGAAGGTGGGTTAGGGGGGTCTGATGTGGAGAATGAAGGTGGGTTAGGGGGGTCTGATGTGGAGAATGAAGGTGGGTGGGAGGGGGTCTGATGTGGAGAACAAAGGTTGTGGGGGGGTCTGATGTGGAGAACAAAGGTGGGTTGGGGGGGTCTGATGTGGAGAATGAAGGTGGGTGGGGGGGTCTGATGGTGGAGAATGATGTGTGTGCATATACATATGGTAAGGCATATGTATGGGCACTTGGGCAGGCATATGTGTGTGTGTATAGGGCAGCTGTGTATATGTGCGTGTATGTGCATACATTTATGGGCAGTGTATATGTGCCCACAAAAGGTGTCTTTAAAAAAATACATGCACGTGTACAGTTGTTTTTTTTTTGTTTTTTTTCAATACAAAAAATGTTTAATGGAAAGCTCTGTTATTGTGTTTTTCTTTTTAAACAAAAGCTGTTAATTAGTTTGAAAAACTGTACGAATTGTTTTTTCTAAACTAAAACCTCGTTATTCAGGTTTAATGGCAGTGTTGGCACTTTGAAAAAAATAAGTCGTTTTGGTTTGCAGTTTGGGCACTTGGGCTCAAAAAGGTTCGCCATCACTGGCCTATAGTAATGTGTTTATTGACACTATTTTTGGGTACTTATGTTGTTTCGGGAAGTGAATGAATGTATTTCTATATAAAACATAATACTGTCTGCGCTTCTGACCCTAATAAAGTTGGCAACAAATATATAAACATAATATAAATGAGAGGTTTTGGTTATATGAATTGGCCAAAGCATAATTAAGCTCACCCGCCACGTCAAGGCACACAGAACCCCATCGACATTGCCTTATAACGAGGAGGTCCTCGGGACACTGGGAGTTCCAAGACAGGCCAGTTACACCCGACTGGTGAGATTCTCTACAATTACTGTACAAAAGGGTTATGAATGAGAAGACATAAAGGGGCTAAGCAGTCGCGCAGGTGCATGAAGCGCACCTCCCACCATTGGGAGTTTATTCCTGATACCAGATTAAAAGCTTTTAAAAATATTGCGTTGTTCTCGCTCTGTTATCTGAGCCCTGATCTACTAGACAAAAACTCCTTATCATACTGCCTGCAAGAAACAATAGAATGGCTCAGTCTAACACCCTGCAGGACACGGACTAATAAAAGTCTATTGAGGAACAGACCTCATTAGCATCGCCATAAAGCATCAGCTCAGTGTGGTGTTGAAGCCAGGAAAGTCACCCAAAATATCACATGACTGACAGCAACGGCGACTCCAGGTCTGCAGATAAAGGGAGTTTATTGGGGCAAAATGATTATATATATATATAGTGTTGGGGGTTACAGTATCGTTTACAGCGCCGGGGGGGGGGGACATTACTGTATACAGCATTTACTAAATTGAATTGGGTGTTTAAATACCGTATTTGGTCTATTATAAGACAAGGTTTTTTCAGAGCACATGCTCTGAAAAATAACCATCGTCTTATATTCAAGGTCATCTTCTAATCAAACCTCAAATAGAGGTCTGACTACAAGACTAAGATCCAGATCCCATGGATCGCTGCAGGGGACCTGGATCCTCCTCTCCGGCAGCCGGTGGAAGTCTGTGCGATGCGCGCAGACAACCTCAGCTGCTGCCGGCTCTTCTGCCAGGGCTTCTATGACGGAGCCCCGGCGTCCCGTGACCTTCTGGTGCTCATTCATAGAAGCGCGGCGGAAGTGCTGGCAGCAGCAGCAGCAGAGGTTGTCTGCGCGCATCGCACAGACTTTCACCAGCTGCCACCACTACACACCAAGGAATCTGAAGCATGGGGGACAAGTCTAGGAATATACTGGTAAGTTGGGAAGGGTAAGAGTGGCATATGGGGGTGTATAAGCGCTTTCTGGAGGCAGAGTGGCATATAGGGGGTTAAAAGCAATATCAGGGAGGCAGAGTGGCATATACGGGGTTAAAAGGAATATCAGGGAGGCAGAGTGGCATATAGGTGGTTAAAAGGAATATCAGGGAGGCAAAGTGGCATATAGGGTGTTAAAAGGAATATCAGGGAGGCAGAGTGGCATATAGGAGGTTAAAAGGAATATCAGGGAGGCAGAGTGGCATTTAGAGGTTTAAAAGGAATATCTGGGGCAGACTGGCATATAGGGGGTTAAAAGGAATATCAGGGAGGCAGAGGAGGTAGAGTGGCAAATAGGGGGTTAAAAGGAATATCAGGGAGACAGAGTGGCTTATAGGGGTATAAGGCATATCTGGGGGGCAGAGAGGCAAATAGGAGGTCAATAGGCATATCTGGGGGGCAGATGTGCATAACGGGGGGCAGGTTGGCAAATAAAAGGAAATTAAAAACAAAAAAATATATTTTTCTCAATCATAGCTTCTATTAAATATGATAAAATAGTTTACATGAATTAATATTTACTAGTTAACCCTTTTTTTTATTGGGTAGTCTTATACTCGGGCTTTTTCTTTTTTTCCCAAATTACCCAAATTAATATTCAAATTTTGGGGGTTTGTTTTATAATCAGAGTTGCCTTATAATCAATCAAATACAGTAATTTTTGACCATTGTTATGTAACTTAGGTTATAAACTTAATAAACAAAGAAGACAGCATCACCAGAACTCTACTTCAACCCTGCATCTAAATATTTAGATTAAACATGAACTACCGTTTTGGCTCGAATATAGGCCGCACTTTTTTTAAAGACTTAAAGTGGGGGTGCGGCCTATATTCGGGGTCTAGCGCCCGACGGGCAGGGTTAGGATACAGATCCCCCGCAGCGGTGCAGGGGACCTGTATCCTACTCCCCGATACGCTTAGACAGGCTCCCCTGCCAGCACTTTCCACGGGGGGGGGGGTGCCGGCACGGGAGGTTGTCTAAGCGCATAGTGCGGATGGTCACCGGCTGCGGAGGTCGTTTACCCCGCATCGCCGCAGCCGGTGACCGTCCGCACGATGCGTTTTACCTCTGCCCCCAAGACTTACCAGACTGGCCGGGTGTCTTGCGGGGCCGGCGGGGGACATCTACGCAATACGCGTATACAACTTCCGGTGCCGGCACATCAGCTGAGTGCCGGCACCGGAAGTTGTGTACGCGTATTGCGTAGATGTCCCCCGCCGGCCCCGCAAGACACCCGGGAGTCTCCTCTGGTAAGTCGGGGGGGGGCAGAGTGGCAGCATATCTCGGGGGGGAGGAGGAGGACAGTGGCAGCATATCTCGAGGGGGGGAGGAGGACAGTGGCAGCATATCTCGGGGGGGAGGACAGTGGCAGCATATCTCGGGGGGGGAGGACAGTGGCAGCATATCTCGGGGGGGAGGACAGTGGCAGCATATCTCGGGGGGGGAGAGACAGAGTGCCAGCATATCTCGGGGGGGGGAGACAGAGTGGCAGCATGTTTTTTTGGTACTTTTTTAAAGAAAAAAACTTTTTCTTTAAAAAAGCACCAAACTTTTAGGGTGCGGCCTATATACGGGGGCGGCCTATATCCGAGCCAATACGGTATTAGTGCAATATTTTTGGACAAAGCGCACAAGAAAACCATCCATTCTGATATCCCTCATAGAAGGTCTTCCCCAACTGAAATACAATTT